>JBBBDQ010028941.1:367500-372500 GCA_037127315.1 Ascarosepion bandense
CCCACATCTATCTATCTATCTATCTATCTATCTATCTATCTATCTATCTATCTATCTAAGTCTGCCCATATCTATCTATCTAAGTCTGCCCATATCTATCTATCTATCTAAGTCTGCCCATATCTATCTATCTAAGTCTGCCCATATCTATCTATCTATCTATCTATCTAAGTCTGCCCATATCTATCTATCTATCTATCTAAGTCTGCCCATATCTATCTATCTATCTAAGTCTGCCCATATCTATCTATCTAAGTTTGCCCATATCTATCTATCTATTTAAGTCTGCCCATATCTATCTATCTAAGTCTGCCCATATCTATCTATATATCTATCTATCTATCTATCTATCTATCTATCTATCTATCTATCTATCTAGGTCTGCCCATATCTATCTATCTATCTATCTATCTATCTATCTATCTAAGTCTGCCCATACCTATCTATCTAAGTCTGCCCATATCTATCTATCTATCTATCTATCTAAGTCTGCCCATATCTATCTATCTATCTATATATCTAAGTCTGCCCATATCTATCTATCTATACATTTAAGTCTGCCCATATCTATCTATCTATACATTTAAGTCTGCCCATATCTATCTATCTATACATTTAAGTCTGCCCATATCTATCTATCTATCTATCTATCTATCTATCTATCTATCTAAGTCTGCCCATATCTATCTATCTATCTATCTAAGTCTGCCCATATCTATCTATCTATCTAAGTCTGCCCATATCTATCTATCTATCTATCTATCTATCTATCTATCTATCAAAGTCTTCCCATATCTATCTATCTATCTATCTATCTATCTATCTATCTAAGTCTACCCATCTATCTATCTAAGTCTCCCATCTATCTATCTATCTATCTATCTATCTATCTAAGTCTACCCATCTATCTAAGTCTACCCATCTATCAATCTATCTATCTATCTATCTATCTAAGTCTGCCCATATCTATCTATCTATCTATCTATCTATCTATCTAAGTCTGCCCATATCTATCTATCTATCTATCTAAGTCTGCCCATATCTATCTATCTATCTATCTATCTATCTAAGTCTGCCCATATCTATGTATCTATCTATCTATCTATCTAAGTCTGCCCATATCTATCTATCTATCTACCTAAGTCTGCCCATATCTATCTATCTATCTAAGTCTGCCCATATCTATCTATCTATCTAAGTCTGCCCATATCTATCTATCTATCTAAGTCTGCCCATATCTATCTATCTATCTATCTATCTATCTATCTAAGTCTGCCCATATCTATCTATCTATCTATCTATCTATCTATCTATCTATCTATCTAAGTCTGCCCATATCTATCTATCTATCTATCTATCTATCTATCTAAGTCTGCCCATATCTATCTATCTATCTATCTAAGTCTGCCCATATCTATCTATCTATCTATGTCTGCCCATATCTATCTATCTATCTATCTATCTATCTATCTATCTAAGTCTGCCCATATCTATCTATCTATCTATCTAAGTCTGCCCATATCTATCTATCAATCTATCTATCTATCTATCTATCTATCTATCTATCTAAGTCTGCCCATATCTATCTATCTATCTATCTATCTATCTAAGTCTGCCCATATCTATCTATCTATCTATCTATCTATCTAAGTCTGCCCATATCTATATATCTATCAATCTATCTAAGTCTGCCCATATCTATCTATCTATCTATCTATCTAAGTCTGCCCATATCTATCTATCTATCTATCTATCTAAGTCTGCCCATATCTATCTATTAATCTATCTATCTATCTATCTCAGTCTGCCCATATCTATCTATCTATCTATCTATCTATCTCAGTCTGCCCATATCTATCTATCTATCTATCTATCTCAGTCTGCCCATATCTATCTATCTATCTATCTATCTCTGTCTGCCCATATCTATCTATCTATCTATCTCAGTCTGCCCATATCTATCTATCTATCTATCTATCTATCTATCTCAGTCTGCCCATATCTATCTATCTATCTATCTATCTCAGTCTGCCCATATCTATCTATCTATCTATCTATCTATCTATCTCAGTCTGCCCATATCTATCTATCTATCTATCTATCTATCTCAGTCTGCCCATATCTATCTATCTATCTATCTATCTATCTCAGTCTGCACATATGTATCTATCTATCTATCTATCTATCTATCTATCTATCTATCTCAGTCTGCCCATATCTATCTATCTATCTATCTATCTATCTATCTATCTATCTATCTCAGTCTGCCCATATCTATTTATCTATCTATCTATCTCAGTCTGCCCATATCTATCTATCTATCTATCTATCTATCTATCTATCTATCTCAGTCTGCCCTATCTATCTATCTATCTATCTATCTATCTATCTATCTCAGTCTGCCCATATCTATCTATCTATCTTTCTCAGTCTGCCCATCTATCTATCTATCTATCTATCTATCTATCTATCTCAGTCTGCCCATATCTATATATCTATCTATCTATCTCAGTCTGCCCATGTCTATCTATCTATCTATCTATCTATCTATCTATCTCAGTCTGCCCATATCTATCTATCTATCTATCTATCTCAGTCTGCCGATATCTCTCTATCTATCTCAGTCTGCCCATATCTATCTATCTATCTATCTATCTATCTATCCATCTATCTATCTCAGTCTGCCCATATCTATCTATCTAATATATCTATCTCAGTCTGCCCATATCTATCTATCTATCTATCTATCTCAGTCTGCCCATATCTGTCTATCTATCTCAGTCTGCCCATATCTATCTATCTATCTATCTCAGTGTGCCCATATCTATCTATCTATCTCAGTCTGCCCATATCTATCTATCTATCTCAGTCTGCCCATATCTATCTATCTATCTCAGTCTGCCCATATCTATCTATCTATCTATCTATCTCAGTCTGCCCATATCTATCTATCTATCTATCTATCTATCTATCTATCTATCTCAGTCTGCCCATATCTGTCTATCTATCTCAGTCTGCCTATCTATCTATCTATCTATCTATCTATCTATCTATCTATCTCAGTCTGCCCATATCTGTCTATCTATCTCAGTCTGCCCATATCTATCTCAGTCTGCCCATACCTATCTATCTATCTATCTCAGTCTGCCCTACCTATCCTATCTATCTATCTATCTATCTATCTATCTATCTATCTATCTATCTATCTATCTCAGTCTGCCCATATCTAACTATCTATCTATCTATCTATCTATCTCAGTCTGCCCATATCTATCTATCTATCTATCTATCTATCTATCTATCTCAGTCTGCCCATATCTATCTATCTATCTATCTATCTATTTATGTCTGCCCATATCTATCTATCTATCTATCTATCTATCTATCTATCTATCTATCTATCTATCTATGTCTGCCCATATCTATCTATCTATATATCTATCTAAGTCTGCCCATATCTATCTATCTATCTATCTAAGTCTGCCCATCTATCTATCTATCTATCTATCTATCTATCTATCTATCTATCTAAGTCTGCCCATATCTATCTATCTATTTATCTAAGTCTGCCCTATCTATCTATCTATCTATCTATCTATCTAAGTCTGCCCATATCTATCTATCTATATCTATCTATCTATCTATCTATCTAAGTCTGCCCATATCTATTAATCTATCTATCTATATATCTATCTATCTATCTATCTATCTAAGTCTGCCCATATCTATCAATCTATCTATCTATCTATCTATATATCTATCTATCTATCTCAGTCTGCCCATATCTATCTATCTATCTATCTATCTATCTATATCAGTCTGCCCATATCTATCTATCTATCTATCTATCTATCTATCTATCTCAGTCTGCCCATATCTATCTATTTATCTATCTCAGTCTGCCAATATCTATCTATCTATCTATCTATCTCAGTCTGCCCATATCTATCTATCTATCTATCTATCTATCTCAGTCTGCCCATATCTATCTATCTATCTATCTATCTATCTATCTCAGTCTGCCCATATCTATCTACCTATCTATCTATCTATCTATCTATCTCAGTCTGCCCATATTTATCTATCTATCTATCTCAGTCTGCCCATATCTATCTATCTATCTATCTATCTATCTATCTATCTATCTCAGTCTGCCCATATCTATCTATCTATCTATCTATCTATCTATCTATCTCAGTCTGCCCATATCTATCTATCTATCTATCTCAGTCTGCCCTATATCTATCTATCTATCTATCTATCTATCTATCTATCTATCTATCTCAGTCTGCCCATATCTATCTATCTATCTATCTATCTCAGTCTGCCCATATCTATCTATCTATTTATCTAAGTCTGCCCATATCTATCTATCTATCTATCTATTTATCTATCTATCTATCTATCTAAGTCTGCCCATATCTATCTATCTATATATCTATCTATCTATCTATCTAAGTCTGCCCATATCTATTAATCTATCTATCTATATATCTATCTATCTATCTATCTATCTAAGTCTGCCCATATCTATCAATCTATCTATCTATCTATCTATATATGTATCTATCTATCTCAGTCTGCCCACATCTATCTATCTATCTATCTATCCTTCAGTCTGCCCATATCTATCTATCTATCTATCTATCTCAGTCTGCCCATATCTATCTATCTATCTATCTATCTCAGTCTGCCCATATCTATCTATCTATCTATCTATCTATCTGTCTCAGTCTGCCCATATCTATCTATTTATCTATCTCAGTCTGCCAATATCTATCTATATATCTATCTATCTATCTCACCCATATCTATCTATCTATCTATCTCAGTCTGCCCATATCTATCTACCTATCTATCTATCTATCTATCTATCTATCTATCTATCTATCTATCTCAGTCTGCCCATATTTATATATATATATATATATATATATCTATCTATCTATCTATCTATCTATCTATCTATCTATCTATCTATATATATATCTATCTATCTA
>JBBBDQ010028943.1:0-140000 GCA_037127315.1 Ascarosepion bandense
CATTGATACTGCTCCCAAACCCAGATGCAAGAGGTCAGCCAAGACCACACAAGGAGGGACGCTGAGCCAACGCCTTTTTGGTGAAGTCATTTCTCCAGCTGCCTCCTAGAATCCAATCTAAGAGAAAAAAAATTATCCTTTTCGTTGATACCATTTTATGTATTAGCATGGGGACTCATAGACGACACAGGACGCAACACACTCCACAAACATGCCTAAAATGTCACAACAGATCTAAATGCTTAAAAAAAATGGACCTCCGGTGAAGAGACATGGAATTAAAAGTGGCAGTAATTAAGCTTCGGTAATGATTATAATTAGAAATATTGTGATCATTGTTTTATGCCACCGATACTGGTAAAATTATAATTGAAATATCAGTCAATTAAGTACCATATGTGATACACACTTTGGTGATTATGTCTCTTTCGATCTAGGCAAATTTTCTCGCAGTAGGTTGCCATTACTTTCTGTGGTAGACTAGTTATCAACCAAGGCTATAGAACCCAATCTATCCTCTTTATAAGGCACGTATACGTTGGATAATGGTTATCAGCGCGAAAGTGGAATCAGAGAGCGCAGTTTAGATTCCATCATCTTCTGTTGCACTTAATTTCACACTAATCACACCGCGTGATAGATGATATTTTATGATGTGATAGATGATATTTTATGACGTCACACCGCGTGATAATAAAAAAACCCAGTACATATATTGGTTTTAATACAACCACGCTCTCCCGTAGACTTACATGTCATCTTTCTGATCAGAGTACTATTAAACAACATTTCTCTGAAAAACATAAACATGTAGGTAATATCAGACAGATTTTGGTCAACAATACGGTGATCGTTACTCATACACACAGTAAGAGGAACCTGCAGATATTGGAGGCCATACATTCCCCAAAGATTTTTTTTTTTTTTTGGTTTTTAATCATATCACCCCGAGCAAGGCGATAACGCCACTGATATGCAGGGGGCTACGTAAGAGTGAAAAGATTGGAAAAGAGAAAGCTGGAAACCACATTCTAAACAGGGACCAAGAGATGAGCCTCTTCACCTGTTCAATAGACGTGGGTGGAGTGTGAACCGGGCGATAGTTTAGTCTATCTACTCCAGTTTAGAAAAAAATAGTAAGAAGATTGGAAAAAAGAATAAAAAAAAAAGAAAAGAGTAAGAAGATTGGAAAAAATAAAGCAAAAAGAAAAGAGTAAGAAGATTGGAAAAGAGAAAGCTGGAAACCACATTCTAAACAGGGACCAAGAGATGAGCCTCTTCACCTGTTCAATAGACGTGGGTGGAGTGTGAACCGGGCGATGTATAATCATTTAATTATATGTTGTTATGTTGATAGTTTAGTCTATCTACTCCAATTACAAAATAAACATACATCTGACATATAATCTGTAGATAATATATAGATCATCTCTTCTCCTCCAGCTACAGAGGGAGAATGATCTATTCGTTTTTTAACGAACCTAATTGGAATTCGAACTTGTTTCTCCGATTTCTCATCTCGATTTGCTATCAACTGCACTGGGTTCTAGCTATAAGTATCAAACCGTCTCAGAAAAAAAATGAATTCACACCTTAGAGAAAGCAATGGGAGAACACTTACAATATTTTTCCCCCAAAAGACATGGCAGTTCAGAGATGAAGGGAAGAAAACTGTGAAAAGCGATGATAACCTATTTTCTGAAGAGATGGCGTTTAAAAAAAAGAGTAAAAAAAAATCTCTTATTCCATTTTTTTAAACTGTCAATCAATCATTTCTTACTTACTGACAGAATTTAGGATTCTCTCTCGTCGTATTTTCCATTTTACCATTCTTCCTTCCGTTTCACTATAATTTCTTGGAATATTTCAATTATTATTCTTGTCTTCGTTCTGCTCTTTCCATTCTATTTTTGAATTTATTTACACCTGATCCTTTAGTAACCAATTATTTCTCATGCCTCTTACTCGCTCACTCACTCTTTGTCATTTCCATGTTCGCTTCTCTTTCTCTTTTGAATGTTTTTGTTTCTTTTACTTTGCTTCCTTTTCTTATCATTCTACTATTTTTCGTTTTAAGTCGGTCTTTAAGTTTAGTTAAATCTGGTCCAACAGTCAGTGAATCGAATTCGTTAAATAAGTATATACGGATAACTTATTAACGCTCAGGTGTTCTTCTTGCCTCATTATGTTCGAGTGATTGTGTCGAGTGGGAGCTTCAAAATACGCCGACCACCGAGGGATAATACCCCCTCCCCCAACAAGGCACCCTGTTTACGGGGTAAGTACGGGATCTTTGTATTTGAGGGCTTCAGGTGTTAGGTAGAATACTTCTGAATTCCAACACACTACCTTGGCCCATACTTGATCTAAACGGTCGGCCAGAGAGACCCGATCTGATAATTTGGCTAGTTATGTCAGCCCTAGTACCATTCCACCTATCAAAAATGCAATTTCACAACTTAGAAAAAAATCTCTCACACACACACACACACTAGGGAAATTTGATCCATCCAAACGTGCATAGAATACTGTTATGATACACTCCCGATCAACAATTTTAAACCACTTAAAAAACTTTAAAATATATATATATATATTTTTACGGATAGATTTTAAACTCCTCCCAATTAAGGTTACCAATACTACAATCTAAAAGGTTATGGAAACAAAAAGCTACATTCCAAACATTTTATTTAGAAATTTACATTTTTATAAAATGAGGCGATTTACACATGATCAAAATTATAAGACCAGGGTAATAAATTGTTAGATCTATGGTAATTCCAATGTTTTTAGTTCAGTTAGAGATTAGCAATCACTGCATGAAGGAGTTATCATGGATGTGCGTTGTGGCGCAGTGGATATCGGCTTGGAAAGAGAAATCGGTGAGCCGAGTTCGAATTCCAGTTGAGTACCCTGCATTCACTTCAGCACTGGTACCCTTGGGAAAGGTATTAATCCGTCACTTCCCTCCAGTTATGGATTAAATAACAGGATGGGGCCTGGAAGCAACCTATCTAGTGTTGGTGTCACAGTAAAAACATCCTTGGTAGCCCTGGCGAAGCATCAAATATTCAGCTATTTGACAAGATTATGAATTTTGCTGCAAACTGTGCCAGGGTTCCAAATGCACAGGGAATACTGGAGGGGTGTAGTGAGTTCTATCTCGGCCAAGGCCGCAAGACGACGACAACCTCCTGGAATTTAAATGCAATGTCAATTCCTCTCTCTTTTCAAGCTGGCTCCAGTACTTCTTCGTCTTTTCTACATCACCCCGTTTATCTTGTCCTTTTCCATTCTCTCAACCTTCGCAACTGTCTTCCCACCTGGGTTCCCATCCTTTCTTTTGCTTTTTCTCTGACACCCTCTATAACTGTTTTTTTCTCTTCACTCTGCTCTTGTCTAAACTTTTACTCTTATGTACCCCCCCCCCCCGAGCATCAGTGGCGATACCGCCTTGCTTGGGGTGAAACGATTAGAAAAAATCTAATTGGTACTAGAAGGCGGTGGCAAGGGACAGTCAGTTTATAGCTAAAATATACCATAAAAAATTAACTTATATTCAGTATCGCAGGAATAGATTGATGACAACATAAAAATACTAAAACTGTGTAAACCATTTTTGTATACCTGAGATGCTTGTGCAAATGAGATTCTTCCCACAACCGCTTGTCATGGTAGAGTTCCGAGGAGGATTGAGAGCAAGGATGACGAAAGAAATATAAATAATATGATAACAAAAAAATGAAAAGACCCTTATCTGAATCAAGTTTTGATAACGAATAAGAATAGCATAGTTACCTCCCTTAATATATAGTAATGGAGTCACTTGAAGAAATTTCTATTGCAAAACTATTGCCATTTATAATGGAAAAAATAATATCATCTCAAATTACTTCTATAACTGTTAAAAAACATTAAACAGCGCAATACTAATTCAGGTAGGAAAAACACGTAAGCAGAAAAAAATCCGCAAATAGTCAACATTTATTAACTTAAAAATCAAAACCTTTCCACACCAAAGTCTAAACACATTTAGAGGTATAATAAAATGATTATCTTCCTCCCTAGGAGGAATGAAAGCTAAGCTAAAGAAACTGTAATAGATGTAACCAGAATAACAATTAAAAGAAATGGTCAAACCATAAACACCATTGTCTGTCTGTCTGTCTCTCTCTCTCTCTCTCTCTCTCTCTCTCTCTATATATATATATATATATATATATATATATATTTATATTTATATATGAAATTATTTGTTTGTACATTATTTTTGATCGATACTCGTATTTAAGTAGATATTCGGTTTTATAATCAAACAGTATTGTATATTTATTTCTCCCAGCCTGATTATTTCCAATAAATTTTTGTTACGAAAATGTGTGTCATTCGGCAGGATTCGAACCTGCGACCCCTATCCATATAGGGGAAGACAACAATTGACCTGGCGCGTCTTTGACCTCTCGACGACAAATGACCAACAGTCTAAACGAAGTCAAATCAAACACTGTTGGTCTAAGACGCGCAAGATCAATTAGTGGCTTCCTCCATATTGATAGGGGTCTCAGGTTCGAATCCTGCTCAATGGCACACATTTTCTTAACAATATATATAAACACCTAAACCACTAAAAATGACCTTAACGTTTTCATAACTGTCAAAGATTTGGCCATTCATAGTCAGATATGCTAGAATTCAGGTAAGTCCAAAATGCAACAGTACAGATCAAGAAACTGGGCGCAAAGGTACCATAAAATGCATAAATTTGTGCAGAGAATCACCCTGTATACTTACATTTATGTAAAATTTATCAAAAAGAGCTAAAGCTCAAATAAACGAGAAGTATGCATTTTCCTGAAGCCGGAAAAATTTTACGATTATGCAAATAGAATCAAAACCCCAAAATACAAAGGTATGATTTCCGTGAAGTGAGTTTAATCCAAGAGCCAAAGGAATTAAATGAAATAATGTAAACTGATATCGACAGGGAAAAGCAATGATTTACGTCACATCCCATAAAATCTTATCTACCAATCAATATAGACAATTCTGTTTAAATTTAGAAATTAAAAGCCAAAAAGAGCCATCTTTTTACGCCTCACGATCTCGAAATTTTTCATCTATAACTCAAAGAGGAAGATCTCAAATACAAAAGGCAAGAAAACACACAAACTAGTCCAAAAAAGCTCTGAGGGAGAAATCACCTTGGATCAACCTAGAAAACACACAACTTCGCTAAAAAGGAATTCCTGCAAAGAAAAAAATCACATAAAAATAAACTAGAAACATTGGAACTTTAAAACAACCTCTGGGGCTTTCATGCTGCAAGGTTAATTTGGATTAATTTCTCTGTTGGATCTCACTTGGCACAAGGCCACTTCCAAAAGGAACTTCCTACTGAAATCCTTACAAACCACCATTATTTTTATAAGCGTTGAAAATTTCAAGTGAAATGAAGTTGACAAAACATTAATTTGCAACGATACTGTGTATTAATACATAAATTTCTGTGTGAGAATTACCGTTATGGATTTTTAACTGAAGTCTGAATGCTCATTGCTGTTGAAAGAATTCTCAGCGTGTTAAGAAAATTATGTAGGAAAATGTTGCTAAAAAGAATTGTTCAGATCTGAGAGTTCATGAATAATGTTCATGGTGTAGTTGTGCAAAAGATAGTTTGAATATATTAGTGAGTTGGACTTTAGGCTTGTTGAGTTTTGACATGTGTGCTTAAGAAATGTCAGTGCCAACTGTCTGAAAATGCGCGGCAAATGGAATCAAACACCTTCACAATTTGACGATAAATATGTAGTTCACTTATCTTGATTTTGATTGGCTAACTCAGCCCAGTCAGCAAACAGCTTACATTTATTTAAATAGACAATGATTACATACTGAACTTAATACATACGATTACGTGATTGTGTGAGTCCACAAACCCAACAAAAACTGAAAACCTCAGCATGACAATCATAACTAATAAAATTATTTAATGGACGAAAGAACGGCAAAAGAAAATTGAAACGACTTGCTTTTGTTTATGGCCGACTTATATCCTGCAATCATCTGCCTTCAAGAAACTTTATAAATGACAGTGAAAATATAGATATTAAAACTTATGCAGTAAACAACGTTATCTAAACTTATTTATAAATGGAACTTTGTCTGTGCCCGTTACCTATAGACTCCGAAACGGCTGAACCGATTTTCTTGAAAATTTACACAGTTGTACTATAAGCGACTGCAAGTGTTCTTAGCTAGGATTTGTGTCGAGGTACCTCCGATAAATATCGAAAACCGATAATCGAAAAAATCGGGTTATAGAAGAAGCGGTCCGATTTTAATCAAATTTGATACACTCATAGACAAAGACATAAGAAACGATATTCAGAACTTTCAAGGTTGCAGTTCTTACAATAGTGCAGAAAATCAATAATATATATATATATATATATATATATATATATATATATATATAAAAGGCAAGATGTTTGTGTGCGTGTCTGTTTATCTGTCTGAATGTCATTTATACAAATCCACAGTTTTTATCCGATTCTCACCAAACTTCATGTAAGTATTCTTTAGGCTGAGTCTGAGCTCCAGGACCATGAAATAATTTTAAAGCCTTCATTACACCCGAGCAACGCCGGGCTATACTGCTAGTTAGTAATAGGGGGAAAACAGAGCTTCAGGTGATTCTTATATATTAGTAAATAACAAAAAATATCCGGAGCAAAACTGATATTAATATAGCATTACAGACAGTAGCCATTAGAGTAGTGCTTCCCAAACTTTTTCTGTCATTTCCCCCTGCACCCAGTTCAACCATCCAAATTTCTCCCTTCATGTGTATGAGAGAAAGAGCAGTTAAAATACACTGAGACTATTTACTAATTTATTTTTCAAATGTACAAATATACTGATAAACTTATAATTACAGAGTAAAGTGGATAGAGAGCAGTTAGTAACAACTAAGCATCGCCATAGAGAGCGGTTAGTAACAAATAAAATAACTTTTGTTTGCTCTTCTGCTTCAGAATTAAAAGAGTGAGAAGGGTAATGCTGCTTCTTGTTCAGTGTATCAATATCAGTGTTAGTTTTGGCAAGCGCGCAGCGTATGAAACTTTTTTATTTAGTAGGTAGTGTAATTATTTCTCCCCTGGTAGCTTCAAATCCCCCCGGGGGGAAATATCCCCCCGTTTGGAAATCGCTGCATTAGATCCTCATTACATAAAACTATCCCCATATGATCCTATAAATTGAACTGAATTAAATAAATGGGTTTGGAAGCTGCTTCAATACTTTCTTTATTAGACTTCAATCGCCAAAACGTCAGATGGGGCAGCAAAAATATTGACCGGAACAGAAGATGAATGAAAGATTTTATCAATAGAAACAACATATGCGTATACAAGAAGTCGTATAATTATATCCATCTATGAAGCAGTAGATAAATGAAAATAGATCTAACCTTAAGTGATCCTGCAAAATACTTAAACTATAGCTGGAAAGCACATTGATGCATGAGGAAGTGATCACTTACCAGTTGTGTTGCAAAACTCTGGATCACGCTTTCAGAGTTACCTGAGCAAGAAATGTGTGTCCCTCAAGAAAGCATATCATCGGTAACACTTTTCAACATAGAAATGATATTAAATGCTTGAATCTTGGAGTTGACTGTTCACCCTATGGAGATAACTGACTGAACATATTAAAAAGTTAAGTGCCATACGTGATACACTCTTTGGGGGATCATGTCTCGGAAGAGACATGACTGACTGGGCAAAAGATTATCCCACAGTAGATTGCCATTCGGTAGACTGGTTGCCAGCTAAGGCTATAGAACCCAATCTGTTCTATTATTTAACCCATAACTGGAGGGAAGAGGACAAATCGAAAAAATCTCCATGTAATTGAGCGACAACTCCAACAGTGTCTCAATAAAGTAAACAAGGTGGCAACAGAAAATGTATACAAATTCTCCAAAGAAAACACTCAATGTACAAACTTTTGCTAACTTCGAAAGTTATACTATAATCCTGAATTTTGACTCGATGGTCTGTCGTAGAAGTAATCTTAGACAAGAAATTATCCTTTCTACTACATATAAAATACTTTCGTGAGAAAAGCAATAAAGCGATTCCACTACTCAGTCATCTCACAAAGACAAGAGAGACCCATTTGGGGATTGGTTAGATCCAAATTGGATTATGTATGCTTTATCTATGGTGTTGCAAGAAAATCGTGCGTGAAATAACTTAATCCCATACATCATTAGGGTGTGTGACACGTTCTAGGAGGCTACACAACGTTCCCAATTCAAAGCTTATCCACCGAAATGCACGAACTACATTTTGGCATTAAGATAACATAAATTAATAATATTGCATCAAACTTTGTTAATGCACAATTAATTCAGCATACAATTGTATTTTTCAACGTCAATATAAAGAATTATAATTTAAAGGAAACTGTTATTAAACCTCATCCGCATAGTCAGTTAAGTGCCATACGTGATACACGCTTGGGCGATCATGTCTCGAAAGAGACATGACTGACTGGGCAGAAGATTATCCCGCAGTAGGTTGCTATTGCTTTCTGCGGTAGACTGGTTGCTAAGGCTATAGAACCCAATCTGTCCTGCTATTTAACCCATAACTGGAAGGAAGAGACGGATTAATACCTTTCCCAAGGGTATTTGCGCATAAGTGAATACAATGGATTCAACTGGAATTCGAACTCGGCTCCCCGGTTTCTCGTTCCGAGCCGATATCCACTGTACCACAACGCACATCCATCTGCATAGTAAACAATTCTAATAAACTCGAAATAAACTTCTCTAATACACAAATCTATTCTCTGAAAAATTACCCCTGGTCTATAATAAGCCCACTGTAATATTGTCTGGCAAAACACTCCAAAAACTGAAACTAATACACTAATATTCACGGAAGAAGCTCATTATAGATTACAAAAACAGAAATTATATGTGCCTTGCGTATATCGACTTAGAACGACAAATCGGGGTGCCGTGTTCGAATTCCAGTTGAATTCCTTCCAATTACTTATGCACAAACACCATTAGCAAAGGTATTAATCAGTCTCTTCCCTCTAGTTATGGGTTAATAGGACAGACTGGGTTCTATAGCCTTGACTGGCAAGTATTCTACCGTAGAAAGCAATGGCAACCTACTGCGGGAAAATATTCTACCCAGCCAGTCATGTCTCTTCGAGACATGATCGCACAAAGCGTGTATCACGTATGGTACTTAACTGACTGACTGAATATAATAGTTGAAAACAATTAAAACTTCTATTGGGCATAAAGTGGGGGATCTGTTTTCTATTGTTATGAAGTAATAAACTGATCCCCCACTAAATACTAGCCAGCTAGTCTACCACAGAAAGCAATGGCAATCTACTGCGGAATAATCTTCTGCCCAACCAGTCATGTCTCTTAGAGACATGATCGCCCAAAGCGTGTATCCCGTATTCCGCTTAACTGACACTGACAGCTCCAGAAGTATTGATAGTTGGATGTTCAGCTATATTGAATAAAACAATACTTAAGAAGCGCCTACAAAGAAAATATTCAATATTTAGTGCAGAAATAGACGCATCCTTGGATATTATCACAGATGATGAACCAGAAAAATTCGTTATACTCTTAGATTTCTTATCTGTTATTACATCAATGAAGAATTAAATCCTGATCAATCCAATAATAACCAAATTTTAAACAAAGTCAATATACATGGTAACAAAAAGTCATATTCTGCTGGATCCCAAGCCATATAAGCAAATAATGAAATAGAAATCTTAATAAGGCAGCTAAACAATTGTTATAGAGTTTTTCTCCCTTTCTTCCTTATTTTTCCTTTTTCATCTGTTTTCCTTTTTTTTTTTTTCACATTTTTCTACTCTTTTCTTTTTTCGTCCACTCTTTTTTATTTTCTTTTGTCTTCCTTTTTTCTCCTTCAATTGCTTTCCTCCTCCTCTCCTTCTTTTCTTCTTCTCCTTCTTTTTTTCTTTTTCTCCTTCTCTTGCTCCTTCTCTTTCTCCTTTTCTTCTATTCTTTTTCTTTTCTTCTTTTCCTCTTTTTCTTGTTTTTCTCTTTTTCTTCTCTTTTTCTTTTCTTCTCTTTATCCTCTTTTTCTTTTCTTTTTTTCTTTTTTTACCTTCTTTTTCTTCTGTTTTTCTCGTCTTTTTTTCCGTATTTCATCCCTTGTTTATTTTCTTTCTACTCAAATGTACGAAGTCACTAATCTCTTTTTCTATTTTTTTTTTTAATCATATCACCCCGAGCAAGGTGGTAACGCCACTGATGTGCAGGGGGCTACGTAAGAGTGAAAAGATTGGAAAAGAGAAAGCCGGAAACCACATCCTAAACAGGGAACAATGGATGAGCCTTTACACCTGTTCAATAGACATGGGTGGAGTGTGAACCGGGCGATAGTTTAGTCTATCTACTCCAATTGAAAAAAAAAAAGAAAAGTGAAAAGATTAGAAAAGAGAAAGCCGGAAACCACATCCTAAACAGGGAACAAGGGATGAGCCTCTACACCTGTACAATAGACGTGGCACTTTCTTTTCTGATCAAATGACAATTTTGTTGACTAACGACCCTCTATTCTTTTTTCCTTTTCTGTCACAACAAACCAACTCCCTCTCTTTCTATCTTACTGCAGACTGCACGTCATTCTAATGATTATTTTCGTTTAAACACGTTCTATATTAAAATATCAATCCTTTATTTCTTTAAAAGTGGCGGTCAAACCATTTCAATCATTTTTCATCCTCAAACTACTTAGAAATATCTATCGTTTAAATTGAACTTCAGAAGGAAGATTATTTTCGGCTTCAGTTCAATACCACATCTGAGAGAGTGCTGAAAATCTCTCCCCTCACTCTGGCCAAATCTTAGGATTCGAAAATAAAACATCCTTTCTTAGTCAGTTTTTGGCTTTAACCAAACTCTCAAACGGTTGATAAACCGTAAAGAGGTTCAGTAAAATAAATACTAAACCTTATGGGAAGAAAGATGACATTGCACCAATCGACTTACACTGAAAGTTAGTATTCGAAATTTGTCTGTGTTTGTCTATATTTCGAAATCCCTAGTACTTGAAGAAGGCCGGGGCGTACAACGGCCGAAACAAATGGCAACAAAAGGGAGGACAATAGTCTGAATAATGTAAATAATACATTTTGTCTGTGCTTTGAGACTAAACTGCTGATTATTCGTTTCTTCAAATGCAATAAAACCTTTAATGCCTACCTTTACCTTGTTTCTTTCTGACATAAAGAATGTCATTGTTGAGTGCTTTTCAATTAAAACTTCCTTATTGCTCACATGCTCAGTCCATGGTATTCTCAGCATCCTTCTGTAATCATCACATCTCTGTCTCCTCTTCCTTTGAATAAATTGTTCAACATTCATTGCTATATAAGAAGATTTATATTGCGTAGTACTTAAGTACTTTTGTTTTTCGTTTGTAACAAAATTCTCACGGTATAAATATAAGATATACTAAGGCGAATACGCTGAGAATTGAATTGATGAAGCCATGCCAAAAAGTTGTTATATTCCAGAAATTGAGTCCTAACGTGTTCTCCTATATCGAAGCTTTGTGCCAGACTAGGCTAAGCTAAGAAATGATACAGGCATTAATATTTACATTATTCGGACTGTTGTCCTCATCTTTATGGCCATGTTCACGACGTTTAGGCCGTTGTACGCTCCGGCCTTCTTCAGATGATCGGAATTTCGGACTAATTAGAATTTTCATCACTGGGGCTGTCTTTCAGGATGTCGTGAATATGGCAATAAAGATGAGAACAACAGTCCGAACAATGTAAATACTACCTCATCTCAGAAGTATAGACAAACATAAATATTTCTTTTTATATTTAATAAGCTCATCTCGTTTATGGAACAAGGCCACAAAATGGGGTAACCAGTGAGGATCGAACTCTATATTAGCTAGTCATGGTTAATGAGGCCTTTTGGTCTTGCCGTACTCCGAGGCGCTCAAAGTTCATGGGTGAGATACGGACGTATTTCTTAGGGAGATCAAGGATCGAGCCTACGTAAAATTCGAGGTTTTGAATGTTGATATTAAAGTTCGGTGTTTCATTTCACTCCCTTCGATTTTCGGCAATTTGAAATATGCCTCACTTGGATTAGCTTGGTAAATATCACGCTTGTCTTAAACAACAAAAGCCGTTTAATTTACTGAAAGTCATGTCAAGCACACGTCAATATGAGGAGAGCGCGCTAAATGGATGCAACACCATGTTAATGAGAAACAATACAAGTATTGCTCTACCGGGAAAGTAAGGTTACTTTTCCCTCTTTTCTCCTTCTTTTTCTCTCTTATCTCTTTCATATTCCCTTCCCTTTCCTCTTTTATGTTCTCTTCATTCATTTTTCCTTTTAATACTCTCTTCTTTTTTTCTGTTTGATATTCTTTCCTCTTTTCTATTTCTAATTATCTTTTACACTCTATTCTCCTTTTTCTATTTCCTCTCTTTCCTAGTCTGTCTCTTTCTTTTCTTTCCTAGTCTGTCTCTTTCTTTTCTTTCCTAGTCTGTCTCTTTCTTTTCTTTCCTAGTCTGTCTCTTTCTTTTCTTTCCTAGTCTGTCTCTTTCTTTTCTTTCCTAGTCTGTCTCTTTCTTTTCTTTCCTAGTCTGTCTCTTTCTTTTCTTTCCTAATCTGTCTCTTTCTTCTCTTTCCTATTCTTTCTTCTCTTTCCTATTCTTTCTTCTCTTTCCTATTCTTTCTTCTCTTTCCTATTCTTTCTTCTCTTTCCTATTCTTTCTTCTCTTTCCTATTCTTTCTTCTCTTTCCTATTCTGTTTCTTGCTTCTCTCTCCCATTCTGTTTCTTTCTTCTCTCTCCTTCTCTATCTTCTGTTCTCTTATTCTCTTTTCTATTTCTCATTCTCATTTCTTTTCACTTCTCTTTTCTGTTTTTCCTATTCTCTTCACTCTGTTCTCTTTTTTATCCACTCTCTCTTTACTTTTGTTTCTTTTCTCTTTTTTCTCATCTCTGCTTCTATTCTCAGTTGCGATAAATTTATAATGAACAAAGCTGTCCGTTTGTCACCTCTTCATCAGATGCGTACGAGAAAGTCAGTATTCCCACGGGGATTTTTCATAGCAGCAGCAAATTATAGCTTACACGCTACACAAGCCTTCTTATTTCTTCCGCGTACTAACACTGGCATATTGTAAATTGAATCTGCCACATAGCTTAGTCCTATCCCTATAGTCAGAAAGACACATGAACGATTCACCAAAGGAACGCATGCTTATTTTCACAAACAGACGTCTACATGCCGCCGATGTTGATGGAGCCTCATTTTGATATCGAAGAAAAGATGCCATATTTATATAGGTGTGCGCATGCGCCAATCGCATTCAGGTCCTTTTGCACTTCTTCTATAGAGGTTCTTGTTCCCGATTTTTTTGATTCAGCAACAACACTTGCTGTGAGTGCCCTATTATCAGTTGTTCTCGTCTCTCTTTCTTTCTCATTCACATCATATTTCTTCACTTCGTTTGCCTTCTTCCCACCAAACAACACAACGCCATAGTTTTCAATTCTATTTAACTAGTAATCCTCTATCTTCCCTATTGCTTCTCTCTTTCCATTTTATCTTATCACTTACTCTTCCTTTTCTTTTTTTATCTTTCCAATACATTTTCTTTAGACTTTGAAAATCATTTGTCTGTCCTCTCACTCTCCTTTTACTACATCCCTCCTTTCATCTCTCTCTACTTTCATTTGTTCCCTCTCTCAGTCCCCTCTCTCATTTCTCTCTTCCCTTTTCCCCTATTGTTTCTCCCTCTTTTTTACTCTTCTCTTTATCTCACTTTCTTCTCCTCCCTCCCTCTTTCTACTTTTTTCGTCCCTCTCTCCCTCTTTCTACTTTCTTCGTCCCTCTCTCCCTCTTTCCACTTTCTTCGTCCCTCTCTCCCTCTTTCCACTTTCTTCTTCCCTCTCTCCCTCTTTCTACTTTCTTCTTCCCTCTCTCCCTCTTTCCACTTTCTTCTTCCCTCTCTCCCTCTTTCCACTTTCTTCTTTTTCTCTCCCTCTTTCCACTTTCTTTCTTTTTCTCTCCCTCTTTCCACTTTCTTCTTTTTCTCTCCCTCTTTCCACTTTCTTCTTTTTCTCTCCCTCTTTCCACTTTCTTCTTTTTCTCTCCCTCTTTCCACTTTCTTCTTTTTCTCTCCCTCTTTCCACTTTCTTCTTTCCTCTTTCTTCTTTCCCCTCTCCCTTTTTCCACTTTCTTCTTCCCTCTCCCTTTTTCCTTTTTCTTTCTTCTTCCCTCTCTCCCTCTTTCCACTTTCTTCTTTCCTCTCTCTCTTTCCACTTTCTTCTTTCCTCTCTCTCTTTCCACTTTCTTCTTTTTCTCTCCCTCTTTCCACTTTCTTCTTTTTCTCTCCCTCTTTCCACTTTCTTCTTTTTCTCTCCCTCTTTACATGTTCTTCTTTCTCTCTTTCCCTCTTTCCACTTTCCTCTCTCCCTGTTTCCCTTTCCACTTTTCTCTTTTTATCTCTCTTCACTTTTCTTCCTGAAACATTTTCTCTTTTTTCCCCCCTTTTATTCACTAATTTCTCCCAGTTACCTTTTCCTTCTTTCTTCATATCTCCCTTTTATTCCTTTTTATTTTACCCCTCCCTTCAACAAACCCATTTTTCTTTTTTTTCTTTCCACGATGTAATTCCTAACTCTCTTCATCTTCTGTTCTATTTTATATACTCTCTCTCTCTCTCCTTTTCGCTAACTTTTGACCCTGATCCCAACACTGAACCCATTTCTTTCTCAATATGTCTTAATCAATCTCCATGCTGTGTTCGTGTGTACGCGAAGCTGGCCTTGACAGCGCCAAGGACTCTTTTCCAGATCTACCGTTGTCTCTTTCTTCTCTGAATCTGAGGCCTTCAACATTTCATAGCAGCAACAGAAATAACGGTGGTAGGGGGGTTCATGCGAGTTGACACGCATGCGCATTCACTCCATCCACCAACTCCCACATTTGTAATGGCACAATCGAAAAAAAAAAAAACTACGATCACTTACACCCACCAACGCGCGCACAATTATATTTTCACGGAAGGTTTGAAGATCTTATTGATTTTTATCATTTATTTATTTGTTTTACTTTTTATCTTATTTATTTTGTCTTCTTAGATTTACAAATTAGGCCTAGCTTTCTTCAGGCTCATCTTTTGCATAAGTTTATTCTTTTTTTCTATATATAATCTTCAACAGTTTTCACACACACACATATATATATATATATATATATATATATATAGTCTGTAATTTTACTACCACAATAATTATTTTTTGGATACTTATGTTCGAGAAGATGCCATTTTAAGCAGTATGAATTACGTCTATCAGCATGGTCACTCAAAAGTCTTAAAAAGAAAATGATGAAGTCTTAGTAACATTTTGGCGCAAAAGGATTTGATTGTCTATTTCTGGTCATAAGCATTTAGTTTGTTTCATCATTTTACCCCTAGCTATTTCAAGAATAAAATGATGAGACGTGGCTACGAATCTAGCTTGTTCACCACTTAAGGGCACATGGCCCAGTGATATAGACGTTGGTTAGTTCCTGTGACTTGACCCAAAGAGTTGTGAGTTCAATACCAGGCTACAGCAGTGGTGAAGAAGTAACTTAGAGGCTTAGAGGGAGATAACTCATGACTACCAGAAGAGGCGCTAGGCAAGGGATATGAATGATATACTCCAGTGATTGTAATAAAGGGTTCGGTTCGAAATCGCTAGCACCTGAAGAAGACCGGAGCGCACAACAGCCGAAACGTCATACAAATGGTAACAAAGATGAGGACAATAGTCCGAATAATTTAAATATTGTAAGATTTTAGCAGTTTTTCTTTAACTTTTTTAAATGTCATATCAGATCATGACGAGGCTGACATTAGCTTGACCCAAGTTTTATTTTTGTCTATTTTCTTTGAATTGACATGAGTTTTTTCAGAAAGACAATGAAAGGATTTTTCTGTTATCATTTCCATGTCTACCCATAGCTAAGGAAGAAAAGATGTAAGAATACGTTGTCCAAAGGTATTTGTGTGATATGAAACACAACAGACTAAGTTGCAAAAATAATATACATATGATGGCATTAATAAATTTTGTTTTCATTTCATTTTACAGGATTATTCCATCTCTCTAGTTCTGCAAAAATAAGATATTCATTACAAATTTGTAATCACAAACTTGTGTGTTAAAACTGCCTGGACCGTTTTGAACTTCTAAACAACAAAGTTCGGGAAATATTTATGTTGGCTATGTTTTGTTTATCAGTGAGGAAATAAGAATTCAGTACAAAATGTTCAGATTCTGACCAAGTCAGTTACTTGCCATACGTGATACACACTTGGGCGATCATGTCTCTTTCTAACCGTGATAAGGAAAAATATTTTCCCGCAGTAGGTTGTTGTTACGTACAGTAGACTGGTTGCCAACCAAGGCATTAGAACCAAATCTGTCCTGCTATTTTAACTTTAACTAGAGGGAAAGAAGATGACTTAATTCCATTCCCAGGGTTATTTGCGCTTAAGAAAATGCAACGAATTCAACTGGAATTCGAACTCCGCTCTCCTATTTCTCATTCCGAGCATATATCAATTGCCCTACAACGCGCTAATGTCACGAGACGAATACTCTATCATTTGTAATGTTTGGGTAGATTGGGTTCTCTAGCTTTCAGTGGTATGCAAATTAAGAGAAAAAAAACATTGAATTCTAACCCTAAGAAAGCGTCATAATCATGAGTATTTCATACATGATGTTGAGCCAGTCTAAGCAAAAGTGAAAAGACATAGACAGACAACAACTATTTGCTTCACTATTTGAGGTAAGTCAGTTAATAAAGTGATAGTGTTTTGAAAAGTGTCTTCACGTAACTTTTAGCAGTAATAAGTCAGGCCAAGTATGGGGGTTTCAAGTCATGGCAAAAACTAAGTCTAGTTTTTTTTTTTTTTTTTCTATAAGCGTTTCACCCCGAGCAAGGCATGTCACTGTCAATACTGTGCAGGGGGCTACGTAGGGTGGAGAAAGGCTGATTAAATATAGGAAATGACAGAGGGTGGGTGATAGGCGGGTAAGGATACCGAGAATGAGGGTTGGGTAGATGAGTGTTCTGAGAATAGTTGGGAGTTAGTGTGATAGGAGGTGTCTATTGACCCTACATTTAAACACCTGGAGATTGTAACTGTCGGGAAAGCAGACTTGTGGAAGGGAGTTCCACAGGCGGGAAGCGCGAGGAAAGAAGCTGTACGGTAACATCTTATTTGTTTAACTGTAAAAGGGTGGGACCTAGTTGCTAATCTAGTAACTCGTGTAAATTCGTGCTTAGGCGGCACCAGTGATCTAAGCTCATCGGAGCAGAAGCCATGAAAGTACTTGTAGAAGAGGCACAGGGAAGCCACATCACGCCGGTGAGAGAGCGGCTGCAGCCGGTCTGCCAAGTCAGTATCAACCACGTTACAGATCCTCCTTTGTATTTTGTCAAGACGCCCAAGGAGAGCAGCAGTGGCACCCGACCAGATATGGCAGCAATATTCAATACACGGGCGGATGGTAGATTTGTATATGTGCAGAATAGATTCAGGTGGGAAAAATTTCCGGGCCCTGCACAGGGAGCCGACTTTCATAGCAGCAGATTTGGCAATGGATTCAATATAGTCATTCCATTTGAGGTCCGCCAAGAGTGTAAGGTCAAGGAGGCGTAGTATTTTACTCTCTGGGAGGCTAGCCTGTCCCATGCTAATGGGAGGTAGATGCGATTGTCTATGGTGGTTAGTTGATAACAGCTTTGTTTTAGAGGCATTGAAATTTACCAACCATTTCCTACCCCAGGCCACTACGGATTGGAGGTCCCTTTCAAGTACGGCAGCGAGGTTCACTTTGTCGTCCAGACCTGGTTTCTGATCGATGCGAGAGTAGATTGTTGTGTCGTCGGCATACATGCCAACTTGGGATCTAATGGTGTCGGGGAGATCATTAATGTAGATCAGAAAGAGCGTGGGACCTAGGATAGAACCTTGAGGGACGCCCGCGTTCGTATGGTAGTTTTGGGAGGCATGCCCATTTAATACCACCTTCAATGTGCGGTTAGAGAGGAAAGACTGGATGAGGTCAAGCAGATGTCCAGTTATCCCATAGCTCCGCAGTTTGCACAAGAGGCCAGCATGCCAGACCCTGTCGAATGCTTTGGAGATATCCAAGGCAACGGTTCGGGCTTCACCATTCTTGTCGTTAGCATATCGGTAATGGTCGTTAGCATATCAGCAGTAGACCTGGTGAAGCGTAACCCGTACTGTTTGTCAGAGAGAAGCCCGTTGGCCATAAGATGCTGAATCACCTCGGCGTTGATAATGGCTTCGAAAACTTTGCCAAAGATTGGAAGGAGACTAATAGGACGGTAATTGGCGGGGTCTGAGGGTTCGCCAGAATTCTTAAATATAGGAACTACGCAGGAGGACTTCCAACAGGCAGGAAAGCAGGAAGCAGATACAGGATATCGCAAAGAAAACTTTACTGAAAGCATTTAGTCCTTGGGAACGTTATATGCTCATCACTGCTTTGGGTCAAGTAAAAAGAATGCAATATGGGATTGCATTAGAATATTTAATTTTCACTTAATAAAGCAATATTGCACTCTGTGCAAAAGCTGGGGGTTGAAAGGATATATAGTAACATGAAAATTTAGTTTTATGGCTTTTAACAATTTTAGAGATTTAATAAAGGTTTTAAAGATAGTTTGAAAAAATACGTAGAGATACCTAATCTAAGCAGGTTTTTCTTATAATCTGACTTCAAAATTTGACTACTTCAAGAATAAATCAAGTTTGATATATTTGTAAATGACAAATTGAATGGGACGTTATATCCTCGTCAAGGCTTTCGTTCGCGAAACGAAGATGTAGAATTGGTCGCATATGTCAGTGATTTGCCAGAGTGAGACAGACGAGTGTAGAAACAAGATTGGTAATTGAAAGGACAGTCAAGTTACAGGCGCCGCTTCTTCTCGTTCTCCCTTGCGCATTGATTCAGTGAAAATGTTCGACTGGAAAATCTTATCACCAAAAATGCCTGACTGAAGCTTTCGTGTGATATTTGGTGTCGATCGATATCATGGAAGACAATCGGTCCATTTTAGTGTAGTTTTTGTATCTTTTTCGTGGTGCCCTTCTTTTGCAGTGACCGTAGGCCAGCTCACCGAGTCGATACGTTTTATATCTTCGATATCTGTGGTTATTTCGGCAATACTTCAAAGCTGAAATTAATTTAGCTGGATAGAAAATCTGCGATATATATATATATATATATAGAGAGAGAGAGAGAGTGCGATGGATAAATTGTCGTTTAAATTACTCGAAAAATGAAAATAAAACTTACAGATATGTTTATCAAAATTACACACAAGTTTATTAAAACGCAAAGCAAATTTATTCAATAAAACTGCCATTTGCTTTAAACATGGCCTCCAGACAATTTCGGAATCTCCTCCAACTCTTTTTTGATGGTCTACTTAAGTTAGAGAATGCTGCTGTAACTTTTACCTTCGCTTCATAATTGGCGTTTCAAGGAGGTTTGTTGGTTTCTCGCTCAAAAATTAAGGGGGTGGCAGTCTGGAGAGTTATGTGGGAAAATATAAGGGGGGTATGGTCACAGAAATTGTCTGATAGCCATGAATTAATTGTCCTGCTTGGGTGGCATATTTCAGTCCTGTTCCCAGACATAAGTAGCCAACTTCTTGATTCAGGACAGCTCCACCTATTCAAGGCACTTGACGTAGGCTTTCGTATTGAATCTGAGGCCCTCACTAACAAATCGGGAGTAGTTTTTGTATCAAAACGATCAGAGTGATTTTTACGAGCTTCTGTACCTTCGTAATTGCCATCAGACTCAACGAACCCTTTCCGAATCCTCTGTACTGGCCTGAGATTGATGCCCAAACAATCTCCAATGTTCGTATTGCAGCTTCCGGCACGAATGCCGAGTACAGAATGCTGTTTCATGATTTCTGGCGGAATGAGTTGCGTCACGGTACTCACTTTCTCACAGACGGTGACCAACTGCCCTACTATACAGTGCAGACGTTAAAATAAAGAACAAACAACGCATACGCGATTTTTTTCTTTTAATTTCTAAATATCAATCTTCCCGAATATTGGAGAAGGCACAGATAAATATACACAGACTTTTGAAGAAAAAGTGAGAATATATAGATGCGTGATGAAAACAGCACCATATATATATATATATATATATATGTGTGTGTGTGTGTGTGTGTGTGTGTGTGATATGGTCAGAATCAGTATGAGATCATTAGTATACGTAAATATATATGCACACAATATATATATATATATATACATATATTGTGTGTGTGAAAGATAAAATATATGGTTAAAATCAGTATGAGATCATTAGTATATGTAAATATATACGCACACAAAAAATCTCACACATACATATTATGTGTGTGTGATATAATATATGGTTACAATCAGTATGAGATCATTAGTATACGTAAATACATACGCACACAAAAAATCCACTATATATATATATATATATATATATATATATATATATGGTCAAAAGCAGTATGAGATCATTAGTACACGTAAATTTATATGTACACAAAAAAATCTCAATATATATATATGTTATACTTTCGAACATGTCTAAACTACAATATACTACAAAAGTGTACATTTTGTTTCGACATTGAAAAAGCAATGTCTCATCAGGTAGTAAACGTTATTTTTTCAAATAACCTGATGACATTGTACTTTCAGTGTTGAAACAAAACGTACACTCACGTTGTAGATTGTAGTTTGCACATGTTCTGAAGTATAATTTATAATAAATATTCATTGCTCTATTTCTATATTGAGCACTGTTTTAAATTAATGTTTTGAACGTTGTAAATATTTTCTTCTTTTCTTATTCATTTAAATATATATATGTGTATGTGTCAGAGAGCTGCTTTTGAATATTCCATTTGTTTTCCCCGCTGTAAAAAATTTTTATTTTCATTTATTATTAGATTATATATTTAAATTCACTTACAATCGCAATTCCAAATTTATCTTCCACCAAATTATATTTGGTAAAATGAAAAAAAAAGTTTTACCCCAAAAGAAATATCTACACTCTCTTTATCTTTGTTCGAGATTTTAAATTCCTTTAAAAAAGAAAATGGTATCATTTTAGATAAACGACTTTCTTCGTTTTCCTTTTCGTCTATCTGAAATTTCTCTAAACATTTTAACTCTTTCATTTTATTCTTCAAGGTGGCCATTTATTTGAAGATTCTTTCTCTAAAATGCAGATTTGAGTTCCAACATTTTTACAGTGTCTCAACTATTTTAAAAATGGTGATTGTTACTTTATCAACAACCCCGAAGCACTGTTTTCCTAAAACTGCGCTTGTTGTGCAGAAAATCAGATCTACTTAATTGAATTAAAATAATGGTGTTCTTAGAAAGCATTGAAGAATCCAACACATCATGGCGCGAGTTCTGTAAATTCGGTTTTTACTGCAAGCAGTTTACAATTAGACAATCAGACGCAGAATTTTGTAGATATATGAAAAGGCCATCGATAAAAGAACGAACAATGAGTGATGATGTTTTCTATCGAAATAACATGGGTTTATTATTTAACATTTTGCGTCATTTATATTTACAAACTGACGAAAAATAATGTTAACATTGGTCTGAAGAAATTAGGGTCTGTCTTGCAAGCATGAAACCGCTAAAGATTTTGAGTTTTGTCTTACGGCATATCTATCTCTGTGTGTTATTTAATGCCAAAAAGGTGGGGTTTTACGTTATTTTTTTTTTTTAATGTTCGCTTATAGAGAGAAAGTTGATTTAGTCAGAATTTAATGAACATTTTCTGTTTTTATTCTTTATTTTATTTTATTTTATTTATTTTACTTATTTTTATTTTATTTTATTTTATTTATTTTTATTTATTTTAGAAAACGGAAAATGTCTTCTAGTTTTGTATTAAAAAATGTTATGCTAAGAATATATTTTTTCCTTTAAAAATGTGTCATGGTAATAATTTCTTCTTTAAAAATGTATTGTTGGTAATATTTTTCCTTTAAAAAGGTATATTTTTCAATAAAAATCTATTTTCATGTATATATTTCTATAAAAGTGTATTTTTATACTTTCATAGTGTTTTGATCCCAGTTTGGGGGTTAACTATTTGCCCATAGATGGGACCCTAACAGGTGCTATCACACCGGGTCACGGTGGATCTGGGAACAGCAGCAATTAATCATGCTCCTCACAACCTCCTAATCAGAGGCCTTGCTGCCGGATACAGTTTATCGTCATCCCCAGGACCAAACCATTAAAGAGTGGAAAATATTTGAATAGTTGGGTGATGACCTTATGACTTTTAATTCTGCTAGCATTATTATCTTACTAACTTACAAGTCGGTAAAAATGCACAAAGAAAAACATGATTGACTATCGTATGCTATACTTCGAAGACGAAATTTTCCTTTCAATCATTGACAATGTTAGTAACGTCTGATAAAAATACAAGACGACATTTTCCATACATAAAATGGTTGTTTATTCACTTTTGGACTTTGACGAATTAACCTTGGCTATGAGAGGTGTTTAGTTTGTGAGGAATTATCTTCGAAATTTGATAATCTTCGTGCGAGGACGTGATGTATGTATGTAAAGTCCAGATGGCTTAACTTCCTTATGTCAGTCTCTCCACCGACAGCTTTGATTCTGCATTTGGTGATTATGGGCATGCGTTATAGGTCAATCCCCTGAGGCACCTAGCTCCTTTGACTTTCTGATGTGACACTAAGTACAAAGTTTACATTCGTATCTCTTGGGACGAACCCACTACTTACTGGTGTCAGCACAGATTGACTTCTCTTAGATCAAAGGTTCCTGATAGACATAAAATTCAATTCAAATATCTGGTATTTGTTGGCATGAATCACATACTGAAATTGTAACTGTGTATCATAACAATTCAGTTTGCTACCACCAGTTAAAATAGGAATAGAAAATATCTGTAAATGCGATAATAATTTGATTACACGTAATTACACAAATCGAAGGTAAGTTTCGAAAAGCATACTAATAACATTAGTTAACAACATCCAAGAAGCACAGACAACAGAGATATATCGATATTGCAATTTTTTCAAATATTGACTTAATTTTGACTCGCCGAAACCTATACGTTCGGATGTGCTTTGTGGTGCAGTGGATATCGGCTTGGAACGACAAATCGGGGAGCCGAGTTCGAATTCTAGTTGAATTCCTTGCATTAATTTATGCGCCAATACCCTTGGCAAAGATATTAATCCTTCTCTTCTCTCCAGTTTTGGGGTAAATATCAGGACAGGTTGGATTCTATAGCCTTGGTCGACAACTAGTCTACCGCAGAATACAATGGCAACCTACTGCGGGATAATCTTCTGCCCAGTCAGTCATGTATCTTTCGAGACATGATCGCCCAAACGTGTATCACATATGGCACTTAATACAAAGCTCGACAATCACTCAAGGTAGAGGTGTTATAATCGTTAGGATGAATAAATTGTGATAGGAATGGTAAGGGCTAGAAAGTGAAGATGAGGATACCTAATGATTCTAGCTTTCAAAGTAGCACCTACGCGAGTTAACCCCTCCTCCATATACGCACACACAAAGTAGCAGGTTTTCTCCATGCAATTGGAATATTGTAGAAATGAGGGCGATTTGACTCTGTGGAAGTGGCATGAATTTCAAGCTGTAAAAATCTATACTGATGACACTAAATAATGTGGATAACGATAGGCTCGCAATGTCGCTTTCGTGGAAAAGAGATTTCTTAAACGATTTAGTTACGATGATAAATGTTTATTCCAAAAGTATGCATTCCAGAAGCTGAGTAAAGTATTAAAAGACAGGAAAATTTTGCTGGAAACAAAGAAGAGAGTATTAGACTGTTATGTGATATCTATTCTTCAATCTGACAACGAATGCTGGACAATCTCCTAAAAGATGAAAGAAATACTTGAAACAACCGAATTAGAGTTCTACAGAAAGATACTGAGGATAGCATTGACAGAGCATGTGAACGACGACGAGGTTTTGGAATACTTCAATTTTTTGGCCTTCTCTAGGTGTGATGTTTTCGTTGTAATGTTTCATAAGAGCATGCGATTAAAGCTTTTATAAGTAAAATAATTGATTATTCATCTCTGAATAGGGTTAGTTGATATCGGCATGAGGGTGTGTGACTTTGAGGAGCTTTCTGTGGACGTAGATAATCTCGTGAACATGTGAAACTGTATTTTCCTTCTAGGTCAAGGCGCTTATATATATTTCTGGTATTCGGTTATGCTACGTATGAGTATTTAAAACTACCTGTTTTAATGCTAACGATAGCCAACGACCTCCTATGAGTCGGACAATTATATCCCGAGACACGTATCGGCAACTGCTGACTATGAACCACATTCGAGCATACCACTCTAATGTACCTGTCTTTTCGGTCTGGCACTGACTGCAGAGAAGCCACCTCTGATCAACGCCTCTGACATAAAAAAAAATCTTTGTTGGTTTTAATTTCAAATCCGATCTCTTTAATCCGGCAGCTGCTATAAGTTGGTTGATCGGAAATAAGTGCCTTGCCACACGTTATTTACAATTTTCTGTAGATACAGTTTGGGTGATACTGCATACAGTATAGTACCTTTTGAGACATTTACCTGGTCGGTTGAGCCAACTCCGTCAAACGAATAAAACCTGACCAAGCAGAGGTCGTATTCATTCAGACGTGCTTATGTAGTAGTTTCAGCGGAAATTAGATTCACAAGCGATACCCAGTCGCATGGGATGGTGCGATTCTGTTTGAATTCATTTTCCTCCTCCTAGAGTGGTTGACACTCAAGGCTATATGCCCTAGTTTGTGCTGGTATTTTTTCTAAACTGGCGGGAAAAGAGAAGGTTTCATAACTTTTCCAACATTAATAATTGTTTTATTTCTACCTTTATAACACAGAAATGTATATGTGGAATGAGCTGGGAAGATGATGTTGACATCGAGGGTTGACTTCTGTCATGTGCCTGGTCTCAAGGGTGTCAGATTAGCGTGGTCGGACTATATTGATTGATACTGAGGTTTTCTTAGAGATAGATATAGATTATGTACATCGTTATTAATATTTCTTCTCTAATCTAAATCTAATCTAAACTTATTTATAAATGGAACTTTGTCTGTGTGTGCGTCTGTGTCTGTGTGTGTCCCCGTTACCTATAGACACCAAAACGGCTGAACCGATTTTCTTGAAAATTTACACAGTTGTAGTATAAGCGTCTGCGAGTGTTCTTAGCTAGGTTTTGTGTCAAGGTACCTCTGATAACTATCGAAAATCGATAATCGAAAAAATCGGGTTATAGAAGGAGTGGTCCGATTTTAATAAAATTTGATGCACTCAAAGACAAAGGCATAAGAAACGATATATCGTTTCTTATGTCTTTGTCTATTAGTGTATCAAATTTTATTAAAATCGGACCACTCCTTCTATAACCCGATTTTTTCGATTTTTGATATTTATCGGAAGTACCTAGACACAAAATCTAGCTAAGAACACTCGCAGACGCTTATACTACAACTGTGTAAATTTTCAAGAAAATCGGTTCAGCCGTTTTGGAATCTATAGGTAACGGACACACATACACACACAGACAAAGTTTTATTTATAAATAAGTTTAGATTTACATTAGATTTAGGTGATGTAATTTGTACCTTATATTTTACTCTCATTTGCAGTTAATTTCTATTTTACGTACTTTTTAATTAAAATTTCTATTTTACGTACTTTTTAATTAAAATTTCTATTTTACGTACTTTTTAATTAAAATTTCTATTTTACGTACTTTTTAATTAAAATTTCTATTTTACGTACTTTTTAATTAAAATATAGGTACGTATATGATTCAATAAAATGGTTTGAATTAATGTTTATTAATCAGATTTTTTTAATGAAAAATTGATTTAGAGTGGTTTGCCGCATGGAATTCTTTTGTTCTTCAAATGACTGACGGCACTGAGCAATTGCCCTTCTTAATTTTCTAAACTTATCAGAATCATTAGTAGTTTAACCTGAAAAGTTTATTTATGATCTTTCCATTGTTAAAGGCAATCATCTTTTTTATATTTCGAATATTGTTTTTAAAAAAATGTAAATTTCTGTATCTTAATAAATTATTCTCTTTGCCCACCACTCAATCTCTAACGAGTCTATCACTCACTGTTGCCTCCGTCACTCACACACGCGATCATTCACTGTCGCCTCCGTCACTCACTCACGCGGCCATTCACTCACTGTTGTCTCCGTCACTCACTCACGCGGCCATTCACTCACTGTTGTCTCCGTCACTCACTCACGCGGCCATTCACTGTCGCCTCCGTCACTCACTCACGCGGCCATTCACTGTCGCCTCCGTCACTCACTCACGCGGCCATTCACTGTCGCCTCCGTCACTCACTCACGCGGCCATTCACTGTCGCCTCCGTCACTCACTCACGCGGCCATTCACTGTAGCCTCCGTCACTCACTCACGCGGCCATTCACTGTAGCCTCCGTCACTCACTCACGCGGCCATTCACTGTCGCCTCCGTCACTCACTCACGCAGCCATTCACTGTCGCCTCCGTCACTCACTCACGCAGCCATTCACTGTCGCCTCCGTCACTCACTCACGCGGCCATTCACTCACCGTTGTCTCCGTCACTCACTCATGCGGTCATTCACTGTCGTCTCCGTCGTTTAGTCAATAACTTACTCACTCACTCAATCATGTCTCCATCACTTATTCACTCACTGTCGTCTTCTTCACTTACAGTTATCTCCATCACACGATCACTGACTATCGTCTTTGTCATACGCTCACTAACTCACTGTCGTCTCCTTCAGTCACTCACTCACTTAGGCACTTATTCACAGTCGTCTCTGCCACTCACTCACTCACTGTCGTCTACGTTACCCACTCATTCCCTGTCGTCTCCGTCACTTACTCTTGCATTCACTCACGCACTCACTCACTGTCGTCTCCGTCACTCACTCACTCATTCGCTGTCGACTCCGTCACTCGCTCACTTACTCATTCGCGGTCGTTTCCGTCACCCACTCACTTACACATTCGCTGTGGTCTCCGTAACTCACTCACTTGCTCATTAGCTCTTGTCTCCGTCACTCACTCACTTACACATTCGCTGTCCTTTCCGTCACTCACTCACTAGCTCTCGTCTCCGTCACTTACTCATTCTCTGTCATCTCCATCACTTACTCACTTACTCATTCGCTGTCGTTTCGGTCACATACTCATTCTCTCTCGTCTCCATCACAAACTCACCTACTCACTCACTCACTCACTCACTTATTTATTCGCTGTCGTTTCCGTCACTCACTTATTCATTCGCTGTCATCTGCGTCACTCACTCAGTTACTCATTTGCTGTCGTCTCCGTCACATACTCATTCGCTCTCGTCTCCATCACAAACTCACCTACTCACTCTCTCACTCATTCACTTATTCACTGTCGTCTTCGTCACTTACTCATTCACTCACTCACTCGTTGTCGTCTCCGTCACTCACTCACTTACTCATTATCTGTCGTCTCCGACACTTACTCATTCCCTTTCGTCTCCGTCTCTGTCACTCATTAACTGTCGCCTCTGTCACTCACTCATTAGCTGTCGTCTCCGTCACTCACTCATTAGCTGTCGTCTCCGTCACTCACTCATTAGCTGTCGTCTCCGTCACTCACTCATTAGCTGTCGTCTCTGTCACTCACTCATTAGCTGTCGTCTCTGTCACTCACTCATTAGCTGTCGTCTCTGTCACTCACTCATTAGCTGTCGTCTCTGTCACTCACTCACTCGCTCTCACACTGTTGTCTCTGTCTGTCAATAATTTGTGTCTGTATAAGCATGCGAAGCAAAAGAGATAACTTCTTTACGTATCGTTAGCTTAAGGTGTTTCCGTACTGATCAGCGCGTTTATAGTTCGTGTGACAAATTTTGTTCGATGTCTTTTGAATCGGTGAATCAACCTAAAATTGAGGTCAGACAGCAGACGATAACGAGCCGAAGTCAAAAGACAACGGGAAAATTCTCTTTATTGATAATTCTAGGCGATTAAATATTATTTAAGACTGAAAGTCTTTATCGGCAAGCCTACTTTGGATAGTCGCCTCCTTTAAAAATCACCATCAAATCTTGGTGTCCAATTTAAACTTCTCGCAAAAGGCGTCTTCACTTTCCTAACAGGTTAGCGTTTGTTTGTTTCTTTTCTTCTTCTCCATTTTTTCTTTGCCAATTGTGCATGGAGTAATCAACAAACCGTCGCCTTATATTCGGCTTTAGAAATAAAAACAAAATGGCGAATATTGCTCCAACTTTGAGAATTTTTCGCATCTAGATTAATCATGTAGACAGTGTTCAATAGTAGTACCATTTTAGGTATATTTGCGCATGCCGAGAAAGACATGAGCACCCCGGGCCTACTGTACTTTTTTTTTCTTGTTTTAGGTTAGCTGTATGTTAAAAGTATGATCAATTTACGAATCTAGTAACAATGAATAGGATTGCCAACAAACACGAAGTTTTAGCTTTTAAATAGTTAATATAATGCGATGACTAGAATATTTTTCTTGTATTAAATTTGAAAACCTTTCTAAATATTAAACTAATAACATCCTATTTGCGATTTATGATTTCTAATATTTTTTATACAAACACAAATATATAAACATTAATTCTTTTCTTGCGTGTAATTTTATCTTTGCCTCTTCCATTTAACGACAAACATTTAAAAAAATAATTCATATTCATCTTCCCTTGACCAACACTCTCCGATGGGTTCCCCTGTGCAGATTGAAAGCATTATTCAGCTGTACAGGTATACCTCACTTGACGTCGTTAATTTGTTCCAGGAGAGGCGAGCAAAGTCGAAAAACGACTTAAATTGAATTTACTTGCCTTCGAATTTATTGAAATTAGGCTAAACCACAAATAATCATTCCTTGTTCTGTATTTTATTTATAGATTCATTTTTATAATATATGGTGCATAAGAATCTTTCAAGCTTACAAATTTTAGTTTTTAATATAGTACATGAAAAAGTAATGTCAATTTACGAACACGCACGTACATACTTGTACGTACATACAATTTGGCAAATTTTACAGTACATCGCGGTCTATTTCTTTGTAAATGTGGTTTGCTCTAAGACATAAAAGAAAATGACTTTGTAAGATTAAATAGCAAATAGTTATTAAAATTATTTTACTGTAGCAAAAAATAAACTAATTTGAGTTAAATCTAAACTTATTTATAAATGAAACTTTGTCTGTGTGTATGTGTGTGTGTGTCTGTTACCTGTAGACTCCGAAACGGCTGAACCGATTTTCTTGAAAATTTACACGATTTGTACTATAAGCGTTTGCGAGTGTTCTTAGCTAGATTTTGTGTCGAGGTACCCCCGATAAATATCGAAAATCGAAAAAAACGGGTTATAGAAGGAGTGGTCCGATTTTAATCAAATTTGATACACTAATCGACAAAGACATAAGAAACGATATTCAGAAGTTTCAAGGTTGCAGTTCTTACAATAGTGCAGAAAATTGATAATATATATCCATATATATATATATATATATATATATATATATATATATATATAAAAGGCAAGATGTTTTTGTGTGTGTGTTTGTTTATCTGCCTGTATTTTTCAGCCCTTTTATTTTAGTTTTTGCTTCGGATTTGCTTCTAAGTAGGTATAATTGTAGTTCTTAGTCTCAGCCATGATACCATTTACTCAGAGGACTTATTTAGTCTTCAAAATTCAGTTTACGATGAAAAACACTTATTTGATATCGATACCAGGAAATTAAAATTTGACTTACATCCATTCATTTTTCTTTCAGTCTATGGTTTCGCTTTAAATTGAAACAACTATTGCTTTTTAGTCTTTCGTGCCAACGTCCAAAGAGTCTGAGCTCCAGGCCATGGATTAGTTTTAAAGCTTTCATTACACCCGAGCAACGCCGGGTTATACTGCTAGTTTACCAATATTTGCTTTCAAGTTGGTTATTTACAATGCTGATGTAGATGGCTGTGCATTGTCAGCATCAACCGCTGATTGTGTTGTTCGATATACTTTATAATAAGACGTTGGTTGTGAGTTCCTTGAACTGTGTTTTTCTTTTCTTCAAGAATTACATGATAAGGAGCAAAAGCTTCGTGACAAGCGTGCATAAATTTTGAAAAGTGTTTCGCCATTTGGTTCCATATCCTCGAAGTTTTGAAGTCCTTTTTCAATAAAATCAAATGCGTATAGTACGTATTTTAATATGATTTTATATACATTTATTCTTATTTATTGTGTAGTAACATTATTTTTATGTGCTTTTTATCGCTTTTCTAGTGACATTACGACTTCAGTATTTGTGGCGGATAGACGTAAAGACGAATAATTTATTTTTCATACTTTTTATTTCTATATCTTTTTTATAAAAACGTATAATCGGGAACAGTTTAACACGAAACAACGTAACCTGAGGTATATCTGTACAGTAGGTATCTTCACTCATTTTCAATAACTCACTTTTAAATTGGGTTTTTAAAAATTAAAGATTTCTTGAAACTTTTATTTTAGTTTTAATTGAAAGGTAAATGATTTAAATTTGCAATTTCCAGTAAGCAAAATATTCTAGAGTAATTTCAAACAGAAATTATATTGATCGGAATTGTTTGTGGGGTTTTTTTGTTATTTTTTTTATCTTTAAATTTTTGGACCATTTTTGTAGCGATCGACACATTTGTAAACAAAAGTTAATTCTCGGTTTTAAAAAAACCGTTGAAAAATAAAACATACATTTGTGACACATTTTTTTTTTTGGAAAATTAGCAAATTTAATGGTTAATTAATTTGATTTACACAAATATTACATATGTATAGCATGAAATTTAGAATAAAAATTTTACACATAGAGTTAAATTTTCTAACCTTTTTACCGCGTTTGAAATGTGTTGACAGATGAGAAATAATTGTATGGTGATCACAAGTGACATAATTGTACAAATATTTTTCCTGTAAAGAGAAGAAACCCTGAAACACATGAGTTTTTGATTTACATATAGAACTTGTTATACAAAGAAAATTTCGAATGTTTTTTGGTTTTGTTTTTTAATCGTTTCACCCCCAAACAAGTCGGTAACACCACTGATGCGCAGGAGACTACATAAGAGAAAATAATTAGATAGGAGGAGAGTAAAGCGAAAGACAAACCAGCTACAGGGGGGGGGTGTCAGAGAAGGTAGCAAGAGAAAAATGGGAATACAGGTGTGATGACAGTTGCAAAGGTAGACAGAAAGGAAAAAGATATACAGGGTTTCAAGTGGTTAAGAGATGGATATTGACATTGCATTTAAATTCCTGGAGGTTGTAGCCCACAGAAAAAAAAAGAATATGGAAGAGAATTCCACAGGCGGGGAGTGCGAGAAAAGAAGTTGGAGTAGAATAGTCGGCTGTATTTGGTTGATCTAACTGTGAATGGGTGGGACCTAGTTGCCAGTCTGGTTGCACGAGTAATCTCATGTGGCAGGGGTACCAGTGACTTAAGTTCGTCGGAGCAGAAGCCATGAAAATATTTATAGAACAGACAAAGGAAAGCCACATTCCGTCGGTGAGAAAGTGGCTGGAGTCAAGCCGCCAAGTCGGTACCTAAAATGGATATTATTTTTTTTAATAATTAAAAAATACTTTCATTTTTCCTCTTAATAATAACATAAACATTTTGATGGAATAAGTTCTTTTTTATTTATACTATGCTACTTTTGTTCAGCAATTTAGTAGTAGGTACCTACTGTACATAGCTTTTATTTGAAAAAGTAGCTGGTGAGTTAGTGAGATTTTGCTTTTATGTTTTGTTTTGTTTTGTTTTTCTTTTTTGTAGTTAATCTTATTGAATTTTTCGAGTTTGTCTTATTTTTTTCTCTGCTGTTGTAACTTAAGTTCAATATAACGCCCACAAAATCTACTAAAAACAGGTAGTTTAAAATACTCAGTCTACAAACGCAAGAACAGCTGTTTATTTACATCTGAGGTTAAGACTTTGGAAATCACAATAATGTTTTTCTATTTGAGATTTAAAACTAAATACGTATAAACACTGCCTGACTTCAATCACGCCTGACCAACCTATTATTTCCATAGAAAGTCTCGTCGACAATATCTCTAGCTTAATGTTTTTTATTTTCTTTCATATGGAAGTATCATTGTCTCGGTTTTTCACTTACCAGTGAGTTCATGGATAATAGTCATTTCAGGAAATAAATTACCTATGTAACGACCGGTCACTTAAAAGGCATGATGTTAGACTCTAGAAAAAAAGAACTGTGTATAATGCGCCCCCTATTTATTTAGGGTTCTGGGCATGTCGGTAAACTGATTGGGAGGTTGTGAAGAGCATGGAACTACCTCTGAATTGCTGTTGTTCCCAGGTCCACCCTGACTAGAAGCAGTAGCAACTGTTAGGGTCCCAGCTATGGGTAAATAGTTAACCTCCAAACTGGGGTCAAAAGACTACTAAAGTATAAAAATAGACTTTTATAGAAATATATACATAAAAACAGACATTTATAGAAAAATACACATTTTTGAAGAAAAAATTCATAGCAAAACATTTTTGAATATAAAACTAGAAGAATTTTCCAGTTTTCTAACATAAAAAGAATGAAAAAAAATTTCATTAAAATTTTATTAAATCAATCTTCTCACTATAATCGAACATTAAAAAAATAGCAACCTAAAAACCTCACCTTTTTGGCATTAAATAACTCACAGCGGTTGATATGCCATTAAACAAAACTCAAACTTAATCTATTTAGTTGTGGTTGTTTTTATTAACAAAATTTTTTGTGAAAAACTCATAAAAATTCGCATTAAAGTAGAATATATACGAATTCAAAATCCCAGATTTTAACCGAGTTTAAGCTCCGCTAGGAAATAATATTTAGTTAACTTATTTCGAATTAATACAGCACAAGTCAAGGTTTCGGGAATTTTAAGATTCTGGCTAGACAAAAGCTCTCTTAACGTGACAGTGTAGTAAGTCACAGCGTGCATCTATGACTGGTCACTCGTATCCAAGAATGCCTGCCTATCTAAGCGGCTAGATAATCTCAGTTGCAGACGCCTGCTCAGCCATATTTGTGTGTATTCAACACCCAGAGAGCCCACCAGTGGTTTGTACAGTAACTTTGCTGAATTAGTTTCTGGGAAAGAGCGCATTATCTAGCGTGAACAATAGTATGATCAGGGCTAGGAAGCTTGAACCCTCGGCCACGATGACTTGTGACTTCATGCTAGCATAAACATCGACAGCTCCCAAAGGGTCCGGTCTACCCAATTTTACACACAAAGCTTGGTTTAACTTCCTCTCGACTAATAACATCAAGAAGTTAAAATTTACCATGGTGAAATTTGAAACTAAACTTCATAGTCAGAGCACAAACGTTCTAGCTACTCACTTAATGATGTACGGAAGCTGAATTTGATGTTTTTCAAACTGATAGTTACAAAGGTGATCGACAAAATTTGAACTCTGTTCTCTCATTCCGCCTTCTGTCGCTGACAATTGTACTAAAGATCATGACATTATTGAACGTCAATACTCCTTTTTCTTTACCCTTTGCACGCGCAGTTTATAACTTTGTCTTTACAGATCATATCTTACCGTTTCCCTTGCTCCAGGTTTTTCTTTTCTGAAAACAAGATTTTAAGGAAGGGCACGCCCGTTTTCAGTGACCTTAAAGTTTATAACCCCCACCTTGAATTTGACCGTTTTATTTTCCTATAATATTTGTCAAACGACTATCAAATGCATAAGTCAGATTTGAGATTAATTCCAACTTTTCTTTACGAGAATTCAGACTTTGGAAGAAGATAAATGAAAAAGGATTCGATGTTGATCCTTTAATACACTTGCTTCTTAAAACTTTAGAAAGTAGATAAACGCATAAGCATTCAGTATTTGAATTATCATATTTTGAAATCATTCATTTTCTTATAAGTCTCTGTTAAAAAATTCAGAACCGTGTTTTTAAATCTCCCCTCTTAGCAGTTAGATATTCGCTATTATTATTATTGAGCCATACCAGCAAGTATTTTTTGAATTGCATATCTGATGATATGTCTAATCTTACTTTCCGTTTTGCTTATCTGAAACGTACCAATCAAAAGTGAGCAACGCTTTTCAAAAATAGTTCAGATACACCGCTTTATTTTTTTTTTAAAGTGTCAAATATAAGGGAATCTAATAAACATTTATAGACATTCCTAAACGACAAGCCGTTTCAACAGACAATTGTTTTTTACGGTTATAATCAATTAATGAAATCTATGTGAGCTTGATTGAATCGAATAACTTTTTTTGCCTTCATGCGATGGTTCTATAAGAGAAAACAGGTAATTTTCAATTTTTAAATTATTTTCATTGCATTGGCGATTTTTTCTTTGGAGATTCCTGATGTTTTCTTTTAATCAGAAAGAAATTGGCGGTTAGGGACTGAAAGCGGCAAATTACTGATGAATAAAATTAATATCTTTTATCATCGGAAGAGAAGTAGGATATTGCTGATTGAAAAAAACTACAATCGGTTCCGATTTGGCAGCCCGCCGTCACTCATTTTCTCACCGACGGATGTAGCTTCCCTCTGTCTTTTTTACAAGTATTGCAATGGCAAGTACTCTGACGAGCTTCATTTCCTGGTGTGTGGGGTGCTGGGTATGACGGTAAACTGCATCCGGTAGCAAGGCCTCTGATTTCAAGGTTGCGAGGAGCATAAAACGACCTCTTAATTGCTGCTGTTTCCAGGTCCACTCTGACCCAGGTGGTAGCCCGTGTTAGCATCCCAGCTATTGGGAAATATTTAAACCTCCAAACAGGGCTCAAAACACTATGAAAGTATAAACAGACTTTTATGAAATATATACATAAAAAAATTTGAAGGAAAAATCTTACCAACAAAAATACATTTTTGAAGGAAAAAATTATTGCCATAATACGTTTTTCGAAGGAAAAAAATTTCTATATTACGTTTTTAAGGAAAAAAGTTATTGCCATAATACCCTTTTCCATACTAAAACAACTAATGCTCCGGCATTAAATGACTCCCCCAAGTGGTTAATATGTCGTAAAACAAACAAAACCAAGTTCTGGTGCGTCGCCATCATGAATTTAGCCGTTGAACTAGATTGGCAACTATGTCCCACCCTTTTATCGCCAAAATAGTAAAATGTAACCGCCACCTTTTCTTCCTCAGTTTCTTTTCTCGCAATTCCCGCCTGCGGTACTCCCTTCCGTGTTCTTCTTCCCTGATAGCTATAATCTCCAAAGGTTTAAGTCCGACATGAATTGCCATCTTCTCTCTCTTACTCTTTCATCGACATTCCCTGTACTGTTTTTTTTTCTTTTCTCCCTTTCCTCTCCTTTCCTCTTTCCTTCAAGAATGAAAACTTTTATAGTAATGATGTATGTAAAAATTTTACCGATAAAGCGATTTACGAATTCATATAAGTTTTCTAAGACTAATTTTTTGTAAAAAAAAAAAAAATTCTATCAGACATTATACTTAAAGACAGGACTGACAATAATATTACTATGTAACTCACCACAGATTATGCTAGAATATCTTTTACAGTCCGTGTAATATCAAATATGCCTGGTGATTCGACGTCTTGATCTAAGAGGTTTCATTTTAGATCAAATGCATATACGTGCCTCACATAATATTAGTGGCTAACCCCAACAAGTAAACAAAGGGTCAACCCAGCTGTACTAAGTATGTACAAGCATGGGAAAAGCCATGTGAAGGATACATATATTCTTGGTGACACATGTGAATGCATTGTTATCATAGTACATTAATATTAAATGATATCCCGCAGATAAAATACAGAAATAAGAATTTTGTTAAAGATAATTTGGAATAAATACATTTTATAAAGACGATATTCTTTTGTGCCCTGTAGGCATTTTCAGCACGCTGTCGTTTGTATTATTAGAATATTATAAAAGTGAATACATGTTGATCCTATTCAATGTAAGTAACATTTTTTCTGCGATTAGAATTCAGAAAATAAAAAAATTTTGAAAGTAATTTTGAAATATTAACGCACATATAAGGTGCACTGATGTTGGTAGGGTGTATCATCGTATGCAAAACAAAAATAGAGACAAATGAACAAAGTTGGAAAAGCTTCTTCAGTTTTGTCGATGTGTGTTCAGTTCTGAATGAAAGACAGAACCGTGATAAGAAAATACGTTTATGATTTTGTCGGGGGGAAGGTGAATAAGAGGGACATTAAAATGAATTACCTGATGCGATTTAACGAACGACAAGAGACAAAAATAGTTAGTTGGATTTTAAATCCGCCTACCTCGGGTGGAGTTGTTTTTTTTTTTGTTTTTTTTTCTAATTGGACAATATCATCAAAGATTAAGGAAAAACTTGAAACAGCTGAAATGTGGTTCTACAGAAGGATGCTGTGGATATCGTGGATCGAACATGTGAGCAATGACGAGGTGCTAGAAAGAATGGAAATGAAAAGGAAATGAACATTGAGCATCAGGAAGAGACAACTGAAGTCCCTGGGACATGCAATGAGGAAGGAAGGCTTGGAGAACCTGATACTAACAGGCCAGATAGAAGGAAAAGGAGACAGAGGAAAGCAGCGGATAACATATTTGAAGGGCCTGAGCAGGTGTATGATAGAACGGGGGTTGCGAGATGTTACAGGAGAAAGAGTGCTAAGAGCTACCAGGGATAGGGAGACGTGGAAGGCCATGATTGCCTACGGTCTGAAGCCTTTCTTAATTGAATATTCTTATGTGGGATTCTCTTCCTGCGACTTCGCTATATTTGACATTAGAACGAGGCTCGAGTGCACAACGGTCAAAATGGTGTGATTGTAAAGAGGCTGCCATCATTTTGAATAAACCGGTCTATGTTATTGATTTTATAGGGGTTTCTGTCTTTCGAAATGGAAGAGGAATGTTATATAAAGTAGGAAGCCATTAGATATCCAAAGAGAAACAATGTTACGTCTCTTAAAGATGCGTAAAAATGTCAGTTTCAATTGTGATTGCTTTATTTGTATCATCCCATTTAATTATGAAAACGAAGACCTTGAAAATAGACACACGCATGCTTTTGGTGCGAACAATCGAATCGGTAGGAAGCGTTCAAATTTCGGTCAACCCGTTCACATCAGACTAACATATTTGAAAGAAAAATGTAATTCAATTCTTCTTGGCGGATATGCGTTGTAGTGCAGTGGATATCGACTTGGAACGACAAATCGGGAAGCCGAGTTCGAATTTCAGTTGAATTCATGGCCTTCACTTACGCACAAATACCCTTGGAAAAGGGATTAATCCGTCTCATATCTCCAGTTATGGGTTAATAATAGAACAGATTGGGTTCTATAGCCTTGGCTGACGACCAGTCTACCGCAGAAAGCAATGGCAATCTACTGCGGGATAATCTTCTGCCTAGTCAGTAATGTCTCTTTTGAGACATGATCGGTCAAAGCGTGTATCATGTATGCCACTTAACTGACTGACTGCTTCACTGTGAAATTAGATTGAGCTCCTGGATCCTGAATGGGGAAATTAATTTTGAAGAAGGATAATTTAGCCTTGGCTGGCAACTAGTCTACCGCAGAAAGCAATGGCAATCTACTGCGGGATAATCTTCTGCCCAGTCAGTCATGTCTCTTTTGAGACATGATTGGTCAAAGCGTGTATCATGTATGCCACTTAACTGACTGACTGCTTCACTGTGAAATTAGATTGAGCTCCTGGATCCTGAAAGGGGAAATTAATTTTGAAGAAGGATAATTTAGCCTTGGCTGGCAACCAGTCTACCGCAGAAAGCAATGGCAATCTACTGCGGGATAATCTTCTGCCCAGTCAGTCATGTCTCTTTTGAGACATGATCGGTCAAAGCGATTTTGAAGACGGATAATTATGTATTCCATTTTCCAGCCAGTTAACCATTTGGTTCGTGAAGAGCCAAGACAATCATTTCTATTTCTTTTCTTTATTTCTAACTGTTTCTGTAGGGGCCAAAACTGTCAAAAGATTAAAAAGTCAATGGTTCGTGTTTCGCTGTTGGCATATGACCATCTCAAACTTCCTAGATCCTTGGCCGAAGCTTTAGACGCTCGCATAGTAGACACACGCCCGCCATAATAGTCACATTATAAAAACTGCGGTAGACTGCATAGCGTCTGTAGCATAGATTAAGGCAAATGTGGATGCAGGAGTGTCAAAACAGATGGGTGGAATTTATTTACTTACACCAGAAATGCGTGTATGCATAATTCGATTTACGACACAATACCATTGTATGTTTCCAGTAGTTTTTTAATCCTTTCACTCAAAGCAAGGCGATAAAGCCGCTAAGAGGCAACGGTTATAAGAAAACTATATATTAAGGAAAGAGGACAATAAAAGAACTACCACTATTAAGACTATGGCGATTGATGTTGCATTTAAATTTTCGAAGATCAAATTTGACTGGAAAGTAAAATCCGAAAGATATTTACACAAGCTACACGGAGATCCAAACACGCATTGGCATGGCCAAAGACGTATTTCGGAATCTAGCCAGAGTACTGAAAGACATGAAAACCTTATTAGAAACGAAGAAAAGAGTGCTGGATTACTACGTGATATCTGCCCTTCTGTATGGAAGTAAATGCTAGACGATCTCGTCAAAGATGAAGGAGAAGCAGTAGAAATGTGGTTTTACAGAAGGATGCTGAGGATAACATGGACAGAGCATGTGTGCAACGATGAAGTGTTTGGAAATAATGCAAACGGGAAAAAACTGATAATATCAGGAAGATATGAGATTTCTGGGACACGTAATGAGGAAGGAGGACCTGGAGAACTCGATACTCACAGGTCGGATAAATGGAAGAAGAAACAAGGGAAAGCAGCGCGAGACGTACTTGTTAAATCTGAGTAAATGGTTGACGGAGCGGGGCTTGGGAGAGATACCCAGAGAAAAATTATTGTGAGCAACAAGAGACAGAGCCAAGTGGAAGTCCATGATCGCTTACATCGTGAAGGGATGCGGTACATGAAGAAGTTCTGCAAGCGAGAAGTGCGAAAATTTCGTGTAAGGGTCACACGGGGTGAGGAATTAAATGGCATCTTATCATGGTCAGCGATGAAAGCAGGTCTTATTTCATTATTGTGAATGATATATATATATATATGTGTGTGTGTGTGTGTGAGTGTGTGCCTGGAAATATAGTTAAGTTTTTCTTAGAAATTTTAACTCTGATTTCAAATTATTTTATTATTTCCTCCAGGATATACATTGAACTCTCTCTCTCTCTCTCTCTCTCTCTCTCTCTCTTACATACACACACACACACACACACACATCAAGGTACACTATATTTAGTGATAAAATTTATCAATATTGGGGATAGAGCGTATGTAAATATAAAAATAAACAGTGAGGTCAACACCGAGTGGCAACAGACTGTTTCATACTTGAACGCCTTCTACAGGATATATACATATACTAGTAGTATAGCCCGGCGTTGCTCGGGTGTAATGAAAGCTTTAAAACTAATCCCTAGTCCTGGAGCTCAAACTCAGCCTAAAGAATATTTGTGTGAAGTTTGGTGAGAATCGGATAAAAATTGTGGAGTTGCATAAAGGACATACAGACAGATATACAGACACACACAAACATCTTGCCTTACACCCTGATTGAGCACTCTGAAAGAATGGTAGGCTTTGAAAAACAGTAGCTACTCTGGCGTGTACGCATCGTTCATTCAGTAAAATGAATTAGAGCACTCTAGCTATTGGGCGTGTATAATGATATGGGCTAAAAAAGTTTGCCTATTTCTTCCACCGAACGCCCATAGCCCAGAGGTAGAATTGCCGACTGATGCCAATTTGGTCGGGTTTCAATCCTGGGTTAAAAAAGCAATTGGAGTCTAACCGTACTGATGAGCTGTGATACAGCAAAACAGATCTGTCTGCGGATGAAAAAATATATATATATATATTATCGATTTTCTGCACTATTGTAAGAACTGCAACCTTGAAACTTCTGAATATCGTTTCTTATGTCTTTGTCTATGAGTATATCAAATTTGATTAAAATCGGACCACTACTTCTATAACCCGATTTTTCGATTCTCGATTTTCGATATTTATCGGGGATACCTTGACACAAAAATCTTGAACACTCGCAAACGCTTATAGTACAACTGTGTAAGTTTTCAAGAAAATCGGTTCAGCCGTTTCGGAATTTATAGGTAACGGATACACACACAGACACCCACACACAGTTCCATTTGTAAATAAGTTTATATATATATATATATATATATATATATATATATATATATATATATAACCAATCGTCTTTTCAGCATTCTAACAATTTTTCGTTTTTTAGGAGCTAAAGAATATAAAAATTGTCCACAGTTTTTATTGTCATTTGTGCCTTCTGTGAGTGCTTTCGCTATTCTCATGAGTGTTGTATTCAGTATATTTATTCTCTGAGTTGTACTATAGAGTATGCTTTACCCGTGTGAAGATTCTTGGGAAAGATCGATTATTCAAAACGCTCACTCTTGTTTTGCCTCTCCCCTCCCATCGTACTTTCTATTGAAAATATACAAACAAACGAAGCAATTAGGAAATACGAAGAATCTCAAATGACTGACGAAATTTTATCATAGAAAAATTGGAATTTCTTTATTTTAATATATATATATATATATATAATTGATTGAAACCCGATTGAATTGGCGTCAGGCGGTGATTCTACCTCTGAGCTCGGTAACTTTTAGCGTCTTATGTACAGTATGCACACGCAAGTGACTGAGTATTCTAATTCATTACTGAATGAACGATGCGTAGATACTAGGGTAGCCATTATTTTTTCAAAGTTTACCATTTTTTCAGATTGCTCAATCAGGGTGTGAGAGCGTAAATATATATATATATATATATAAATGCGTGTGGAAGATTGATATAAATCTCTTATATTTGACAACAGAAAACATCTCATAAAATGAGTTTCGATTTTCAAGAGGACTTTTTCGGACTAAATGTGATTATTGAAAGAGGAATTAATTTTATTTTAATTTTTAATATACACGTAGATAAAATTAATTCCTCTTTCTGCATATATATGATTGCGTCAATAATCACATTTAGTCCGAAAAAGTCCTCTTGAAAATCGAAACTCATTTTATGAGATGTTTTCTGTTGTCAAATATAAGAGATTTATATCAATCTTCCACACGCATTTTTATATATATATATATATATATATATATATATATATATATATGAGAGATTGAGAGAGCCAGCGACAATTATTTCAAACAAGTTTTGTTAAACAATGCCAACAATGTCAGTCCCTAAAACATTTTTATCGCCCCCAACTTAAGACTAAAACATTACTATTGCATTTCTTTAATCTACATTTCTTGTACTGTATATCGAAACTATAAACCAAGAAAAATTTAATTCTTCCATTGGCTACACATGCACCATATTCTCTTGTAGGTTGACTTGTCATTTGTCAAAATTTAGTGCAATTCGTACATGTATTGATCAAGATATCACGAATAACCCAAATAATTATAGCGTATGACACATGTTAATGGATACCAGTGAAATATTATACAGGACTCCATTCAAATATATACTTAACTTTCCGGAAGCCATTGTAATACAAAGGAAAAAACCAATGTTAATTACGATATCTTTCTCCATTGGAAATCGTATATTGAAGTGCGTATAAAAAACGTATAGCTGTTGTAAATGGGGTCACCTTTTTTAAGGGCTTTGTTTAACGGCATATCAACTGCTTATGGGTCATTTAATTGAAATATTTTAAACGCAATTGTATGTCTTCGACTGCAGATGAATTAATTTGCTGATATTTTTACTATAAACTTATATTATTAAATTTTCATAGTGTTTTCCCCTATTTGCCTAGAACTAGAATTCTAAAAGAGTGAACTTAGGAACAAGAGTAAATAAGAGGTAGTTCCACGCTTCTCAAAACCACCTGACCTGATCAGCGGCCTCGTTGACGAAAGTAGTTTATCGTCATAGCAAGGACTAATAATATATATATATATGTGTGTGTGTGTGTGTATGTATAGTCATCCGCACAGATCTGTTTCGCTGTATTACAGCTCATCAGTACGGTTAGACATCCGATTGCTTTTAACCTAGTATTGAAACTCGACCGAATTGGCGTCAATCGGCGATTCTACCTCTGAGCTATGATGGCAGACTTTTAGCGTATGATGTACTAGCAGTATAGCCCGCCGTTTCTCGGAAATAATGAAAGCTTTTATATATATATTATCGATTTTCTGCACTATTGTAAGAACTGCAACCTTGAAAGTTCTGAATATCGTTTCTTATGTCTTTGTCTATGAGTGTATGAAATTTGATTAAAATCGGACCACTCCTTCTATAACCCGATTTTTTCGATTATCGATTTTCGATATTTATCGGGGGTGCCTCGACACAAAACCTAGCTAAGAACACTCGCAGACGCTTATAGTACAACTGTGTAAATTTTCAAGAAAATCGGTTCAGCCGTTTCGAGGTCTATAGGTAACGGAGGCACACACACGCACACAAAGTTCCATTTATAAATAAGTTTAGATCACGCGCTAGTAGTTAGGGTGCTTTAATTCATTACTGAATGTGCGATGCGTAGATATATATATATATATATATATATATATATATATATTTATGTTGTCATGCAATGGATATCGGCTCAGAAATTGGAGAGCCGTGTTAGAATTCCAGTTCAATTCAGTGAATACGCAAACACCCTTGGGGAAGGTTTGAATCTAGCCATGGGATGAATAACAAGGTAGATTGGCAAGCAGTCTACCGCAGAAATAAATGGCAACCTACAGCGGGAAAATATTTTGCCTAGTCAAACATGGATTGAAAGAGACATGATCGTCCAAGCGTGCATCAAGTATGGCAATTAAGTGACTGATTTGGATAAAAGGATTTAATAGCAGGACAGATTGGTTACCAACCAAGCCTATAGAACACAATCCACCTAAAAAAGAAATGATAACCAACTGCGGGGATATATTTTGTCTAGTCAGTCATGGATCGAAAGAGACATGATCACCCAAGTGTGTATCACGTATGTCATTTAACTGATTGACTATATAACCAGAGAAAGACTTATTTATTTTTAAAAGTTTTCGCCTCGGCTACGAAATAGTTTCCCCCCAAATCCTGATATTTAGTAATTTGGTTTGACAGTGTGAAGTAGACGGGAGCGATAACTTTTTATCTACTCCTTCTTGTGTGTGTCCGTGTGTGTCTTAGTTATTGGTTCATAATAAGAATGTTTCGAAACAAAAGACAGCCCGTCAGACTAAGTGAGGCGTTTGCGTCATAAATATAACGTCATTATCCGTTGATAATTTATCATTTTTCTGTTCGCCATGTTCGTCATGTTCGTTTGGCATCGAAATGAGAAAATAAATCAATATCAAGTTATTGTGGCTGGGATTGTTCCTTCAGACGATGAGGTGACGATTATTTCACATAAATGAGATCGCGAACTCCATATTTCGGAAGCACTCAACCATAACAGATGAACCTGATCAACATGACAATAACATAAGTATTATATAAATATATTTGCCCTCACTCATATTGTAATAACGATTTCGAAGTCTATATCACTTTCTCACTGGCAGGATGTGGTTTCCCTTTGTCAGTTCTACAAATATTTTCATGGCTTCTGCTCCGACGAACTTAAGTCACTGGTGCCCCCGCTACAAGAATTTACTCGTGCAACCTGACTGACAACAAGGTCCCACCCATTTACTGTTAGATCAACCAAATGCAGCCGATAAATCTACTCCATCAGCTTCTTTTCTCGCACTTCCCGCCTGTGGAACTCCCTTCCATATACTTGCTTTCCTTACGGCTACAACATCCAGGACTTTAAATGCAATGTCAATTCCCATCTCTTATCCTCTTGACTCCAGTTCTTTCTACACCACTCCGTATATCTTTGATTTTTTCACCACCTTTGCAATTGTCTTCACACCTGTGTTCCCATCCTTCGCTTGCTTTTTCTCTGATATATAAAGAATAATTTTAAGTATGGTCAATGAAAGAGTCAAAAATATGTATTTACCCTTTTTGTTCCATCAGGTTCTCTTTAGGACTTTAGTCGGTCGGCAACTTTTTTTATAGATTCTTTCGGCTGGATATAAATCTTCGAATCACAAACCGGAGTTGATAACAACAGCAAACCCTAGTAACAACTAACTACTCACTGCCCAAAATTTATTTTTATAGGGGCTAACACCTAATTTGCATACTTCTAGAACTTTTCGAACTCTCTAGATTTTACTGGAACATTCCACAATTTTCCAAAATGTTCTATTCCTAATTTCTCTATTTTTACGACTACTTCATGAACTAAAACTTTTTTGGAATAACAAGTAGGACTCAATAGAATCCCTTACTACAACCTTTTAGACATTATTATTATTATTATATATATATATATATATATATATATATATATATATTTTAATCATTTCACCCCGAGCAAGGCAGAAACGCCACTGATGTGCAGGGGGTTACATAAATGTAGAAAGATTAATTAGAAAAGAGTGAGGAGTACAAGCTAGTTAGAAAGGAACAATAGAAAGCTGAGAAAGCAGGTGCAATGACAGATACATGGGCGGAGAGAACGTGAAGATTATACAGGGGAGGGGAGAGAGCTAGAGTCCAGTGGTTAGTAGGTGAGTATTAACTTTGCTTTTAAATTTCTGGAGGTCATAGCCGTCAGGAAAGCAAGAATACGGGAGTGAGTTCCACAGGCGGGAAGTGCGAGAGAGGAAGCTGCAGGAGTAGAATTGTCGTCTGCGTTTGGCTAACCTGACTGTGAATGGGTGGGACCCAGTTGCCAGTCTGGTTGCACGAGTAAACACCTGTAGAGGAGGCATCAGTGACTTAAGCTCATCCGAGCAGAAGCCATGAAAGTATTTATAGAAGAGACAGAGGGAGGCCACATTTCGACGATGGGAAAGAGGCTGCAGACGAGTCGCCAGATCAGTACCTATCACATTACAGACTCTCCTTTGGAGCTTGTCAAGAACACTGAGGAGAACGGCAGGGGCACCTGACCATAAATGGCAGCAGTACTCCATGCACGGACGGATGGTTGACTTGTATATATGCAGGATGGATTCAGGTGGAAAAAACATCCTGGATCGACATAGTGACCCAGTCTTCTTAGCAGTAGATTTTGCTATGGATTCAATATAGTGGTTCCATTTGAGGTCTGAGGACAGGGTAAGTCCGAGGAGGCGTAGTGTATTACTCTCCGGGAGAATCATCTGGTCCATGCTTATGGGAGGCAGAAGAGGTTGCCTGTAATGGTTGACAGACAACAGCTTGGTCTTAGATGAATTGAAGTTGACAAGCCACTTCTTGCCCCAGTTCACCACAGAGTGTAGATCCCGCTCAAGGTCAGCAGCGAGATTATGTCTGTCCGCCACGACAGGTTTCTTACTGGAGCGGGAGTATATTGTAGTGTCATCTGCGTAGATGCCTACTTGGGACTTGATCTCATCTGGGAGGTCGTTGATGAAAATAAGGAAGAGCGTCGGGCCCAGGATAGAGCCTTGTGGGACACCGGCATTCGTGCTGTAGGACGAAGAGGCACGCCCATTCAGAACGACCTTCATTTTGCGGTTATTTAAGAAAGATTGGATTAGGCCAAGCAGGCGACCGGTAATACCATAACCGCGTAGTTTGCATAGGAGGCCAGGGTGACAAACCCGGTCGAAAGCGTTGGAGATGTCCAGAGCAACCGCGCGAGCCTCGTCAGACTCATCAAGGGCCTGTAGCATGTACTCCGTTACAGTTGTTAGCAGGTCGGCTGTGGACCTGTCAAATCGGAATCCATATTGCCTGTCGGAGAACAGTTTGTGGGCGGTGAGATGATGAACTATTTCAGCATTGATTATAGCCTCAAACACTTTCCCGAATATTGGTAGAAGACTGATAGGGCGATAGTTGGATGGGTCCGAGGGTTCACCACAGTTCTTAAAGACAGGAACGACTGAGGAGAATTTCCAGCATGCAGGAAAGCAGGAAGCAGAAAGGCAGTAGTTAAACAGTTTAGAGAGGACAGGGGAAAGTTCAGGGGCACACCTCTTAAGGACTATCACCGGGATTCCATCGTCTCCACACGCCTTATGGGGGTCGAGTTTTGAAATTACTCTGGATACTATTGTCGGGGTAATATATACTTCGTGCAGTTTGGCCTCAGTTCTAATAGGGAAGTCGGGTGGGTGCACTCCGGACGAGTTGAATGTGGAGTTGGATGAGAATCTGCGGGCAAAGCACTCAGCTTTCTCCGCAGATGACGTGAGAACATCAAATCCATGGATTAAAGGAGGTATTGAGGATTTCCTATTGTTGAGCACTCGTTTACAAATCCTCCAATAGTCCTTGGAGCCGAGCTTGCGGTCAGCTATGTGCTGTCGCATTCTCTCAGCAAACAACTGTTTGGCGTCATTTAGGGTTCTCTTGCACTCACTGCGAGCAGATGTGAACAGGCGCCTATTGTGATCAGTTGGCTGTCTCCGGAATAGACGGAAGTAATGGTTCCTGTGGGCAATGGCGGCTGAGCAGGCCGGAGAGAACCACGGAGAGGAATGAGGTTTTAAGCAATACTTCCTGGTGGGTATGAAGGCATCAATGCCAGCTTTCACCCATGACGAGACCTCAGAGGCACAGTCATCAACTGATATATATATATATATATATATATATATATATATATATGCATCCTCGTAACAGTGCACTACATACTTTCGGACTATTGTTCTTTTCTGTTGTTGTTATCATGTTTCGGCCTTTGTGCCCACTGATTGAACAGTTTTAATAATATAGATGAGAAAAAAATCGTCCGAATGTAAATAGTGTAAATAAAAATACTGCTTAAATCACCGGCTGTTGAGGAAATATTTTCTCTCTGGTCGATGACCCTATTAATAAGCGAAGGGAAAGAAAGCTTCTTTTAGGAAAATATAATTTTGAAAAGTGGCTAATTAACCTCTGCTACTACGTATCTTCTCTACAGCCAAACCTCAAAGTATTCAGATATGTAATGTTTCAGTTATGAAATTTTCCTGTTTCTTAATACTTGCTCAGCTTTCGGAAGGTGGCTTTCGCTTTCCCAATGCACTTTCGGATTTCTGCATTGCCCATTCCGCCCGTTGCCAGATATTTAAATCTAAAGTGTTGCTTATGGTTGATTTCGGTATCTCTAATCTGTAATTTGCGTGATGAACTGTTCTCTTTTTTTTTTTTTTTAATCGTATCACCCCGAGCAAGACGGTAATGCCACGGATGTGCAGGGGGCTACGTAATAGTGAAAAGATCGGAAAAGAGAAAGCCGGAAACCACATCCTAAACAGGGAACAAGGGACAAGCCTCTTAACCTGTTCAATAGACGTGGGTGGAGTGTGAACCAGGCTATAGATAGATCTATCTCCTCCAATTGAAAAAAAAGTGAGAAGATCGAAAAAGAGAAAACCGGAAACCTCATCCTAAAGAGGAAACAAGGGATGAGCCTCTTCACCTGTTCAATAGACGTGGATGGAGTGTGAACCGGGCGATAGTTTAGCCCAATAATAAATGAGAAGACTAATATTCACATGAAATAACGCAAGAGATGTTGGCATATCATAAAATCAACTAACCTCAACTGAAATGCTGTCGAATATGGCTGTTATGATCCCGAATAAGCCAATTTCCATTTATTAGGGTTTTTTATCATTACTTGAAAATGAATAAGGAAAGACGATTCTGTAATAAAACTTATTCAAAAAAAATTTTTAATTTTTTTTTTAATCATTTCACTCCGAGCAAGGCAGAAATGCCACTGATGAGCTGGGGGCTACATAACTGTAAAAAAATTAGAAAAGAGTGAGGAGTACAAACTAGGTAGAAAGGAGCAATAGAAAGCTGAGAAAGCAGGTGCGATGACAGATACATAGGTGGAGAGAAAGGGAAGGATATACGGGGTTGGAGAGAGAGATAGAGTCCAGTGGTTAGTAGATGGGTATTGACATTGCATTTAAATTTCTGGAGGTTGTAGCCGTCAGGAAAACAAGAATATGGGAGCGAGTTCCACAGGCGAGAAGTGCGAGAGAAGAAGCTGCAGGAGTAGAATTGTCGTTTGCATTTGGTAGATCTAACTGTGAATGGGTGAGACCCAATTGCCAGTCTGTTTGCACGAGTAAACACCTGTAGAGGAAGCACCAGTGACTTAAGTTCGTCCGAGCAGAAGCCATGAAAGTATTTATAGAACAGACAAAGGGAGGCCACATTGCGACGGTGGGGAAATGGCTGCAGTCGAGCCGCCAGATCAGTACCTATCACATTACAGACTCTCCTTTGGAGCCTGTCGAGAACAGCATGAAAGTTAGCTTTACTTGCTAATCTACATATCCTTAACTAGCAAGAGTCTGATGTTAAATTATATTTTATCATACATGACAGCAATTTAGAAATTCATCTTTTTTTTTTTTTTTTTTTTTTTTGCTGTTGTTTTTAAAATAATGCATGACGGTGGATGTGCGTTGTGGTGCAGTGGATATCAGAACAAGAAATCGGAAGCCGAGTTCGAATTCCAGTTTGATTCGTTCAACTCACTCACAGGCAAATACCATTTGGAAAGGCATTAATCTATCTCTTCTCCCTCCAGCTATGGGTTAAATAGCAGGACAGATTGGTTTCTATAGTATTGATTGGCAACCGGTCTACTGCAGAAAGCAATGGCAACCTACTGCGGGAAAATCTTTTGCCGAGTCAGTCATGTCTCTTTCGAGATATGATCGGCCAAGCGTGTATCACGTATGGTACTTAAGTAATAATTCCCATCAGTCAGTCAGTTATTTTCCACTATACGGCCACTTCCCCATACATATGTCATTACAAGACCATTACGTCCTTATCTTTACTCTCATGACATATATTTAAATGAATGCATGAATGTGCAGACGCGTAAACTATAATTGAAAAACGCATTTAAACATTCCTCGAGGGGAAAAACTTAGAAAAACAGTGAGAACTTGACAAAATATGACGTATTTTCGAACAGCTCCTTGAATTATGAGGAAAGATGATTTGGAAAATTTAATATTTACAAGATCTATTGATGAAAGAATGGGTAGAGGGAAATAGCGACAAACTTATCTGAATGGATACCAGAACTGGGGTTAGAAGCAATGGTGTTCGTTACCTCGAGATACAAAGAACAGGAATTTGTGAAGAGCCATGGTCATCCACGTTCTGAAGGGGCGCGACATATAAATGGTGATTTTCTTTCTTTATTTTTTATTTTTTTTTACCCTGCCTTGTTGAGTACAACTTCTATGTGCCCTGTCCGTTCAGGACTTAGGCGATCATCGTTCTCCACGTCTCCCTATCCCTTGTGGCTCTTAGTATGTTTGATCCTGTTACACCTCGCAACCCCCGTTCCGTCATCCACCTGATCAGGCCCTGCAAATATGTTATCCGCTGCCTTCCTCTGTCTCTTTTTCCTTCTATCTGGCCAGTCAGTATCAGGTTCTCCAAGCTTTCCTTCCTCATTGAATGTCCCAGGAACTTCAGTTGTCTCTTCCTGATGCTCAGTATTAATTTCCTTTTTGTTGCCATTCTTTCCAACACCTTATTGTTGCTTGCACGATATCCGAGAGTTGACATGAATTATGTTTTTTGGTGAACTTTGATACGAAGAATATTTACAAATTTGGAAAGAATTAAAGAATATTGATTTATGTTGGGAATTGTTATGAAGAATTATGTGCTGCAATTCAGACCAGCATGCTAATCTTGGTTGTTGCCGTCACAAAATTTCGGTCGTTATACTCTCGGGGCTTCTTCTGTTGTCTGACCCATTATCAAATCATTAGTTATAAAATACTAGCAGTATAGCCCGGCGTTGCTCGGGTGTAATGAAAGCTTTAAAACTAATCCATGGTCCTGGAGCTCAGACTCTTTGGACGTTGGCACGAAAGACTAAAAAGCAATAGTTAAAGCGAAACAATAAACTGAAAGAAAAATGAATGGATGTAAGTCAAATCTTGATTTCCTGGTATCGATATCAGATTTTCTGCACTATTGTAAAAACTGCAACCTTGAAAGTTCTGAATATCGTTTCTTATGTCTTTGTCTATGAGTGTATCAAATTTGATTAAAATCGGACCACTCCTTCTAAAACCCGATTTTTTCGATTGTCGATTTTCGATATTTATCGGAGGTACCTCGACACAAAACCTACCTAAGAACACTCGCAGACGTTTATAGTACAACTGTGTAAATTTTCAAGAAAATCGGTTCAGTCGTTTCGGAGTCTATAGGTCATGGATACACACACGCACAGACAAAGTTCCATTTATAAATAATTTTAGATCTGATTCAGTACTTGTGGTTCCATTTTTAGTGCTGAACGGTCACAGATTCCGATGCAGTGGAAAAACGGGCAAGCTGATAAAACATATGATTGGTCAATATTAACTCAATATTAAATATGATTGGTCAATATTAATTTTTAATTGAAAAGTCTCTTAAACATTGAACACAGAATTAGAACAATCTAGCCACGTGGATCAAATAAAGAGTTCGTGTCAGAATCCCAAAGTCAAGTTAACCACCAATTTCAACGAGAGATACTAAAAGACCGCCGAAATATTGTATAACGACCAAGAAAAGTATGATGCTCCTCATCCAATATTGAAGTGCATGTAACTAATTTTGTTTTTTCTTCTTTTTTTTTCTTTCAGGTGAGTAATCCCGTTTTTTGTTTGTCCATGACGAAGACTGAAAAGAGAAACCCGATGATGAAATATTTGGTATATTGTGCGTAATTTTATTTTAGTCACTGTTGTTTTCGGCCTTCACACTCTCTGGGCATTCTGACGTGCATGACGTTTCTTAAAGCCAACACTTTCCTGTATGTCTCATTATATTTGAAATTGTGTGTTAAAAAAAAAAGGGGGTGAAAGCTGTAAATGTTGTCCTTTATGTCTATGCGTGGGTGCAGAAGTTGAAATCGACGAAACAAGTTCAAATTCCAGTTGAATATGTTTCCTTTTTTTTTTTATACTTTTGTTTTTTTTTTTTTTTTTTTTTGGTTTTTTTTTTTTTTTTTTTGCTGATATCCTTGGTATAGGCTAAAAGGCAGAGCAGCCTGGGTTTTCTTGCTTTGGTTAGCTACCAATTTAGAAAAAGAAACTTAAAGTTAAACAACTTTCACTTCCATAATCAAATCATCTGTAGTTCAAAGGTTCAGTTTGGAACATTATTAGGCCCTTGAAATCGTTGGGAGAATATTTTAAGTTGTCAGAAAATTTCTTTCGTTATTTTTGTTTTTGTTTTTTGTTTTTTTACCCACAAAGTTATTTGAATAAACACGCGAATGATTTTTTATCGTATTTTATTTTTATATTTTGTATCTTTATTCTTCCTATATAACTTTTGTTTATCGTTTGATAACCTTGACTGATTTATTAAAATTGTTGAAAACGGGATTAAAATAAGTTTAATAAATGATTAATACGATTAAAATGAATAAAGAAAAAAAAAACGAATGAATTTATAAGATGCCTAATAACTGTAGACAATCGATTTGTGATGACAATTTTCGGCCTCCCCAAGTTTATTAAGATCACCCCGTTTATTAATTTCGTACATTTGAACTTTTTAAATGATTTTCAAATCTCACTTTAGACCCCCACAACATACCATTTATTGAATATTAAACCTGGAACACTAACTATCAATTAAAATTATACCACCTCTAACCATACACGATTTTGAAAATATCAAAAAAATATTAAATATAAATCCTTACTTGAAATATTTTATATGCAGACACTTCAAAATTTGTACTTTGAGTTAATATTAATAGGAGTTGAAAAATATTATTTGGTAAAAAAATCAGGTACTGAAAATTTAATTGTAATTAAAATGGCGTCATTTGCGCTGAGGACTATATAACCAGGCAGTTAAGTGCCATAGGTGATACCCGCTTTGGGCTATCATGTATCGAATGATGACTGGGTAGAAGATTATTCCGCAGTAGATTGCCATTGCTTTCTGCGGTAGACTGGTTGCCAGCCAAGGCTTTAGAACCCAGTTTATCCTATTATTTAACCCATAACTAAAGAGAAGAGACGGATTAATACCTTTCCCAAGGGTATTTGTGCGAAAGTGAATGTGAGGAATTCAACTTGAATTCAAACTCAGCACCCCGATTCGTCGTTTTGAGTCGATATTCACTGCACCACAACGCACATATCGACTCGGAATGACAAATCACGATGCCGAATTTGAATTTTAGTTGAATTTCTCGCATTCACTTACGCACATACGCACAAATACCCTTGGGAAAGGTATTAATCCGTCTCTTCCCTCCAGTTATGGGTTAAATAGATTAGGTTCTATAGCGTTGGCTTGCAACCAGCCTACCACAGAGAGCAATGGCGACCTACTGTGGGATAATCTTCTGTCTAGTCAGTCATATCTCTTTCGAGACATGATCGCTCAAAGCAAGTATCACGTATGGCACTTGACTGGCTGAGTGACTGACTATATAACCATCGTTAGTGTTCTCGGGTTGAAAAAAATTAACCCCCCTGCAATTATTAAGACCACCTCTCTCATATTGCACACCTGATATATGTGTGTGTGTGTGTGTGTGTATATGTGTAGTTTATGGTATGCTCTATTTATGCATAGAAGTGCTGAATATCATAGAGCATAATGGAATGGTTTGAAAATTGCGTTCAAGCATGAAATACTGTGCCACTCGGTGTTGACATCAATGTTCTATATATATATCTATTAGCTAATTGTTGTTACATTCCGACACCAGAGTTTCGTAGGCGGAGTTATCCGTCCACCTTTAGGAGTTTGTCACTTCTTACAACCTTTCACATCGCTACTATATATATATGGCCCACTCATGATGCAGGAAGAAATATTTATAAAAATACCAGCCTTCTCTCAACAAAACAACACGAAAACCTAAGACACACACAATATTAAAATAGTATCTCAGAAACAATAAAAAGAACGAGATAACCCGTAGATTAGAAGTGAATCAAAATCGCTGTAAACAATTTTGAAGTATAAAGACGAAATCAAATTTCGCAAGTTAGTGAATTTTTTTTTTTTTTACGGTCAACGTAAGCGTCAGGAGAAACTTAACTTGAGAGGAGAAAAAAAACAAGACGCACACACATGAACTTTCTGATCTACTTACCACTTAAAATATCTATTGAGACACGATGCGTTGGCCATCAGAACAGCAAAACAAAATTCGACGTGTAAAGTCACAAGTTTATTCGCCTGAAGAGTCAATTTTAGACTCGAAGCACATGTAGCGACACAAATACCATTATAGACACTTAATATATCATACGAAAAGCAAGTAATAATTATAATGATAGCAACAATAAATCTACACTTTAAACAAAACTTTCACGGCTTCTTGCACTTTTTCTTGTATACCAATTTCTCTCGTTAGAAACAACTCCTATTTCTGTTTTTAATATATATATATATATATATATATATATATATATATTTTTTTTTTTTTTTCTAGACATATGCTATTAAATATAAGAGACAATGAATGTCTATTATGTTTAATCATGAGCCGTTCTAAACGTCGTATTTTTGCTTTAATTTCAGTTGAAAATAAAGACAAAAATTCTCCAACCTGCAGATATTGGAGGCCATGTACATCAAATCTAAACAACCAACACTCAATAAAATCAACTTTAAAACAGGAAATAACATATTACATTGCATTTGACTAGATGGTTTTGTTGTCATTTCGCGCTATCCCGCGGTGTGACGTCATAAAACCGCATCGCAAACTGAAGAACTGCGTTTATTATTTTTGGTAACTATTGCCGTTGCCAAGCGGAGTTTTATGTCAACACAAAATAAAATCGTCGGTGATGGTGGATTTTATAATATTTCAGTTTAAACTACCTCTCTGAAGATGGCTCATGTGAGCCGAAAGCTTAGAAGAAAACCAATAAATTATTATCCAAATGTTGGAGAATTTTTGTCTTTATTTTCAACTGAAATTAAAGCAAAAATACGACGTTTAGAATGGCTCATGATTAAACATAATAGACATTCATTGTCTCTTATATTTAATAGCATATGTCTAGAAAATTACTTGCTGCCTCGATATACTAAATATATATATATATATATATATATATAAGTGTGGTGTAAAACTTAACTTACCATCATACTATTTTATAAGCATTAATATATTTTGTGAATATATTCTAATTCATGTATTTTTATTAATTTTGTTATTTATTTTAACTTTTTGTATTTTTCTAATATTACGGTAAGAAAAATCTATGTCTATCTATATAAACTTGCAAGTATTCACGAATTTTAATAATTTCATCAGTAAGCAAATGGAGACTGGGAATAGTAGTGCCATTAGTTATTTCCCAGTCTCCAGATTCGCTATATACTTTGGCAAAGAAGACGGCCAGGCTCCCAACCGATACATAACGCTTAAAGCAAGAGATATAAAACTTCCCGTTTAAATAATTCATCGAATAATGACAATACTTCATTTGAGTTTTCTAGACTATATCATAGAAATATATTGCTGACAAAACAGACAAGAACTTAGAGATTATGTCAAAGGAAGATTGTTTCATGTAAATATACAAACAATTACTCACCGTCTTTCCAATCTGTACGAGATTATATATAATGTCATGTCGAAGACAGATAAAATTTTGCGCAAAAATTTATTTTGAATTAGATTTCTACCATCTTTATTTATTTTTTAAAATTCTTAATCTAGATAAAAATATCGATCTATCTGGCTGTAGATACACGCGTTTCTTCGTGTCTGTCTAGGTGCATCTAAACCAGACACGGGCTTTCTTATGTAGACGATTAAATGATCCAAATTTTTCGATAAAGCAATCTTCGTGAAAGATGAATCGATAATCGAAAACAGAAGCTCGATTGGTTGAAGAAATCAGAAAATGATTTAGACATTTGATTGTTAAAGATGAATTAACTATTGAACTAGCTATAGTGTTTATGGAGTCTCACAGCGCACTCCTATAAAATATATTTATTGTTCTAGCGTGAGTCAGAAAATTTTATTTCTTTACTCGAAAATCAGAAAATTGCTTAAATGTTATCGGCTTGAACCCCTTCCCCAAATCCAAATTTCATGGATCACATATTTGAATACTGATTTTTAGGAAGAGGGCTGAACAGAACCTTTCGCCAATCTCTGGTATTTAATGAACAAGCTTATCCCTTTATCGTTCGTGACTAAATCGAACACAGTATATTTGGGATCGAAGCAGAACTGACTCATTGACTTGATAACTTTTATTTTTATTATTCGAATCAATGAAAACATATGCATGCATTGAATCACGTAAACAGGGTCGAAGCGAAACTTATAAGTCATTTCTTTTCTTTTCTTTATGATGATGGTTGCGTTTGAAATTTCTGGAGACAAAAAAATTCGGTCGATTTCATTTTTTCCCCGGTGTTTGAAGGCCATTTCGGTTTCTCCAAACTTCTTAAAGGTTTAAACATGTTTTATTTTATTTTTTTTATTTCCTTCACTTATTTTTATTAGTTTTATTCAGTTTATAAAATTTATTTTGTATTTATTTTTTATTCATTTTAGTTATTTATTTTTATTTATTTGATTTAAATCTGAGGTAAATCCAAAGACGAATTGATTACTTCTTTGGCATGGGCGGATTTACTAGCGATTTTGTTAAAGGATAACAGGTTTATAAACTTAAATAATCAAACTCTTCTCACAAGAATTTTGCCTGTATGTATGACTGGCGACTCGTATCTAAGAATGCCTGTGTTCGAGAGCGGCAAAGTAATTCCCGTTGCAGACGCCTGCTCAGGTACATTAGTCGTTGTTCAACTACAGAGCTCACCTGTGGTTTGCACTGCAACTGGAGAGAGCGCATTATCTAGCCTGAACAGCAGTCTGATTAAGGCCTGGGAACTCGAACCTTCGGTCATGATGACGGCTCCTAATTTCTCTCAAGGCTTGAGTCAACCCGTGGTTTGGGTTTTGAAAAGTGCCACACGCTAGAATCACCTCCTTCATACTGATACCATCAAGAAGTCTTCTTCCTATAATAAAAAAAAGAACAAAAAACAACTCTGGCGATATTCGAACTCAAATCTCATAGTCAGAAAGCAAACATTCTAACCACTCAGCCACTCGCCCTTAAGCTTGTATAAGACGATCAGTTTTCGAATTCGGAAAAAAAATTAGTTTCATTTTTTTTTTTTTTTTTCCAAGACAAGCAAAATTCGTTTTACATTTTTTTTTTGTGGGGTTGTTGTTTAAAAATATTCTCCATTCAAACTTGTACTGAGCAAAGCATCGGACATAACACTCATCACAAAGCTTCGCTAGCAAATTTTATTTTAAACGCATGACATTTAACATAGCATTCAAGTAATGATTGAAAAACCACGTGAAAAATTTCAGCAAATTTTTAACAAAGAAATAAAAATAATCATCTCGAGAAGAATTTATTTTTGTACCAAAAAAGAAAAAAAATTCCGTTTATTTCCTATTCTGTGAAAATCACTGACAATTGTACAGTTGATTTAGTTATTCAAGGTCGTTTCAAATTTTATTTTTGGTTGCCATAATATACGAAATAGTTTGTACAAAATCGGCGTTTTTGTATAAGGGGGCGACTCTGTGAGTTTGCCGGAGTAGTGTACTAACAAAAATCTCTAATTATAGCTGAGAACATAGACTGTCAAAGAAACAAATCACCCTAAGCAATCCACTACGACACAAGGAGGGAATCTAATTGTGAGGATAATTTTCGGCCTCCCCAAGTTTATTAAGATCACCCCGTTTATTAATTTCGCACATTTGAGATTTCAAAATCATTTAAAAAGTTCAGTTATTTAGACCCCTTCTATACCGTTTATTGCATATTAACCCTGGAACACTAATCATGAATTAAAGTTATACCACTATTAACCATGAGTATATCATACCCGAACTCGGCTCCCCGGTTTGTCGTTCCGAGTTGATATCCACTGACCCACAAGGTACATGTCGAATGCCGAAATCGCATTCAATTGAATTCCTCGCATTCACTTACGCACAAATACCCTTGAAAAATAAGAAAAAAGAGAAAAATATTAAGGATCGAGAACAAGGGAAATGAAGAAGGCAGTAGATAACGATTGACATTATAAATATTTGAATAACAAAGTTGAATGGAAAACAAGAAGCCAGAGAAAGTTCAACAGGGGAAAAAAAGAAACTGTTGACAAGGAACTAACGGTTACATCTAACTCAGCTGTAAAAAGTTGACCTCGTTACCAATCTAATTCTGCGCTTAAATTCAAAATCTCTATGATTCACAAAGCAAATATATCGAATACTTATATTTGTTGTTTAAACAAAGAACATAAAACAATTAAAATGAGTTAATCGACATATTCAGCTAAATTTATGTTTTTCAACACTGACACAAGACTCAGACAAGCATTATTTATATTATTCGGACTGTTGTCTTCATCTTTGTTGTCATATTTAGGATGTTTCGGCCTTTGTATGCTCAGGCTTTCTTCAGGTGCTATGAATTTCGAAACTACTAACAATAGAAGAAGGCCGAAGGCATAAAAATGACAATGATGTGGACAATAGTCAAAATAATGTAAATAGTGTAAATACTGCCTCATCTCAGAAGTATAGACAAATGATGTAGACAAATATAATGATGAATAATCCATGATGACGCGCAAAAGAAAGTACCAATTCCATAGGATCAGTAACATGATTTGTGTCGATTTGAAAGACTGCTAATTTTGTACAAATTCGTTCACCCGTTATGATGCCCTATTCTATAAGAATGGACTCTTCCTCAGTCAATAAATACTAACCTGAGTGACTTCCGCGGACGCAGCTGTGACACAGTTGTGAGACAGTCGAGACGCATCGTAACTATACAGTTTCGAGCATATACATCTATTTTGCTGGCTACTAACACATTTACTTGTATATTTGTTCTGCTATTACAGTCTAAATAACCTCTCTGAAGATGGCTCATGTGAGTCGAAAGCTTAGAAGCAAATTAATACAAAATTATCCAAATGTTGGAGAATTTTTGTTTTTATTTTCAACTGAAATTAAAGCCAAAATACGACGTTTAGAACGGCTCATGATTAAACATAATACACATTCATTGTTTCTTACATTTAACAGCATATGTTTAGAATATATATATATATATATATATATATATATGTGTGTGTGTGTGTGTGTGTATGCCTCAGATTTACACCGACATTATCAAACAGTACTCATGTGTTGCTTTCTTACCTCGAGCTCCATAATCTTTTGGTAAATTACCTGATAAATGAGGACAAGATGCAAATTCTTTCTTAAAAATAAACATTTCATCTTTGAACATATATGTCAGACAAATTGTACATACCTAAGCAAAACATTTCTCTCCATTTATCTGCCTCGCCTCTCTTGACCTGGCCAATAAATAATTCTTTGTTCAAGAGAACAACTGACTCCATTTTGGAATCAGCCAGTCGCAGAAGTCAAGATTGCTAACCTTGTAAATTTCCGGAGCTGATTTCGGTCGGACATTTACATGCGAGATATTGATGCTGTTTATATTACAGCTTGTAGAGAAACAGTTTCGGTTGGTGATGAAAGCATGAAACATGGAAAAAGAAAATAATGGTTTATTAAAGATATATATATATATCTATATATATATATATATATATATATATATATATATATAACATTTCACCCCAAGCATGGCATTCCACTGCCACTATTGCGCAGGGGTTTACATAAGGGAAGGTGAAGAGAAAGAGTGGTTAGATATAGGAAATGTCAGAAGGGGGGTGATAGACGGGTAAGGATACCGAGGCTGTGGGTTATGCAGATGGGAAGAGTGTTTGAAAGAATGGATGCGAGTTAGTGTTTTAGGAGGTGTCTATTGACCTTACATTTAAACTCCTGGAGATTGTAGCTGTCGGGGAAGCAATCATGTGGAAGGGAATTCCACAGGCGGGAAGTCCGAGAAAAGAAGCTGTTGGAGTAGAAACTGCGGTTATATTTTATCAGTTTCACTGTAAAAGGGTGGGACCTAGTTGCTAATCTAGTATCTCGTGCAAATTCGTACCTAGGGGGCACCAGTGATCTAAGTTCATCAGAGCAGAAGCTATAGAAAAGACACAGGGAAGCCACGTCACGCCGGCGAGAGAGTGACTGCAGGCGGTCAGCCAAGTCGGTATCGATCACGTTACAGATTCTCCGTTGTATTTTGTCAAGGACCCCGAGGAGAATAGCAGGGGCATCCGACCAGATGTGGCAGCAGTATTCAATACACGGGCGGATGGTAGATTTATATATGCGCAGGATGGATTCAGGCGGAAAAACTTCCGGGTCCTGCACAGAGAGCCGACTTTCATCGCAGCGGGTTTTCATATGGATTCTTATATTAGCATATATCATTAAGTGGCTGGATCAAACCTATAAAAGGAGAGATATCACGAAGATATGTGTACTGAAGAAAATAGCAGAAATCGCAACACAATACCATGATGACATCTCCATCTGGATGTTATATATCAGAAAAGTAAAGAATAAAAAACAAGGATTTAAACTTAAACTTGACTTGTCTTCTTATTCTATGAGTCTTGTCCCTTCAGGACGTAGGCGATCGTGGCCTTTCAAGTCTCCTTATCCCTGGTTTCTCCTGTAACACCACTCAACTCCCGTTCTGTCATCCACCTGCTCAGGCCCTTCAAATATGTTATCCGCTGCTTTCCTCTGTCTCTTTTCCCCTCTATCTGGCCTGTTAGTATCAGTTTCTCCAAGCCCTCCTTTATCACTGCATGTCCCAGAAACTTTAGTTGTCTCTCCCTGATGCTCAGTCCTTTCAAAAACCTCACATGCTCAGTCGACTATATCCGCAGCTTCCTTCTGTAGAACCACATTTCAATTTCTTCAGGTTTTTTTCTTCACTTTGATGGTTTTGTCCAGTATTCACTACCATATTGAATCTGACCTGACGATCCCCTAATTCGAGTGCGAAACACGAGTAGCTCTGGTGTTCATTTTATCATTGTTGTTCGATATAATATATACATATAAAGTTTGTAGAATATATAATAGTATCCGAAACCAAAGTCAAGGTAAGACAGTCAAAAATCTATAAATAACCCGTTACACCGGGAGTAGGGTGGGTGTGTGTGTGTATGTGTGTGTGTGTGTGTGTGTGTATTTCTCTCCCTCTCCCTCTCCCGAGAGAGCCGTTTCTTTTTCTTTCTTTTTTTTTTTTAAATATATGGCATAAAATAGTATATATATATATATATATATATATATATATATATTTCTTCATTTGTAAACGAGTTATCAAAATGTTCAAAAGTTCTACAATATATAATTTTATTCGACACATTTTAATACAACTCTGTACTGGTCCAATTTTATTATGACCAAAAACTAATTAATTAAATAGTATATATATATATATATTAACTTAGCTTATCTTGGTTGAGATATGTGTCAATACCATATCTAAATCTTTTGATCAGGTGGTAACGCACCATTTCAACAGGAACGAAAAATAACTGATATCACAATAATCAACAGATAATCTATATCAGTCAATCAATTAACCTGATGATGACCAGAAGGTAATTAGTCGAAACGTTGTGTCTATAATATCATCAAACAATTGTTCGAAATGATACCAAGATATTGAAAATTTACTCATCTCAGAAATCAATACTAAAATTATATATGTATGTGCGTGACTGCAAATGTATTATTTGTAATAGATGAATTTACCTACTGTTTTTTATGAAACCAGTTTTTAATATGGAAAGTTGCTCTGTATTCATAAAATGTGAAAGCTGAGGCATCCATGTTTTTATTTTATTTATTTTAATGATTTTATTATATATGAGGGAAAACTATTTGCTTTTCCATCGGGATGAATGTCATTCAGATGTACATTTGACGATCATGCAACGAAGCAACTAATCTGCCTGATGCATTCAGAATTAATTTCTATCAAGGGTTGCCAACACACACACACACACACACACACACACAAAAGAAGGGAAAGAGAACGTAGGTAGGAGGAACGAAAAAAAAAACAAGAATGATCAATAAGACATGCAACAGAGAATTTGAAACAAAGAGTGAAAAGAATAATTGAAAAGAATGAGATCGCGATAGAAAGAGGGACGAGAGAAGGAGATGAAGAAAAGAAAAAGATAAGGGCAAGAAAGCATGAAGAAAGAAGAGTGTTCGGAACGTGTCCTAAGAAAGACTAAGATTAAAACTATACAAAGAAGAAAAAAAAAACGGAAGTTCATTGAGCCGTCTTTGTCGGTCTGTTCACCCTGATGCATCAGTGGACTGAGATAATCTCCTGCTACTGCCCATCTCTTTTCTAAGTGACATGAGACATGTAGCTCATACTCTGGCTTGGTACCTCTCGGAACGATGGATTGCAGTAGTGGATTTTTAGAGATAATTATATAAATAAATGTTTAGAGTTACAAAATTTCTATTCTATTTTAAAAACAAGGAATTTATCAATAGTCTCAAATGCCATTTCGTCCAACTTCCCATCAGTAGAAAAATCATTGGAAAATGAATTAAACAAAAAGAACTGTAAAGACGAAAATGAAGAGCAAAAAAGAGGGAAACACGATAAAATAAATATACATATAAATATATATACTTACAACCAAAGAAGGGGAATTCACGTGTAAATAATTAGCAAAGGACATTAAAATAAAATATCCCCCCAACAAATTCAGAGACTTTACAAAATTAGTCTGACGGCATAGTCAATCAGTTAAGTGCCATACGTGATACACGCTTAGGCGATCATGTCTCGAAAGAGACATGACTGACTGGGCAGAAGATTATCCCGCTGTAGGTTGCCATTGCTTTCTGCGGTAGACTGGTTGCCGACCATGGCTATAGAACCCAATCTGTCCTGCTATTTAACCCATAACTGGAAGGAAGAGACGGATTAATACCTTTCCCAAGGGTATTTGCGCGTAAGTGAATACAATGGATTCAACTGGGTAGAGGTTTCCGTTATGATATAGAGACTGATTCCAAAATCTTTAAATGATTATTGGAACCAAACTTATTTATAATTTTGAACCACTCTTTCTTATGAAATAGATAATTATATATATTACGGAAATTAACGAAGATTAATGAAATTGGTTATAAACAACTGACAATTTGAAATTATTTGTTTGTTGATCATTCGTGGTCGAGAGGTCTAAGACACGCCAGATTACTTGGTGGTTTCCCCGATGTGGATAGGGGTCACAGATTCGAATCCTACCGAATGACACACATTTTCGTAACAAATATTTGTCGTAAATAATCAGGCCGGTAGAAATAAATATATAATACTGTTTGAATATAATAGAATATCTACTTAAATACAAGTATCGACCAAAAATAATGTTGAAACAAATAATTTCATATATATATATATATATATATATATAAATCATAAAATGTCGATAAGCATTTAACTAAATGCATTCGTGATTTTTTTTTTTTGCCAGGGTTATATTCTGAAGTGAATAGACATTGCCACAATGGTCGAATTAGAATAATCCAGAGAGGGAAGCGTGGAGTTGACAAAAAAATTAAAAAAAACACCCACACTCACTAAAAAGAAAGAGAGATAGAGAGAGAGAAAGAAAGGGTAGATACCATCAGTATTACTTATGTGCCCCTTCATGACGTTGGAGATCATGTCATTCCATAATTTCTTATTCTTTTTAGCTCTAAGCATTTTTTACTCTTTACCATTCCAGCTTGTCCCTATACCACCATAGATTCACGCACACAATATGTATTCTGCCCGCTGTCCCCCGTCTAACGCTCTAGCCCTTATTACTTCGTTTACGGCTGTAAGCTGTTCGTGAAGCTTACTTCATTTTTGCAGCGTCTGAGTTTTCATCCTTGCTTAGCTACTAAACACTGCAAAGGTCCCGTTGTTTAGCCCCAATAGAAGGATATTATGTGATCTCGGACATTTTGCAGAGAAGCTCCACTATTTGGAGTTATTCAGGTGCGATCGTCGACATGATCGGAAAATCAGTTCTATGCCAACCTATTTGTTCGCCATATTCCAGAGATTGTAAAAAAAGCAGGTATAATTTGCGAATCAAGGGTGCAATCACGACAAAAAAAATCTTAATGTCTACTAGACACGTGATGCTCCCAATTAGCTAGAATTTGTGAGGTTGTGAATTTGCTAGAATTTCTTAGTAACATGCAATGCACAAGTGTTTCTAACAGATGAGGTATGTCACTATTTTCTTTTGAATAAACGTATGCAATAAATTCTTGCTAGACACCTTGAGGATCCATCAATTGGTATTCACAGTGAGCGCTAATATTTTCCGTTAACCCACATCGCCTTACCATGAGTAACTCGTGTCCAAACTGATTCACCAGATTTCCATGACTGAAAGAAACGGTGGCGTCACCTATCATTAACTTTACGTACTGCTCTCACGGGTGTGTGTGTGTCTGTGTGTTATAAATAAATAGATTTATTCATTTTCTTTGTTCTTGAGAAGAGACAACAAAAATACTAAACACTGTTATCGTCAGTTCTTAAGAACAAAGAAAACGAATAAATCCAGTTTAATGTTTCTTCTTCTTTTTTGTGCTGTGTCTCTTTCAGAATAAAAGCGATCATGGCACTCCACGACGTTCGTACTCACAAAAAGATTGCTTAGTTTTTCCTTATTTTTATTTGATTATTTACATGGAATTGTAGGAGTGAAACGATCGAAATGAAAGTGGTTCTCACGCTTTTTCTTAGACATTTTAATGAATATATTTTTGCATATTTTTTGTGAATTTCAGTGCATTATGATAGATAGTGATTGTTTAATTACTTAGTTTCTGGTTATAATAAAATTATACCAGTGCACATTTGTATTGAAAATAATATTGTAGAACGTTCGGATATTTTCGGTTTATAAATGAGTTATTACGCGATCTAGGTTTCTACCATGAGTGGTGTTTTCAGGCGATTTTCAATAACAAAAAATCGCCTGAAAACACCCCTCATAGTAGAATCTAGGTCGCGTCATAACTTGTTTACAAATGGAGAATATATATACATAGAGAGAGACAGACACGCACAGATTAAATTGATGGTTGCATAAACGTTGTTGTAGACAGAGTAACTTTATCTGCTTCAAAAGTTCTCTTGTTGTCTCAAAGGTAAAAGGCTGTAGTTACTTAGAAAGGCGGTTAGTTTAATGTTTGCTTGAAGCCTTTCCTTTGTTCTGAATTTTCTGAACTCTGTTCTGATGCTCACCTGGCTGTCATTTTATGGCAGAATTTGTAAATGGAATTTTTCTTGATGCTTGAACTACCGTTACTTCGGCAGGGAAGATACTGATTTTCGCAAATGCCGACAAAGACTACAATAGTCGCGCCGGAAATGGTAGACGTGATGAACAAATAAAGAAAACTAAGTTAAACACAAAGGGGAACATAATTTTTTCTTATCGTAAATTACGGAAAAGTCTTAGTTCATGAATATTTATTTAGATTGTATAGATGGAAAAATTTCATTAGAAACAAATGGAAGTATACTGAATCATGCAATATCAGTTCTCCTATATGACAATGAATATAATCGATCCTGACTTGATAGCCGGCCTTCAGTCACTTTCTCACCGACGTGACGTGGCTTCCCTCTGTCTTCTCTACAAGTATTTTCATTGAAACTGCTCTGACGAGCACTTTTCCCCTGGTGCCCCGATCACGTGTATTTACTCGTGCCACTAGATTGGCATCATGTTCCCACCCTTTTACCGTAGAAATAGTTAAATGTAACCGCCTCTTCTACACTAATATCTTCTTTTCTCGCACTTTTCATTTGCAGAACTCACTTCCATTCACTTGCTTCCCTGATAGCTTCTTCTTCATGTGCCGTGTTCCTTCAGGACGTACGCAAATCATGAACTTCCACTTGGCTCTGTCTCTTGTCGCTCTCAGTAATTTTTCTGTTGGTATCTCTTCCAAGCTCCACTCAGTCAACCATTTGCTCAGACCTAACAAGTACGTCTCGTGCTGCTTTCCCCTTCCATTTATCCGACCTGTGAGTATCAAGTTCTCCAGGCCCTCCTTCCTCATTACGTGTCCCAGGAACCTCATTTGTCTCTTCCTGATATTTATTATCAGTTTTCTTCTCGTTTGCATCCTTTCCAACACCTCATCGTTTCACACGTGCTCTGTCCATGGTATCCTCAGCATCCTTCTGTAAAACCACATTTCTGCTGCCTCAAGCCTCTTCTTTATCGTTTATGAGATCGTTCAGCATTCATTACCATACAGAAGGACAGATATCACATAGAAATTCAGCACAATTTTCTTTGTTTCTAATGATAAAATCTCCAAAAGTTTAAATGCAACGTCAACTGCCATCTTTTATCTACGTGATTCCAATTCATCTCGTGTTTCCGTCGACATACAATGTAGTAATTTTCTTTCACTGTAACCCCCTGCACACCAGTGGCATTTCTGCCTTGCTTGGGATGAAATGATTATAAAAAAAAATAGAAGGAAAATATATCAGGGCTAATTTCTTCAAAGATGAAGAGGTAACTTAAAGCGGAAAATGTTGTTCAACAGAAAGCTGCTAAGAATAATTTCGAGTTATTAAAAATTACAAGACAAGCACACAAGATTACAATATCTGGTATTCTCATGCGGTACTGACTAGGATGTACTTTTCTTAACTTTGGCCGTAACGCATGCAACAGAGACGGATGCTTTAATCAAACTTGTATAAGTGAAAGACTACTCTGTGCACCGCGCACATATCGCCATCTCTTTCTCTCTCATATATATATATATATATATATATATATATATATATTACAATTTCTGTGAAAGGATGAATAAATGTATTTTTTATACTGGTAAGTACACGACAATATGTCTATAGCCATCAATCAATCTGCTTATCGATTGATAGATCGAACGTTTAATATATTTATAGAAGTAGTAGCATTATAAATATGTACGTATATACGGACTTTATTCTGAAACATACATAAAAATCTGACTACAACATTCTCTTGTGTAGCAATTCTTAGACACTTCAGAGTCTATAATATATAAAGAGAGAGAGAGAGCACTCGAAATCGTATGCAACTATGTGTATATGCGAGAGACAAAGACGGGGCTTGTAATCCTGGAAATGAATATGAAACCTCGCTTAATTCTGTTGGGACTTAGATCGGCTTTTTGAGCGGGAAACAAAAGGAAGAAAGGAAAATGAATTTTGAGAAAAGCCAACAGAAAATGAATAAATAGCAAAATAAGGAGATGGGAAAAACGCATGTAAACAAAGATAATGGAAGAAGAAAACAAACTGATGGAAGTGAAGTAAAACCTGGCAGAAAAAGACAATCGAAATCGCAATGGCGGAATGGCCGGGTTGGAACCGGAAGACAAAAGACTAAATTAAAAGAAAAGAAATAGAGGAACATCAAGAGAAGGTCGCTTGAGACCTCGAAAAGGCGATTTGTTTCTGCTTGATGGCTGTCTTACTCGACAACTCTGACTCACTCCCTTCACTTTTCGTTATTCAAAATCCTTTTTTCTTTTTCATTATTTTTTTTTCTTAAATTTATTAGTTTTATATTGAAGAAAAAATTAAATCATTGTTTTTATTTGCCATTTTTACGACAATTTTACTATAACCGTTTGGCGCCTTTTTTTTTTTTTTACTTACCCAACTCTTTCATTTGAAGTTTTTGCCATTCATTTTTAAAGTGTAAGCAGTTGTCTAGAATCTTTAACTCAACCTTTATCTATTTATTTAACTTTGCTTTGTAGCTTTTTTCTATGCATATAACATGGTTTTCTTTCTTTTAATTCTCTCTCTAAAGCATGTTTTTCTTTCTTTTAATTCTCTCTCTAAAGCATGTTTTTCTTTCTTTTAATTCTCTCTCTAAAGCATGTTTTTCTTTCTTTTAATTCTCTCTCTAAAGCATGTTTTTCTTTCTTTTAATTCTCTCTCTAAAGCATGTTTTTCTTTCTTTTAATTCTCTCTCTAAAGCATGTTTTTCTTTCTTTTAATTCTCTCTCTAAAACATGTTTTTCTTTCTTTTAATTCTCTCTCTAAAACATGTTTTTCTTTCTTTTAATTCTCTCTCTAAAACATGTTTTTCTTTCATTTAATTCTCTCTCTAAAACATGTTTTTCTTTCATTTAATTCTCTCTCTAAAACATGTTTTTATTTCTTTTCATTCTCTCTCTAAAATGTTTTTCTTTCTTTTCATTCTCCCTAACTAACATGTTTTTCTTTCTTTCTTTCTTTCTTTTAATTCTCTCTCTAAAATGTTTTTCTTTCTTTTCATTCTCCCTAACTAACATGCTTTTCTTTCTTTCTTTCTTTCTTTCTTTCTTTCTTATTATTCTCTCTCTAAAACATGTTTTTCTTTCTTTTCATTCTCTCTCTAAAGCATGTTTTTCTTTCTTTTCATTCTCTCTCTAAAGCATGTTTTTCTTTCTTTTCATTCTCTCACTAAAACATGTTTTTCTTTCTTTTCATTCTCTCTCTAAAGCATGTTTTTCTTTCTTTTCATTCTCTCTCTAAAGCATGTTTTTCTTTCTTTTCATTCTCTCACTAAAACATGTTTTTCTTTCTTTTCATTCTCTCACTAAAACATGTTTTTCTTCCTTTTCATTCTCTCTCTAAAGCATGTTTTTCTTTCTTTTCATTCTCTCTCTAAAGCATGTTTTTCTTTCTTTTCATTCTCTCTCTAAAGCATGTTTTTCTTTCTTTTCATTCTCTCTCTAAAGCATGTTTTTCTTTCTTTTCATTCTCTCTCTAAAGCATTTTTTCTTTCTTTTCATTCTCCCTAACATTTTTTCTTTCTTTCTTTCTTTTAATTCTCTCTCTAAAATGTTTTTCTTTCTTTCTTTCTTTCTTTTCATTCTCTCTCTAAAGCATGTTTTTCTATCTTTTAATTCTCTCTCTAAAGCATGTTTTTCTATCTTTTAATTCTCTCTCTAAAGCATGTTTTTCTTTCTTTTGATTCTCTCTCTAAAATGTTTTTCTTTCATTTCCCTAACATGTTTTTCTTTCTTTCTTTCAATTCTCTCTCTAAAGCATGTTTTTCTTCCTTTTAATTATCTCTCTAAAGCATGTTTTTCTTTCTTTTCATTCTCTTTAACTAACATGTTTTTCTTTCATTCTTTCTTTTAATTCTCTCTCTAAAACATATTTTTTCTTTTAATTCTTTCTCTGAAACATGTTTTTTCTTTTAATTCTCTCTCTAAAGCATCTTTTTCTTTCTTTTCATTCTCTAACTTCTTTTTCTTTCTATTTATTCTCTCTCTCTCTCTCTCTCTCTCTTATTTTCTCTATCATCTCTCCTTCTTTTCATTCTCTCTGAAAATTTTCTTTTTTTCGTTCTGGCTAACATTTTTTTCTGTTTGCTAATTTCTTTTCTCGTTTTGCTTTTTCCCTTATTGTTATTATCCTCCCCTTTTTCTTTTTCTCGTTTGTTAACTTTGTTCCTTCAACCTTTTTATATTTAATTTCATTCTTTGCTTCCTTTTTTTTCTTGCGTTTATTTTCTCGACTGTTCATTATTTCTGGAATTTTTTGTCCGTTTCGCTCTTTAGAAGTGTTTTATGATTTTAGTTGTTTTATTCGTAGATTCCTTCGGTCATCTTTTTGCCTTCAAAAAATATTTGACATGTTCAATCACAAATAAAATACCATATTGTTAGCTGTAAAATTTAAACATTTTTATTCAAATTCTGTTTACATCATTGTTATTTTTACGCTAGGAATAATAATAAAAAAAATAACGAAAACAAACATGTCCGTATCAAAAGCAAAGTTATCAGGAGGGAAAGTCTACATTATATCGTCAGGAAAATTGTTTTACAATATGGAAAATACAGTCCCGCGTGTATACATTCGCAGAAAATAAAATTGCGTCACACTGAATATGTTTTTCAATTTACCTAAGATTACACGTACAACACAGCTGAATTACAATAAATTCTTACATATACAGATGGTAGTGTATCTAGTATTCAAAATAAATGGTCTCTCAAATGTACTCGAACCCAGTCTTGGAGATTTCACTCACTCGATCGACTCAGTCGATTAAAAACTTAATTATGCGATTAACGTTTATTGCTTTACTCGCCTTCGGTCGATTAAAAATCTCGCAATGAAAAAAAAAATAAAGAAATATGATTCCTTTCATGTAATGAAAGACATGACTTACCGCGGAATTCGAAACGAGCTCGAGCGTGTCTTGCCTGTAAGATAATAACAAAAACAAAAAAATATGGCCGCTATTGAAGGCATAATTTATCCAATTTTGTCCAAAACGAGACGGTATTTGCACACATGCAAATTTTGGCCTTCTTGGAATGATAAAAAAAAAACCAGGGTGACAGCGCTTCCAAGATGAAACGGGATTTTTCAGCGGATTGCGTGTGTCATTAACAATCAGACTGACAAAGAGAAAGTAGAAGTGGTTTAGTTGGTGTCTGTTTTACAACTTCCCAGTGTAACGTCCTTGAAAGAGAAAACTGAAATCCATTTCTTGATACGACCAAAGAAAGAAAAAAAAGGATCACAGCTGGCCTGCCGGCGAGCGTGACACTGAACTTTTTGACCCCACATCATCATCATTCTTTTTTACTCCATTTTATAACCCAAAAGTATGCCAATGAAGATTCACGAGTTACTTAGAATGATCTACAATGACTTTTTATCGTCCAAAACTTCGTCGTTGCTTACATGGCATTCTCAGCATCCTTCTGCAGAACCATATTTCTCTTGCTTCAAATCTCTTTTTAATCTGTGAGGAAATTGTCCAGCTTTCTCTGTCATATAAAAGAACTGATTTTACATAACAGTTCAGTACTTTATTTTTAACAAACTTTTACTATTTTTTCTTAATACCTTGGTTACAGTTTAGAAGGAATCTTTCGCAATCAAAATCTGTCTTCAAATTTCAGTGTCACACTTTTTGTCTTTTGTATCGGCCTTGTGCCACATCTAAGCAGTACTTAGAAAATTAACTTTTCTGTCCTTTAGTAAAACAGTTCATAAATTTTAAAAAGTGATGAAACTATATTTTTAACATTGAAAGGACTGAACTGGTATAATCACTCTGTGAATAATGATTTCTTATTTCTGATTAGTAAACTTGAAATTCTATACACTCCCTTGGTACCCGAAAATATTAAGAATAGAATACCTTTCGAGGGATGAAGAGTTAATTCTGTAGCAAAGAGATTTCAACTTCTTCAAGGCTTGCCCACAAATCTGAATCTATATAGAACAACAAAGATTTTTTCACTGCAACCGAAAGGTTGGGATGAGAATCGTTTTGATCTGCGGGCATTTCGATTATTTTTAATCAGGTTCTTCGGATTGACCTTCGAATCTTAGGAAAGGAACATTTGGCTTGCTACCTGACGATTTCAAATCGGATGCTCGACAATAGTCACCTCAACGTGAATGTGCGCGGGGATTCTTGATTTTAAAGGTTCAATGGATCACCACTTGTCCTATCCTGAGTGACCTGAGCTATTCTAAATCCCAATCAATGCAGAATTTGCAACTACAGGAAATACAAGCACACGAGCGTATAGGTAACGTAAGACAATGAGACTGAAGTTGGCGCTGTCTTTAGAAAGAGGATCTTTTGTCAATTTTATAAAGGTTTAAATACATTTTACTTTCAGTGATACTTTTTGTATTCACCCTCTACAAAACCTGAGAGTCATTCAAGCTAGAGGGTTACAAAGTAAAAGGAACTGTTTATGCGAATGTGTGAGAAAAATAACAGTTAAAATGTTTGTAATCTGAGAAGCAACCCCTTAGGAGTCGGTTCTACAGAGTAGCATTTAGCCGGAAGAAGCTGCTCGAATGGAACATACATCTCAACGGTGGCATTCAACTTATTAAACTTAGCTCAAAATGACACAAAGAGAACGGAAATAAGTTGCGCCAATATTCGAACATTTTTGATCTTTGACACTGATAAGAAATACAAAATAATGCACAATCAAGATCAGCATAATTATTTATAATTTTTATACGACACAAAGATAAATCAGAAATATTCACCAGCGCCTGCCTTTAAAATCGGAATTAGACATTCTGAATTGTTAATTAAAATTCCAAATCTTCGCGCTGCTGGCAAATGTACAGTCATATAATTACTGAAAGTATAGGCCTTTATTCAGATAAGCTTGACATGGCACAAGGTTAGTAATGAGGAGTACCCTTTATATATAAACCATCTTATAATAGTGATGACTGTGAAGAATGGGTTTATTGATGCGCCTCCATTCATTCACCTAGCAGCAAGGTCTCTGATGGGGAGGTTGTGAGGAACATGGAACCACCTCTTAATTGCTGTTGTTCCTAGGTCCATCCTGACCCGGAGTGGTAGAACCTGTTAGGCTCCCAGCTATGGGCAAATAATTAACCCCTCCCAAACTGGGATCAAAACACCATGAAAGTATAAAAATACACTTTTATGGAAATGGCGGGTGTGCGTTGTGGTACAGTGGATATCGGCTCGAGAAGCCGGGGAGCCGAGTTCGAATTCCAGTTGAATCCATTGTATTCACTTACGCGCAAATACCCTTGGGAAAGGTATTAATCTGTCTCTTCCTTCCAGTTATGGGTTAAATAGCAGGACAGATTGGGTTCTATAGCCTTAGTCGGCAACCAGTCTACCGCAGAAAGCAATGGCAATGGCAACCTACTGCGGGATAATCTTCTGCCCAGTCAGTCATGTCTCTTTCGAGACATGATCGCCTAAGCGTGTATCACGTATGGCACTTAACTGACTGATACATAAAACTAAAGTTTACAGAAAAATATAGATTTCTTCAAAATGTATTGTTGGTAATATTTTACTAACAATACATTTTGAAGAAAAAATGATTACCATAACACATTTTGAAGAAAAAAAATTCAAAATTAGAAAACATTTTGAGTTTTCTAAAATAAAAAAAAGAATAAAAACAAATTTTTACTAAGATCTTATTAAATCAACCTTCTCATTATAACTGAACATTTAAAAAATACCTACCTTTTTTGGCATTAAATAACCCACAGAGGTTGATATGCCATTAAACAAAACTCAAAATCAAAATTCCATTCATTTATTAATAATCCGCAAATTCTGATACTTTGACAAGGATTGAAATGATAACCCAACTTTTGTTAATTTTATTTTTCCTTCCACATTTTTGTTCGTCGCCGACTATTTGCGCCAACAATGGTGTGGTTTCGTAAATCTTTCTTGTCGCATAAACAGTTTAAAGAAGTAAACGTCATTTATAATTCACAGAAGAAAATAAGTGTCCTTTTTCTGTGCCATAATTCAATCAATACTTTGAACATCTTGATGTAGGCAAAGAAGTTTCTTAATTTTAGCTTTGGGCATTTTACCATTCCTCTTAGTCTCTGGTCTGCCATCCATTCATTTTTCCTGTCTCTCTTGTTTTTCAGTGTCTGCTTAGCGTTAAATTCTCCAAGTCGCTTTTTCTCATTTTTTATTCAATATACGTCAGCTGTCTCTTTAAGATTGTAAGCGTCAGTTTCCTCACAATTCATGTTTCTTTTTCTGATATCATCATCAGATTGCTCAAATTTATTTCCTATGGAAAGTTTCCCTAGTAATTGAAGTCCATGAAACACATTGATACTTCTAATTATTAGTTTCTCGCTCATAATTCATTTTATTTATTTGTAAAATACAAATTGTGGCTCAAGGCCGAAAAATGGGAGGGGGAACAAAACTTGGGATGGTCTTCAGTAACTCTATCCTATACCTAGCTAATCCGATTCACGACCCATACATACGTTACAATGAATCTCATTCACCATAAGAATTTGTCCATCAACACTCATACTTATCAAACACCAAAATACCGCGAAGCATACCGGGGACCTACAAAACGCCCCAAATGTACATAAAAATTTGTGACTATTTACAAATATAATACAAAAATAGATTTAAAAATTTGTACATGAAATGATATGATGGGAAGGGGGTATGAAGAAACAAAAATCCCCAAAACAAAAACAATTTCAAATGAATATTTATACATAATGTTAGTAAGACCCAAACACACCCTCGTAATTAAAGAGGCCGCTGTATTCTGCCTGAAGAGACAAAATCAAGTAGCACTCTTTCTAAAGGGGGATGGAGAAGCAGGGTACAAAATAAATTGGACTGGAGAATATATAAGGCTGACCCAGCCGAGAATAAAACGGGACAAAATAACGAAGGACAATGGGAATCTCGAACTGGATCATAACAAAAGCAATGGAGCCGGGAACAGGCTAGGACAAACACATTCACTCACATCAACTAGGTACACAAAAGAATACTTTACCTTAACCACGGGAGGGGTTCCAAAGGAATCCACCCCGATGCGACTAGCAGATCTAAAAGAGAAAATCAAGGCTAGCCCCGGTCACGCGAACCAGGCTCGCTGCATATATCCACCTTTTGCCAAAGTCTGTCGGGTGCAGCCGTTTCCGTTCAGTTCTAATCTTCATTTTGAGCTGGTGCTCAAAATATCGGATTAGATCCTGATCCGAAAGACGGCCTCCCCGCAAGACTTCCTCCAGACGCGTCATCCAAATCACCATTCTAGCCGTGGCCAGTAGCGACAGAAACACCATCCGCTTCACTCCAGAGTACGGGGGCGACACATTGTCCACAGCGTATGCGCGATCAATGAGCACAAGCTCCCGCGGCGCGATACGAGCAGTCAACTCGCCGACACGCTCCCACAACGGGCGAACGCGCGAACAATGGAAGAAGGCGTGCGCAGACGTCTCCTTAATTCCAAGGTTGCAACGCTCACAATCTGGCAAATCCGCCAGGCCCATTGCGAAACGCTTGTCATTGAGCGACAAACCATTCCGAGCCAATCGCCAGGTCAGAGAAAACTCAGAGTTGCTGAGCCAATCCGCACCTGGCGCCCAAGACCAATGAGAGCGGTACTCCACTCTCGACATGCCGAGCTTACTCCACAGCTTATCCTTCACGGCACCCTCCACTAATCCCCGATAGAAGATTTTCCTAGGCTGTGAAAGGTCACTGGACCGTGGAATGGCCTGCAAGGCCGCCAGACATTCGAGCAGGAATTTCGGTCGCACCCAAGGCCTGACGGTCAGCCATAGGGTCGGGGGAGTGATAGTAAGGCAAGGGAACATGTCCCTCACTACCCCCGCAAGCAACCGATCTTCCTCCAACGCGCGCCTGAGGAATGCCAACCTCGAAGCGAGCACATGGCTCCTCAAGTGTGGCATCCCCAGACCCCCTTGACACGGACGGAGGCAACAGACTCCTTTGTCGACCATGTGTTTGCGTCCTCTCCACAGACAGGAGAATAGCAAACGCTCGAGCGCCTTCTCATGATCGTCACAAAGGGGAAGTACTGACAGCCGGTAAAGGATCATGGGAAAGAGGTATGTATTACACACCTCCGCCAAGCCCTTCACGGAGAGACTCCGTCGACGCCAAGTCTTGACCGACGCGCCGACCTTTGCCAGTATTTCTGACCAGTTTTTCTCCAGCTGTAAGTCCGGACCGAACCAAATCCCGAGGATTTTGACCGGCCCGTCCGTCCAGCTGAAGGGCCCCGGGAGGGAAACACCCTTCCAGGCACCTAACCGCAAGCCGGATGACTTGTCGCGGTTAATTCTGGCCCCTGTCACCTTCTCGTACCGTTCAAGCGCCTGTTGTACCGCCTCTATGTCCCTGCGGGAGGACACAAAGGTCGTTACGTCATCGGCGTACGCGGAAACCCTGGCTCGAGCTCCACCAGGGACATCAATTCCACGCAGGACCGGACTGCCAGTCTCGTCCCTTAGCCGGCGAAGGAGAGGCTCCAACGCCAGGACATAAAGGAGAGACGACAGTGGACAACCCTGTCGGACCGACGTAGACAGCGCGAAAGCGCCCGACAGCTTCCCGTTCACCTGTACCACAGCCTTGGGGGAGCGATACAGAAGGCTAATCCAGCGGCTGAAATCGGGTTTGAATCCGGCGGCCTGCAGGACAGCAGCCAGGTAGCCATGGTCAATCCTATCAAATGCCTTGGACTGATCCAAATTGATCAGCGCGGCCTCATCGTCGTCTTCTACACCCTCTAGGATCGTGCGAATCAAGTGCAGGTTGCTCTGAATTGTTCGTCCCTTCACAGAACAAGTCTGATCCGGTTCCAACAGAGACTCGGCAACTAGCTGCAAGCGATTCGTCAGGATCTTGGCCAAAATCTTTAACTCTGTGTTTAGCAGAGTTATGGGCCTGTAATCGTCTAATTCCCTCCCAACCTTCTTGCCTTTTCTCAACAGCGTGATCACGCCCCTGGTAATCCGACCGGGGATGGACCCCTGCCGAAACCAGTGGTTGAACACGACAGCCAAGATCGGGACAAAAAGGTGCGACATCCTCAAGTACAATTCATAGGGCAAACCATCCAAACCTGGCGACTTGCCACTGCCGACCTTCTTCAAAGCCACGTAGATTTCGTCCTCCGTAATCTCCCCTTCGCAGCTAGCCGCTTCAGCCGGCAAAAGCCGGGGAAAGTCAGCCAAATAGCTGCGAAACTCCTCGTCACGGAGACCAGGCTCCTTGGTAAAACGGTGTTCGAAATGCTGCCGGAACGCCTCGCACATGTCGTCAGTGGACCTAAGGAGATGTCCCTCCGGGTCGCGCACCTCTCGAATGTACCGGTCGCCGGCATGACGAATTTCTTCCTTGCGCAGTTCTGCGCCCATGTTCACAGCTTCGGAAGACATCTTGCTTAACTTAGCCCTAATTACTTGGCCCATGTAGCGCCCGCTAGTCGAACGCTCCAGGGCCTCCCTGGCTACGGCTATTTCTAGGGGATCCCCACCAGCCTCCGCCCGGCAGAAATTAGCTCTAAGTGTCTTCGCCTTCGCAGCCTTATCTAGGTTGAGCCGTTGGCTATATCGGGTGGCGAAAGACCTAATGGTGTCCTTAAGGTTAACCCACCACTTATTCCCAATGACTCGCCCAATTTTAACGCCCGCTGAACTAGTCTTGTCAGCTGGTCACGAAAGTCCCGCCTGTCCAGTAAGGACTGATTGAACTTCCAATAACCAGCCAACCTAGGCCTAAATTCTAACACCACCCGGGCACAAACGAGTTTGTGGTCCGAGTAGCCTAACCAGTGGAACGTTGGACATTCTAAGAAGTCTATGTCGGCTTCTCTCACTAACATCCTATCCAGGTACGCTGATACCCGGGTAGAAGGCCAACTATGCGTCCACGTCCACATGCTCCCATCCGGATGATCGACCCGGTATCTATCGACGAGACCAAATTCGCCGATCAGATCAACCAGGCTACGATCACCACTCCTCCCGCTAGCGCCCCTTCCTCTATCCCATTTGGGGGTTAGGATGGCATTCCAGTCCCCAACTAAGATTAGCCGTGTTGAATGCACCATGAAGGGCTCCAACAGCCGAAAGAAAGAGACTCGCTCACCTTGAACATTGGGCGCATAAACCACAATCAGCCGGAACGACTTGCTTTTCACTGCAATATCGGCCACGATCAGCCGGCCCTCGGCACCGACATGGACAAGGTCGATCCTCGCGTCCAGGGTACGCTTGACCAGCAAAGAAACACCTCTGGCATGCCGGCTCCCATATGCTGAATAGACGACAAAGTCGTTAGCCAGCACACACGAGTCGACTTCGCAAACAAAGTGAGTCTCTTGGATCGCGGCCACATCCACGCCGAAGGACAAGAGGTCACGAAGCAGGCGAGCCGCCTTACCCCGATCCCTCAGGCCCTTCGCATTCAAGCTGGCTATCTTAATAGACATCTTTTAAACCTGAAAAGAGAAAAAAAAATAGAAAAAACAGGCAACAAAGGCTCTCTAGTCGCATACCGGATAGAAATCTCTGGTCAAAGGGACCCCGACGGACTGTCCTAGGGACCCTGTTCCTACATCGGACGTAATCCGTCCGTCTAGGACAATGCCGCCGACGTCCGTGGGGTACATTAGTTTTACCACCCTATATAGGCAGGGGTGGAGTAAAACGGGGAACCTCCCCGAACAATTTTGTGACATCTTTTTTAGCTCAGGAGTATTTTCCTTAAACATACACAGTTTTGGGTAGCTCCTCTGCGCTTCTGCAATGTGCTCCCAGACCCTCAGGTTCCCTCCGGTGTTGCGGACCAGAGTAATGACTCCTGGGGCCTGGGAGAAGTTCCTTGGGTCCTCAGTGGATAACCCATCCACTGAGGTGAGCTTAAGGAGTGGTCTTAGCAGCTTACGCCGCTGTGACGACCACTCAGCTGAAATATCCTCCTTCACTTTCATCAGCGCCTCCCCACGCGGGAGGTCTTTTTTCTTTTTCGCCCTACTGGGAGTGGGAATAGGAGCAGGGGAGGATGTGGGAGTTAAAGCACTGGTTTTTCTGAGGGGGGTCAAAAAAGGGGTTGGGGACTGGGAAGCTTTTCGCGGGGACGCGGGAAGGCTTCTTGCCTTTTCCGCATACGAAGGTCTTGCGGGCGACACCGGAGCTGACGCGCATTTTTCTCTTGTGGACTTTTTGTCCCTGCTCCTACTTCTTTTCCGGGCTTTGGGGGTGTCCTTTCGCTCCTCCACCTCCTCCTCTCTCCCCCGCTTTAGTGAAGCCGATCTTTCAATTTCCATTAGTTGTTCCTTTTGCGAGGAAGGACTCCTCTCCTTCCTTTGTTTGGGGGGAGACTTCTTAGGAGGCGACTCCTTTAGTTTCACCGGCGTCTTGGCAGGTGGCGGCACCTTCTCCGGGGACGGTGTTTTGGCCTTCTTTCTGCCCACCACCTGCCATTCGCCCTCCTTGTTGACCACGGGAGCTTGCGTGGGTGAAGCTGGTTTTAGGCCTTCCTTTTCCTTTGCCACTGGCTGCTGCTTGGTTGGTTGGGTTGGTTGGGCCTTTGGGGCCGGATTCTTGTTCGGGCAGACTTTCGCGACATGATCCGCCGCCCCACAGACCCAACAGCACGGCTTCCTCCCTTCTACTATAATGAAAATGACACGTCCCCTGCAGGTGAGGATGTTGGGGACTTTGCCTATATTTTCTTTAGACATAGTCACCAGCAGGGTCATGTCTCCTGTGATAAAGCCTGCTTTAGACCGTAGCGAGGAGACTCCGGCCACCTTTCCATAATTTGCAAAAAAGGCGCCAACGTGATCCTCAGCAATGTCCATGGGGACGCCATGCAGCGTGACCTTAACTTTCCGGGCACCCATGTACTCGGTATGGAACTGGAGAGTTTTCGTCTCCAGCACCACACCGACCAAACGTTTGGCTTCGTCGGCCGTGCCCAGCAGGACGTCCCACATGGCACTGCTCCTCCTCGCTACGGCCCTAGCCTTGATATTAAGTGCCTTAATTGCCTCCTCGAAGGTATCTCTAGGCACTCCAATTAGTCTCTGCGTTTTTAAATCCTTAGTGATCAGGGTAATGATCCTTGTCTGAATGTCTGCTAATTGTTCCGGGACCGAGACCAGCTCGGTGCCCTTGATGTAGTCTGCGTACTTCAATCTCATTCTTTCATAATACTCCTCATCCTTATTGGTAATTTTCCCCCTGTCCAACCGGAAGTTGAAGGCTTGGGGGACCCAGGAGCTGGTGGAACTCCTTCCGGCGTCGGTACTACTGCTGCTGCTACTCCAGGTACTGAAGGGGGATTATCCCGAGGCGGTAAAGCCCAATCCCCCTCCTTCCCTCCCACCGAGTCCGTGGTGGGAGGAACGACTTCCTCCGGCCCATCTGTGGCCATTGCCTCAAAGAGGCCGAACACCGGATAATTGCTTTCCGGTGTTTCGCGTCCTGAGACACTACTTAGCACTGGCCTGAGCAATGAACTCAGGCTGGAAAGCAATTAACCAAGACCAAAATGATAGCAAATATCACGAAGGAACAGATACTTCACTTTGATCTTTAGCCAAAAAAACCACAAAACACAATTTTGGGGAAGAAATTGGCTCGTCCTCGCTCATAATTCATACTGATCAGAATGATATCCTGCTAGTTTTTAATTAATTCAAACTGATCTTGTCTTATTTCTAGTTTAATTCTGCTACGACCTCCAATACCTTAGAATTTATTATGGGGAAACACACCTATTCCTCAGATAATGAACTCTCCCTCCTATATTAATAAGAGTTAACAGGAAGATCTCAGGAGTTCTTGGGAAATTCATAGGAGTTCAGCAGAACAACTGGGCACTTGATATTAGTCGGCAGTTAGCCGAATACTAAGGAGTCAGCTTTCAGTGGAAGATTACCAAGTTCGTTACATTTTGGGTGCGTTAAGTCGATTAACAACCTACAAACCATGATTATAACCTTCAGTGCAAAAACTACTCCACAACAGAATCTTAAAGATAAGTTTAGATTTATGACTCATTACGCTGATTATCCGATGGAGATTGGATTAAACTGGATCTGGCTTTTTGTCAACTGACCTAAAATTATTTTAAAACTAGCAGTCTAGCCCGGCGTTGCTCGGGTGTACTGAAAGTTTTAAAACTAATCCATGGTCCTGGAGCTCAGACTCTTTAAACGTTGGCACGAAAGACTAAAAAGCAATAGTTGTTTCCAGTTAAAGCGAAACCGTAGACTGAAAGAAAAATGAATGGATGCAAGTTAAATTTTGATTTCCTGGTGTCGATATCAAATAAGTTTTTTTCGTCGAAAACTGAATTTTGAAGGCTAAATAATTTCTCTGAGTAAATGGTATCATGGCTGAGACTAAGAACTACAATTATACCTACTTAGAGCCAAACCCGAAGCAAAAACTAAAATAAAGTCTGAAAAAATACAGACATACAGGCAGATAAACAGACACACACACAAACATCTTGCCTTATATATATATTATCGATTTTCTGCACTATTTTAAGATCTGCAACCTTGAAACTTCTGAATATTGTTTCTCATGTCTTTGTCTATGAGTGTATGAAATTTGATTAAAATCGCACCACTCGTTCTATAACCCAATTTTTTCGATTATCGATTTTCGATATTTATCGGGGGTACCTCGACACAAAATCTAGCTAAGAACACTCGCAGACGCTTGTAGTACAACTGTGTAAATTTTCAAGGAAATCGGTTCAGCCGTTTTGGAGTCTATAGGTAACGGACACACACACAGACAAAACCCCATTTATAAATAAGTTTAGATTGATACATTTTTTTATTTATATCTATCTTGCTTTTTAAATAGTAATGTTTTTTAAGCCGATATTTTCTTCTATCAGCGAATTAACCTGGAAAGATTCAAAAGAAAGCATAAACTTATCAAGTAGAAGAAACTGAAAAAAAACTCTTTCTCCTGACTTCCAGTAACCAACACAAAATGCTTGCCTAATATTGTGGCTGAAGAATGAATCTACTAAAAAATATGAAATAACAAGTAATATCTGTTCTTTCGACTCCTATCAGTTTAATGGATCGGCTAAAACGAAAAAGTGACATAAATTAAGTCGACTCTAGTACAGACGGTCATTTTTCTCGAACTTTGAAGAGGAGAGGAACTTGAGTTGACATTAAAGGCCTTCATAACCTGCTGAGTCATTGGCTACTTTCCATATCTTCACTCGTAATGTATCAAGTCATTATCAAAGACTGATAATGGAAGGAAGTATTTAAAGATGAGTTCACGTCAGCTTCTCCGCCTTTTTTCACTTCCTATTTGACAGCACATTCAATATAGCATGCTCGTCCAGATTATCGGTCGGTGGGGAGAAAGTATTAAAAGAAAGTCCTATTTCAAGATTACTTCATGTTCCCTGCAATTAAATAATTCTCTTTTCTTAGTTAATTTCATTTGATCTGATACACTTTGAAGCAGTTAATTTTTCTGATAATAAGTGACACGCAAGAAACGGAGAGGCAATAATTTAGGTTGTGTGATGACCAGCTCAAAACACAGTTCGATTTGGTTTTGCTTAACGGTATATCAACCCCAATCACATATTTAATGTTGGAATCTAAATATTTTATACGCAGTTTTATGCTTTCAACTATAAATAATTTGGACATAATTTTATAATTTTAGTACACACACACACATATATATATATATATATATATATATAGTTTGTAGGATGTGCAGTGAATATCGGCTTGGAACGAGAAATCGGGAAGCCGAGTTCGAATTCCAGTTGGATTCCTTGCATTTACTTACGCGCAGTTTCCTTTGGGAAAGGTATTAATCCGTCCTATAGCCTTGGCAGGCAACTAGTCTTCCGTAGAAAGTAATGGCAACCTAATGCGGGATAATTTTCTGCCCAGTCAGTCATGTCTCTTTCGAGACATAATTGCCCAAGCGTGTATCACGTACGGCATTTAACTGATTGACTGATAGTTTGTAGATGAATAAGTGTATTGTTGGTATTAACAAAAAAAACGCATTTCAGGTAATTTAGCTGCAACAATAGTATTCTTGGTCAGTTCGCTGCAAAAATGTATTTCTACTAATTTTATTATAAAATGTATTGCCTAAAATTCTACTAGTATTGTTGGTAAATTTTAATAAAGTATCACTGGTATTTTTCATATACAACGTATTTTCTTTCTTTCTTGGGTTTTAATTTTTGTCTGGGGATATTTACTATTTACTGGTACTCTAACAGATGCTAACACCCGGAGTCAGGATAGACCGGTGAACAAATCTCCCGATCAGAGCATCTTACAAATTGTTTTTCGAGTTTAAGGCAGGGCGACTATCTTTTAAGCAAAAATCGAATTATCTGTCAGATCAGTTTATAAATGTTTTTTCTACCGTGTAACTCAGTTTGTTTGTTTCGAGGCTTAACGACCTATCAATCCTTATGGGATCATTTAAGGTCATAACCAATGATTTTTGCGTAAGGTTATTTTATTTTTACAACATTTTTCTTTTCGAGTATCAAGGTTCATTGGGATCTGTTTTTAAGGGCAGGGTCCCCAATTCCTACCCTTGTTATTTAACCCATAACTGGAAGGAAGGGACGGATTAATACCTTTCCCAAGAGTACCAGTGCTTAAGTGACTGCAGGGTATTCAACTGGAATTCGGACTCGGCTCACCGATTTCTCTTTCCGAGCCGATATCCACTGCACCACAACGCACAACGCACATCCGTCACTATACGCTTACAGCACCTGGTATTCCCAAGCGGTCACCCATCTAAGTACTGACCAGGCTCAACGTTGCTCAACTTCGGTGATCGAGCGCGAACCGGTGTATTCAACGTGATAGTCTGTAAGCCTTGTGTAACTCAGTACTATGCCACGTGTTTATTTCATCGTCGACTAGATAGGTTCCCCCATCAGGCTTTTCTAAAGAGGGAAGTAGCTAGAAATTTAGCATAACTAAATAAGTTCTAACAAACTGTTGAAGAGGGCAAATTATAATATAATTATAATATAGAGTCACCAGACATTTAGTACAATGGCGTAGCCCAGGACCCATAGCAATATATGCGGCCAGTGCGGTGACGATACGGCGTCATTGTGCTGAAGGCTTCGTAGTTCACCCTTCCCCGACGGTATCAACGGTCAAGTGTCCCTGACCAAGATGAGCTTTCAACTTAGGTGACTTCGGTCTTTGATTGATATGAAGAGGGATAGGTTTCGCTAGGTCCGCTTGCCCAAGACACGCTATGCATAAATGGATACTTTTGAGGCATGTTGCAGGAACTGGTCAACTGCTCAATGACACAAGACTGATCATAATGACTAGCGGAACCCGTGGAATTTCCACGGAAGGATAATTATGATTTCCTGGAAAAAATTTACTTTGTCATACTACAAATGATAGTAACGTCTTAATAAATAAAATGAATTAATAAAATATTAAAATTTTAAAAGAACTGTTTTTATTTGTTTTATTATTATCATTAAATAATTTAATAATATATATAAAGTTTTAAAAATATCTAAATCTTCAAAGAATTGCTTGCCAGTAGACTTTTTAGTTAAGAATTAATGATGATACTGCTTATCTAAAATTGAGAAGTTTTATGAAAATCGTTTTATTAATAATCGATTTTTTTTCTTCAGAGTATAATGTCCTCGATAGTTATTATTTATTCCAGCAATTAAAAGCTTATCAAATTAAATTATATCATTTTTTATTTTACTCTTCGGAGAAAATTTTCGGATAATGATTGCAAATTTAAAAAAAAAATAGATGATTTATATTCCCTAATGTGTCCTGCGTTGAACAAATAAAAAAAAGTTAGCCATAGATTTCATGGATTTACGTAGAGTGGGTTAAAAGAGGCAATTAAAAAATAATTTTTATCAAGAATTTTAAAAAATAATAATTTCAAAAATAATTTCATTCATTTGTGAATGAGTACTGATAGTTTCATTAAAATCCGACAATTATTTGCTTTTTGCGAGAATTTCCAAATTAATGTGTTTGTCAGCGGATAAAAGTTGGTGATGCAATCATTACGTTTCCATTGTAAAACAGTCGTAACGTTTGTTTAACCACTGACTCAAATCAAAACAAAAACTTCTGACAAAATTTCGAAAATGTTAGAAGGGATTAAATTTTTTTTAAAAATAAGTAAAGTTACTTTAAAGGCTTCTGTGTCCATTGTAAACAGAAAAAACCAACTGAGTAATGGCCAGGGTGCAAAAGAGGCCAGAAAATTCGTTATCAGGTCGCGGGATACGATAACAATGCTACCTATTTTTACTATATTGTACAGTACGCACACATATACACACGGCTTAAGCTGCTGCTGCTGCTACGGCCTCCTCGTACTCTCTCACTCTTTACTACCCTTCCGTTTGACAAAGGTGAGAGAAAGGCTGAGGAGAGTAGCGTTTAAAAAGATAGAGGGGAAGGAAAAGCTCGTATAGAGAGTTAATGTCGTAACGGACGAACGAGCTAAGTAACTATCTGCGGAAGGAGCAAGCACAATTATAATATGGACACCAAGTATAACAAACCTGGTTGTGTAGTAGTATTTGCTTTCAGGTGGGGTAAATAAGTTTGGTTTTATTTAGAGTTTTAGATTGATTACATCTTCAAAATGGATATAGTTTAAAAACGAACGACTGTCATCGAATCAAATTAAATTTCTTCATATTTTAAAAATAAGGCTAAGATATTTGAAAACTGTATGGCAAACAAAATGCTAGGTTTAATTAAACGGTGCTTTTCTGGGTTAAACTATCCAACTTTATCAAAATTGTACAAGAGCTTAGTTAGACCACATTTAGAATACGGCAACCAAATCTGGAGTCCTCGACTAAAAAGACAGTCAGTAGCAATTGAAAGAGTTCAAAGAAGAGCAACAAGATTGTTGACATCGTTAAAATTTATTAAATATGAGGATAGGTTAGGAAAATTGAAATTACCATCACTGAAATATAGAAGACTGAGGAGGGACTTGATAAATGTTTTCAAGATATTCCATTCTACTGACCACACTAATAAGAATTTATTTATTATGTCTGACTATTCTAGAACACGTAACAACGAATTAAAAATAATAACCCAGCACAGTAGAACTAATATTAGACAAAACTTTTTTTGAAACAGAGTCACAAAGTATTGGAATGCACTACCATCACATATAAAATTGGCAAAAACTCTTACGGAATTTAAAGGCCTTATTGAAAAGGATAAGACACTATTAAAATTAAAATATGAGTTTGATTAGAGATGGAAATAATTTATTTTCACTCCATATCGGCCATGCCACAACGCTAAGAGAGGGGAGAGGGGATTTAAGAAGGGACACACGAGAGGCCGTGAGGCTTAGAAGTCCTAACCTACCTAACCTAACCTACCCTGTATTAGGCTTCTTTTTAAAATTAATTATTTAGGAGGGAAGACAACGCTGCAGTTTGAATTTCTGTGCTGACTTTCTTACAAATGAGTGTCTGTAAGCAACAGTCACTTCCGTCATCATTTCCACCAAACTTTGTTCGACAGTAAAGAAGTTGAAATTTTAAAAGCGACAACAAACAAAATCTCTTTTATAATTCGACAGGAAGTCGAGTCGGTGCTGATCTTAGCAAGTACTTAGTGAACTGCTGAACTCTTGGAGGCACTGAAGCTGTTCTTATAACCTTTGGTTAATCAGTATAAGGAGGAATGGGAAGAACTGTTGCAAAAGGGAATGAAAAGGAATATTGTTGGAATTAGCGGCAAAAATACAACCGCTTTTGAGAAGGTACATGAGAGAGAAGGAAGATGGGCTGGGGGTTCTCACGAAATAATTAACACATTAGTACCTTACCTGCGGGGGAAAATGTTTCTCGATCCCGGCGGATGCCTGAAAGGGTGGTTATTACTATTAACATTTCGATGAATTTTCATTTAAAAGGAAGCACTTATGCTTTTTAGGATCATTATCAACAGAAGATGACGAATTGTTCATCCTTGGGATTGATCGTTGCACTGTACGGAAAACTGGATGGAAAATAAATCAAATGACTTCCGTGAAAGCTTTCGCGGGATTGCTTTCTTAACCACTGAATCCAATAGTAAATAAAAACAAATTGAAGGAAAATGTGTATTTCATGAAAAAAAAAAAACTTTCTTTATTATTTAAAGGGACTGCAGATGGTGTAATGAGAAACAGAAATCAATCAGAGATCGAATTCCTGTCAAGTTCTTTGCGTTCACTTCCTCGCAAATATCCTTAGGAAATAATATCGAAAGAGAAATTTACCTTACCCCGAAAAGGATTTCGTGCTTTATTTGTGGTCTGTCGAAAAAAAAAATTACCAAAAATTGTCAGCACAAAAAGAGCTGCGCATGAGTATCAGAAACTATGTTAATTTTCTTTCTTCTCTGTCTGGTGGTTGTGGCCAATCAGAAAAATCGCTAGGTGAATAAAAACCTTTTTTCATTGTTTTTTTTTTTTTTTTTTTTAATGCTTACTGGGGACTGAATTCTTTTTTTTTTTTTTTTTTTTGAGCTTTGAGGGAGAAAGTACGATTCGTGAGCTTGGCAAGCGAAAGTGCGTTTTCGCAATTGCGAGTGGAAGGTTAGATTTTTAACCTCGTTTTTGTTATGTCATAGCCTATGGACCGTACACACCAGATCTGCGATTGAACTTAGTGTTGACACACGAACTTTTTTTCTGTTACAGAAAGCTAGAAATCCATCTCCTCTTGTATAAACTAAGTAGTAGAACATGTATCCGGAAAAAAATCATAGATTTCTTAATGCAGCATTCACTGCAAAAAGGGAATTATTTTTACAACCTAAAAATACTTCAGTTTTAATTAACCACTAAGGGTTGATAAACCGTAAAATATCAAATCAAGACACACACACACACACACACACACACACACACACATATATATATATATATTTCGACAATAAAAGTAATGATCTATCTTTAGTTTAATTTAATCTGGATACATCGGACATCAAAATGTACATGATGAGCGTCACTGTATTTTTAACGTGCTGATGTAATCTGTACCTGGTGCTTAATAGAAATTTCTCAATCAAAATATGATTTCCTCAAAAAATTGAAAATGAAACGCGTCACACTAGGTTTTCATTTTCTAATTTATTTATTGTTCAGTTATTGTTACATCCTATTTTCAAATCAGGCGTGTTGTCTACTCTTATTTATGGAACTGAATCTTGAGTCATTCATCCGCGCTAACTTAATGTTTCACTGACTGTTTCTGCTGCCTTATTCACAACATAGTCGAATAACTCTAAAAAGGTTAAAGTCGTCATGAAAGCTAGTGGTACAGATATATATGTGTGCCGAGGCATAACATTTTCGAAATTGCTAATTCATGCTACCTAGACGGGATCACTGTCTTCTTTTATTGATTTTAGAACGTTAATACGTGGACACTCGTTTTATCACCCAACACACCTGTTAATATAGGAAGAAATTACATGTAACCGATAAAAACACGATGCGGTTAACGAATCACTATATTTTTGTCCGTTATCCTTTAATAGGTGATATCAGTCACTATTATTTTTAACCATTTTTCAAAAATTCACCCTCCTGATCTTTCTGGATGTTTGCTACACTCAAACTACTTTGAATTTTGAACGGAATTTTATTTTAACGTGTTCTGTGCATGGCTTAACCTGTTGCAATCTCTCTCCATAGGATGTCGATCTGCTGAGGCATTTCTCTGAAGTAACCCATAGAAACATGAAACTTACATTAAAGCAAAGAAGGAAAAGCCGTCGTAAAGTTCATTTAAGGGTTTGTAGCGGAAATGAAAAGGAACAGCAGCAAATCAAAGGAACAAATGACATTAATGAACAGAACACGCCAAGGCTCTACGCTGCCATCCAGGTTTCAAGCCTACTTCAAATTTTCAATTTAATAAAAAGTAAATAGCCAATGGGTTCGGCTCCGCCGATGAATAAACACAAGCTGCTGGAGCCTAATACTGCTATGTGCTATGTCCCTTCAGGGCATGGGCGATCATTGCTTTCCACATCTCCCTATCTTTTGTCGCTCTTAACACCACTCCTTCTGTTATCCAACTTAATCATCGCTCGACTATCCAACTGCTCAAGTTCATCAGCTATGTCATACATGGCTTTTCCTTGTCTCTATTTCTGTCCATCCCTCAAGAGAGCATCAGATTCTCCAAGACTCCCTTCTTCATTACATCTTCAACTGTCTTTTATATCAGTTTTCTTCTCGTGTCCTTTCTCTCCAAAACCTCGTCATTGCTTACCTGTTCCGTCTATGGCATCCTCAACATTCTTCTGTAGAACCACATTTCGTTTGCTTCAAGTTTTTCCTTTATCTTTGATGAGATTGTCCAGAATTTGCTGCCATATTAAAAGACAGATATCACATAACAATCCAGTACTTCTTTCTTGGTTTCCAGCGAAATTTTCCTGTTACTTAATACTCTACTCAGCTTCTAGAATGCATCCTTGACCATTCCAATAGGCCTTTGGATCTCCGTATCGCACTTTCCGTCCTCTGTTAAAACTCTTCCCAGTTATTTACATTTTTGAACGTGCTTGATTTTAGTATTCCCAACGTTTAATTGTCATTCAGTTTTCTTGTAGTTTATGTGTAGTCGTTAGAATTCAAACATTCATTCAACTCGACAGAAGGACTGACAGCAAGAAAACACGAGTCGACCTTGGCATCCTGTTATTCTCATCTAACCAATACAGATTGTCTTTGATCTTGTCACCAAACTCCACTTTCTCTCATCCTCAGTGGTAGACGAATGAGGTTCATTTCATTACACTCAAGAGAAGAACTTTTAACTCCACGTTAAGTAATTAGTTATAATTTGTGCATCTTACGTTTAAATAAAAAAAAATCATTTGAACATCGTAACAACTTTTGCTCTCATTTTGCCTATTCAAACCGTGACCGAGGAAGTTTTTCCAAACAGGTTCCTCTACAGAAACGTTATTTTTTTTTTAATCATTTCCCCTCAAGCAAGGTATTTTACTGCCATTTTTAAGCAGGGGATTACATAGAAGAAAGTGATGAGAAAAAGAATTAGTTATAGGAAATTTCAGGAGAAGGGTAATAGACGGATGAGAATACCGGTGTAATGGGGTGGAGTGGATGGAGAAAAGAGCTTAGGAAAATGGATGCGAGTCATTGAGATAGGAGATGTCTATTGACCTTACATTTAAATGCTTGGAGATTGTAGCTGTCGGGGAAGCAAGTATATGGAAGGGAATTCCACAGGCTGAAATTGCGAAAAAAGAATCTTTTTGAGTAGAAATCGCGGTTACATTTTATCGGTTTCACTGTAAAAAGGTGAGACCTTTATAACAGAAATGGCAAATCTGGTCGAAAGAATCAATATATAATGGTAACAACACGTCTCAGAACAACTGATAATAATAACTTTGCATGGTTAAATGACCAAAATTTTATGCAAAAAAATACCAAAGAGAAAGAAACGGACCTAAAATAAGCAGTCTAACTTTTCAAATATTCCGAGAAAGAATTCTGGAGTCTCGTGCTGGCTTGGGCAATATTACAACTTTTTAACACTTGCTGGATTATTTAATTAGTTTTACTTTTGTCTCTTTTTTTTTTTAATATTTAGGTTTTTTTATTATTATCAGACGATTAAAGAGCATATTCTCAGTTCGAGTGACGTGTCAGCTTGGAGGGTAAATTACCCAAAACGAAGAAATTGAACCGAAGGAATCAATGTGTGTAATAACAGTTCATTGAAGAAATTCAGACAGACAAAAGATCGGTGAGTGCGGCAGCCGAAACGTTTTGATAAACAACAAGCATATAAATTGATCAAAATTAATCGCTCTAATACGAACAGTTCTTCACAGAAAATTATGAATAATTTATATATATGTAGATATTACCACTAAATCGCCAAAAAACAGCATGGTATGAAGAAAAAAGGTCCCAAACTTGATAAAAATGAACTTTTTCCATTAAAATGTTTGTTATTATTAAGAGAAAAGATCAAAGTATATTTTAATTATTTAAAAAAAAATTTAATCCCTTCTAACACGTTCTAAATTATGGTAAAAATCTTGCTTTTGTTCATTAGCGGGTAGCCAAATTATTACAAGGTTTACAATGGAAGACGTAGTGTTACATAACTCAGTCTTTTTTTCGGTAGCAAACACATTAATTCGGAAATACTTGCAAAAATCAAATAATTGTCGGATTTTAATGAAACTTTTAGGACTTACTCACAAATGAATGAAATTGTTGTAGAAACAGTTATTTTTAAAAAATATTGGTAATGTTTTTTTTTTCATCTCTTACCACACAGTAAACTCATGAAATTTCAAGAAATTAAATTCTGTAGGCAAAATTAGTTTTATTAGTTAAACGCAGGACTCATTGGAGAATGTAAATCATGTTTTTTTTTTGTTGTTGTTTTTGTTTGTTGTTTTTTTCAACAATTTAGCACTTTTAACCGAAAATTTGCTCCGAATAATAAAATAAAAAATGCAATATAACTATGAGATTGTTTAATTAGATAAACTTTTAATTGCTTAAATAAATAATGTAAATTAAGGACATTATAGTCTGAAGAAAAAAATTCGGTTAATAATGAAATTTAGAATGACTTACTTTCGTTGAGGACAATAGTCCGAATAGTGCAAATACTACCTCATCTCAAAATATAGATAAATGTTGTAGTTTAGTAGGTTATAAAGTGAAGACTATATTTACTAATCAAAAATTTAATACAAATCATCTAGACATCATATTTTTAAAATAATTTTTTTTTGTTTGTAAATTTGAATAATTTTATATTGTAATTTCTATGTGTACATTAAAAAATCATATGTTTCCCGGTTTTTTCTTTACTGAAAAAAAAACTAGACAATTATATCACGTGTGACCACCATACATTTATCTTATCTTGCACCTGTCGAGCTGTCAACACATTTCAAATACGGCGGAAAGATCACAAAGTTCATTTCTGTAATTAAAAAATAGTTTTATTCTAAATTTCATGCTATAAATAGTTTATACTTGTGTAAATCAGATTAATTTAACATTAAATTTGCTAATTTTCCAAAATCAATGTGTTACAGATGTATATTTTATTTTTACAAGATTTTTACAAATGTGTCGATCGCTCAAAAAGTGGCCGAAATATTTTAAAATTAAAAAAAAATCTCAAAATTTTATATTCTAATTTATACACTTTCTGTTTAAAATACACCAATTTTTTTGCTTACTGAAAATAGTAAATTTAATCATTTAGCTTTCAGTTAAAAATAAAATAAGTTTCCTAAAAAAAGGTTTTTATTTTTAAAAATTCAGTTTAAAAGTTAGTTATAGAAAATGGGTGGCAGTACCTCGTCTAATACGAACAGTTCGTCACAGAAATTATGGCAAAGAAAAAAAGAAAGTTAAACATGCACTTAATTATTTCACGAATTATACGTACAAGTCGCCTTGCATTTGGAATTAAATACAAGAGCCAAGATCCTAAGCTGAAGAACTCGTGAGAGCCGTTGATAAAGTTAGCTCCAGTTGAGAGGAAGATGGTAAAATAAGCTTAATGATTAAAATACGCTGTGTTATGCAAGGTTTATTTCAAGACATTTTCGGCCTACGCAATATATTTCCAGCTTTGCATCCTGCCCGTGAACAGCGCATTTCGAAGCGTCTTTTGAAAAGTCGCATCTACAACGCCGTATAATAGGCTTTGCCAGCTTTCATATTCCGTCCAGTCATCCGTCCGCTCTAATCCTGAAGACGACTTGAGGCTGTCATGAAATGTTTTGCGAGATTTTCTATTAGATTCGTTTGTATGGCTTCGATATACTTCACAAACTTAGCAGATCTTCGCCTTTTGTTGATGGCTAAGTATTTCAGTTTATCTCAAATGATTTTGGAAGAGCTCAACTTGATCGAAATCATTTCTAGGAACAGAAACAAGGTTTCGTTATTCTCTCTCTCTCTATCTATCTATCTATCTAACTATATATATATATATATATATACACAAAAAAAAAAGAATAAGTAGATTTATTTTTAATCCGACATTTTTAATACTTGAAATTTTTATATTAGTATAGTAAAATATTTGTATTGGGATACTTTTTTTTATAAAGATTTCTAGAATGCGCAGGTCGGTAGATACAATGCACACTGTTTAATAAATTGTAGTTTGAAAACTTAAAATAAAAATGAACCTGAAACTAGATGTATCAATGCAAACTAAGTGTGGTAGGGTAGTTTGAATCTACTCTGCTTCTACCAGAATCTCTCTCGTCCTTCCTTATTCTTAAATCTTCATCTGTTACAACTTTTCTCGTACAATTTCTTTAATCCTCTCCGACTAGCACGTTACTTTGTGAAATTCGCTAAAACGAAAAAATATCACCGATTCCTAGTTTCGGTCATATTTTATAATTTCTTTCTTCCTTCTTTCTGATGATTCGTCATTTGTCTTCTGGATTGTCGTAAAGTCTGTTTATAAAAGAAATCACCTGTCGCCGTTTCTTCTTCTCCCCCACCACGCGATAAGCGACATTTCAATTCTTCTTCGTTTTATTCAAACAAGATAAATAAAAAAAATAAGTCGTCTATTACAATTATGAAGTAGCCAGTCTTCAAAGTTTCAAGCAACAATGAATCACAGTATTTACATTATTCGGACTATTGTTTTCATCTTTGTTGCTATTTTTACGACTTTTCGGCCGTTGTACGCTCCGGCCTTCTTCAAGTACTAGGAATTTCGAACCAAACCCTTTATTACAATCACTGAGGTATATGAACTCCATTTCTTTATTGTAATAAAGGGTTCGGTTTGAAATTCCTAGCACCTGACGAAGGCCGGAGCGTACAACGGCTGAAATGGCAACGAAGATGAGGACAACAGTCCGAAAAATGTAAATACTGTAAATACTACCTCATCTTAGAAATATAGTCAAACAATGAATCAACTTTATCAAAGCAGTTCAATTGAATAAAAAGAATTATTAATTATAATTTGATAAAATTCGCTTCGCTGGCGTCTTTATTATCAAATACCGTGTAAATATTAGAAACATTAGGTTTAAAAACAGAAGTTATTTGTTTGAGCCGGTTATTGGGGCGGCCAAAGACGCATTTTACAAGCTGAGTAGAGTATTGAGAGACTGGAAGTTTTCGTCGGAGAAAAAAAAAAGAGTACTGGATTGTTTCGTGATATCTGTTCTCCTACATGGAAGCGGATGCTGGACGATCTCTTCAAAGATGAATGAGAGACTCGAAGCAACAGAAATGTGGTTCTACAGAAAGATGCTGAGGATACCATGGACAGAACATGTGAGCAACGACGAGGTTTTGAAGAGGATACAAACGAAAAGGAAATTTGACGCCAGGAAAAGACAACTGAGGTTTTTGGGACACGTAATGAAGATGGATGTGCGTTGTGGTACAGTGGATATCGGCTCGGAACGAGAAATTGGGGAGCCGAGTTCGAATTCCAGTTGAATTCATTGCTTTCACTTACGCGCAAATACCCTTGGGAAAGGTATTAATCCGTCTCTTCCCTCCAGTTATGGGTTAAATAACAGGACAGATTGGGTTCTATAGCCTTGGTTGGCAACCAGTCTACCGCAGAAAGCAATGGCAACCTACTGCGGGATAATCTTCTGCCCAATCAGTCATGTCTCTTTGGAGACATGATTGCCCAAGCGTGTATCACGTATGGCACTTAACTGACCGACTGAATGAGGAAGGAGGGTTTGGAGAAACTGATACTCACGGAACGGACAGAAGGAAAGAGAGACAGGGAGAAGCAGCGCAAGACATAGTTGATAAGCTTGAGCAGGGTCTTGGAGAGAAAACCAGAAAAAATATTAAGAGAGACAAGAGACAGGGGCAAATGGAAATTCATGATTATCCTCGTCCTGAAAGAAGAGGGTACTCAAAGAAAAAAAAATGCATGGTGCTAGTTTGGTACATAACATTTCTCTGAAAAGATCAAATTTCGAATCTAAATTGATTGTCTTTTTGAAATCCTAAATTTACTAGAAAATATATTCAGTCTAAATAGAGGAGTCATAAGTATTTAAACTTTTTTCCTCTCACCCAGAAGTTGTTACCAGACAAAAAACTAACTTAGCCCTGGTGACAAAGGTGTTCATTTTTTTTTCTTGTTTCCAAATTTGGTTTGCTCAGCCCAAGGTAGAGATTTTTCAGACTAAGTGGAATGGGATTAATCTTTCTATTACATTATTTTAAAATAAGTCAAAATTGTATCTGCGAATGTGCATGTAATGGTATAGACATAAGTCTCTTAGAAATCCACTTTATATTGAGAGACGTAAACAATGTTTGATAACTAATAAAACCAATCTTTCCAAGAAAATTTAATTTCTTAAAATTTCATTAATTTAGATGGAGCGGGGATAACAGATGTAAAAATATATATTTTTTTTTTCCCAAACTTTTTAAAAAAATAATTTAAAAATATTTTCATTCATTTATGAATAAGTCCTGAAAGTTTCATTAAAATCCGACAATTGTTTAATTTTTGCAAAAAATTCCAAATTATTGTGTTTGTCTTCGGAAAAAAAAAATCTGTGTCATGTAATATTACGTTTTCCATTGTAACCGCTCGTAACGATTTGTTTACCCGCTAACTAAAATCAAAACAAGATTTTTTACCAAAATTTCGAACGTGTTAGAAGAGATTTAAAAAAAATTAAAGTAATTTTAAAATACTTTGATCTTTCTTCTTAATAATAATATGAGCATTTTGATGGAAAAAGTTCCTTTTTTATGAAGTTTGGGATCTTTTTTATTTATACTATACTGTTTTTTTAGCGATTTAGTGGAGGTACTTAAATAACTTCAATGTCAGCCCCGAGAAAAAAAACCCTATTCAGTCTAAAAAAGACAATGCTCAGAGCTGATGGTTTTCGTTCGTACTGGCCATTTGTTACGTGTTAAGTGTACCAAAAGGAAAAGAAAATGATTGACCAAAACTCAGAGATAAAATCACAGACAAATATATAATTTACAAAACACACCAAATAAAATATTTACAATTATACTAGTTTTGTTGCATTCAAAACAAGATACATAGAGTTTACTACTAGCAAGTGTTACGAGGAGAGAAGAGGAATGTAAGGTTAGTATATTTACCCAGTTAAGTTGGCGAGGAAGTTAAGTGCTATACTTTTTGGAAATCCTCAAATGAGTATATAAAGAATAATTTTAAGTATGGTCAATGAAAGAGTCAAAAATATGTATTTACCCATATAGTTCCATGAGGTTCTCTTTCAGGTTTTAGTTGGTCGGCGACTTCTTATATATTGTTTCGGCTGGATATAAATCCTTGAATCACACCCGGAGTTATAAAATCAGGAAACCCTGGTAACAACTAACTGTTCTCTGCCCAAAACCTATTTTTATAGGGGTTAACACCTAATTTGCATATTTCTAGAACCTTTCGAATTCTCTTGATTTTACTGGAACAATCATTCCAGTACCCTCCAAACGTTCTATTTCTAATTTTCTTATTTTTACGACTACTTCCTGAATTAATTTTTATTTGTAATATCCGGTAGGACTCAATAGAATCCCTTACTACAACTTTCTAAACATTATTATTATTATTATTATTGTATATAAATGCGTCCTCGTAACACCATTAATCTAATGATGGCAGCCTACAAAGAGTTCTTGGAACTCTAACGCTACTGACTAGATTCTTTCAAAAACGCCCCAGTCATCGTTAATGGGATTCTATGCTCGGGGTGGGTAGGTTCTACTGTCCAAGTCAGTCAGGTATGAAGTGTAATGAGCCTTACACTATATTACACTATCACGTGTTGATACGAAATATGGAATTCGGTTACCTTTACTTCTAGACGAACTGCTATCCCGAAATATAAACCGCGCTATTTAACACAAGCATTAGTGAGAGAAGACTAAATTCCTGGATGGAATCGATAAGTAAAGGTGATTATTTTTGCTGGTAATCGATGAGCAACTTTCACAGTCATAAATGCACTTACAGCTGTCGTATATGTTGATACCCAGAATAATTTAAGTTTACAATCTTTTTTTTTCTAAGTTAAAACACTTTCTTTAAAAAAAAAAAAGACTGAAGAATGAATCAGCCGAAATAGTGCGCTGACAATGTTATATAAAGCAAATGCGTTAAGGACTCCTTAGAGAGCAAAATTCTTAGTCGTAATAAAATAAGCTCAAAAAGACGCCTTCTCACCAAATAATACGTCAATCGATCAGCGTAACAAATTCTATCAAAAGTAGCTATCAGAGAAGGAAAGAAGTAACCTAATGAACAGTTAATACAATTATATATTAATGCCAAGATTTTTAATGTTTTTTTTTCCAGTGGTTTACTGATAAAATATATTTTGACAAGCAGATTTTTTGTTGTAAGTTGTGGTATCGAGGTAGATTATTAATAGATTTATTGTGAAGTTTGTTACTTAACTGAGCTGATTAATTTCGACTTCGAAGTCTAGTGAATGTACCATCATAATGTCCTCAGGATTTTTTTCAATCTGCTTTAAAAAAAAAAAAGCCCTGAGAAGTAAGGACGCCATAATTGTGCTTGCACGAAGCTTGGAAATCGGAATGATTCTGCTCCGATAAGTGACAAACATCTGATTAATTCTTTCTCTCATATATATAGCGAGAAAGAGAGAGATGGTGAGAGAAAATTATGTGACAGTCAAAACATGAGGATAAAATAACAACATCTGAAAAATAACATCGTTGAAAATGGCAAGTGAAGTGGCTGAAAGCACTTGGAATGTTAACATTTTTACACATCTAATCTCCAGCAAAAAGGAAACGTTTAAGAATACTGGAAAAATTAAATAAAAAAAATTAATAAACCTCCCTGGTATGTTTAAAAGAAATAACATATATATATATATATATATATATATGTGTGTGTGTGTGTGTGTGCTACTGTAGCGTAAGGTCTACCGCAGCATGGAACTATAATATAACAGTGTATGTGTATACATATTTATTTAAACCTTATATATCTATAAACTATTTATATTAAAAGGTGGATCGGTAAAAAATAAACACGCTATCAAATACAATATATATATATATATTTATTTTAGTGATAAAAACTTTGGATATCCTTCTAGAAATGGCCCAAATAGATCATTGAATTTTTTTTATCATCTACCAGCGAGAATGGTTAAGATATGTGTGGAACAGCTGACTACCAACATTTCATTTTCTTGAGAATCATCGTTTTACGATCCAACCACGATTGCTCAGTTGACTGAGTGTGCTCCTGTCGCTGGATTCACATAATGGCCACGTGAGAGGAGGGGTACAGTAAATCTCCGCGCTGTACCTGGGTAGACGATGTATTGAGGTAGACCTCACGTTATATAATGCTTGACTTAAATACAAATAACTTTTAAATGTTTTACTTTAGGTGTAAAAGAGAAAATAAATTTATTTGAATAATTGTTAAAAATACAAAACCCTGTTCATATAATTTTACTTGTAAAGCTTAAATGGTATATAAACTTTCATATATAATATACTAGCAGTATAGCCCTGCGTTGCTCGGGTGTAATGAAAGCTTTAAAACTAATCCATAGTCCTGGAGCTCAGACTCTTTGGACGTTGGCACGAAAGACTAAAAATCAATATTTGTTTCCAGTTAAAGCGAATCCGTAGACTGAAAGAAAAATGAATGGATGTAAGTGAAATTTTGATTTCCTGGTATCAATATCAAATAAGTTTTTTCGTCATAAACTGAATTTTGAAGGCTAAATAAGTCCTCTGAGTAAATGATATCATGGCTGAGACTAAGAACTACAATTATACCTACTTAGAGCCAAACCCGAAGTAAAAACTAAAATAAAAGGGCTGAAAAAATACAGACATACAGACAGGTAAACAGACACACACACAAATATCTTGCCTTTTATATATATATTATCGATTTTCTGCACTATTGTAAGAACAGCAACCTTGAAACTTCTGAATATCGTTTCTTATGTCTTTGTCTATCAGTGTATCAAATTTGATTAAAATCGCACCACTCCTTTTATAACTGGGTTTTTTGGATTTTCGATTATCGATATTTATCGGGGGCACCTCGACACAAAACCTAGCTAAGAACACTCGCAGACGCTTATAGTACAACTGTGTAAATTTTAAAGAGAATGTTTCAGCCCTTTCGGAGTCTATAGGTAACGGATACACACAGACACGCACACAGACAAAGTTCCATTTATATATAAGTTTAGATTATTATTATTATTAACATAACGTATGAACTCATGTCCTAACCTTCTTTGATAAGAGAAAAATGGGAAATCTTCGAAAATTTGTGATAGGCAAAGTGAAAATCTTCAAAAAGAAATTCTCCAGGTGGTCATTCAAAAGCTGTATTTCGCGAATTGGGGAGAAAACAGTTGATACACGCAATTTCGAATGTAAAGAGAGAGAGAGAAAAATCCATTTGAATTAAAATTATTTTTGATTCGGCCAGCAATGTTTTAATTCTATATTTCAAGGGTGTTTATGTCTCTGCGCTAGCTTTTTGTTTGTTCTCATGTTTCGATTGTCGTAGTAATTTATTTTTAAAAAATGGCATACATTACTCAAGAGGAAAAAAAACCGGTGACACATGAACACTTTCATAAATGGCTACAGACGTAGCTGAAAGCGCCTGAGACGATAAAAATTACGGACAATTTTTATATTCCTTATGGACAACAAAACGAAAAAAATATGTTAGACTCCTGGAAAAACTTAATAAAAAAATTAATCAAATCTTCCCTGTCGGTCTTATTTAAGGAAATCTGTTTAAAGTTTATCCCAAAACACACACACACACATATATATATATATATATATATATATAATTTTAGCCAAGACTGGCAAGGTAATTTTTAAAAAAATAGTTTTCTTGGTTGCGAACGAGTGATTTCTTCTCGGAACTTCTATAAGTGTAGAAATTATTCAATGTGCTTAATAAAGAAATGTCATACCTGCTTAATTTCCACAGACTTTCTAAAATGTGGCATAACTTTCTGAATACACTATCTATGTGTGAGAATAGATGCTTATATTTATAACATGTTGCTAAAAAAAATGCTGAAAGCGGAGACGGTATAAAACAAGGCTTTAAAAAAATGTAAAATGGCTGACAGAATTTAACCAGAAAAAAAGTACAACAATTTGACCTTTGAGGCCGAGTGACACAGTGTGTGGTCCGTTTATTGGTAGATGACGAATGGGATTGGAGTTGCAGTGAAAATCTAAAAACATATTCAGAGAAAGAGAGACGTAAAGAGCAACAGAATAAGAAAGAGGGCGAAAGAGAACCAACGGAAGTCCGTCAAACCTCAACCTGCTCGCTTTCAGAAATGAAGACTTGTCACGTGACCCGGTCACCTAATACGCTTTCAATTTGAAAGGAAAAAAGACTTAAGCAATAAATAAAATAAATAAAATCGAGAAAAATGCCAAGAGTTATTTGGCTCAGCATAGACCTCCCTACGCTCTATTGATGCTTTTAAACGAAGAATTTGACAGGTTGAAAAGAATGATGACGTGGATCATGAGTCCAAGACGCTCCTCTTGGTAAAGATTTTAGAAGTGGTGGAACGACGCTCGCAGGAATTATAGTTTGTTCAATTAATTCGACAGTTCGAAAACTCGCCCGACAAACAAACAAGAACAATCATACACGTCCTGTCACTCCCAGTGTAAGGCCTGTAAAATTTATTTTTATAAAACTCTACGAAACACACACAAGATTTAGGTTAAATAATAACTACAAGACCTCATACAGAAGGTAGCGGTGGAGAGCGACAAAAAAGGACTACAAATAAACTTTAAGAAAACTGAGTTTTGGCCATCAGCAAAAGGTACAACCCAAAATGACAAATACAGGTGGGGGATACCAGAATCAAGCAAGTACAAAAATTTAAATACCTAGGAAGTGTGACACGGAGATCCGAAGGCGAATTGGCATGGCAAAGGACGCGTTCCAGAAGCTGAGCAAAATACTAACACACAGGAAAATCTCACTGGAAACAAAGAAAAGAGTGCTGGACTGCTACGTGATGTCAGTTCTTCATTACGGCAGCGAATGCTGGACAACATCATCGAAAATGAGGACAAAACTGGAAGCAGCGGAAAGGTGGTTCTACAGAAGGATGCTGCGGATATCATGGACTGAGCATGCAAGCAACGATGAGGTGTTGGAAAGAATGGCAACAAAGAGGAAATTGATACTGAGCATCAGGAAGAGAAAACTGAAGTTCCTGGGACACGCAATGAGGAAGGAGAGCCTGGAGAACCTGATACTGACTGGCCAGATAGAAGGAAAGAGAGACAGAGGAAGGCAGCGGATAACATATTTGCAGGGCCTGATCAGGTGGTTGACGAAACGGGGATTGACAGGAGTAAGGGGAGCAAACAAACTAGGAGCCACAAGGGATAGGGAGACGGGGAGAACCATGATCGCCTACGTCCTGAAAGGACAGGGCACATAGAAGAAGAAGAAGAAGATTACAGGGACCAAAGTTTCCACTGACAAAGAAGTGAAACATGGCAGCTTTCTTATGATGTCAAAATGTTGCCTATTTCATAATGGAGCTTATGATCTGTGTTCAAGTTTAAGTCAAGCAGTGTTTCGAACGCTGATTTTGAAGATTATATACTTTTGAAATCCATGTACGATTTGAAATATTTTCTCAGGGGGCTCATCATTAATACCGACGCAAGATGATCTATTATTTTTCTATATTATAATAAAATAGGTACCTCCACTAAATCTATGATAAAAATGCATAGTATGAAAGAAAAGACCCCAAACTTAATAAAAAAACATTTTTCCACTGTGGTGATACCGACCGAGCAAAAGCGAGGAACCGAATGTTCGCACTTTCACGAACAAAAAGCAAATGACCAAATGTCGACGGTGCGCAGCTGGCCTCGCGCAGATGTGCCGGTTGAAAAATAAAAATTAATTAAATATTAAATTTCCAGTTCGCGAACCTACGCGAATTTGATTTATCTGCCCAGAATCAAATACGGATATGAATTCCCAAATGATCCCCTGCGATCCAAAAAGTCGAAATAAAAAGCCGATACAGAAAGCATCGCCAGACAGACCGACGCAGGCCGACACACACGGACTGATTAGAGTGGGAAGAGTGTAATTAGTAACACCCTTGACCGAAGTTAAGTGGCTTACTATGTTCGCCTCCCTTACCTCTTTACCTTCTTCCCTGTCTCAAAACTACTTACTGACCTAAGGAGCGACTACATCAAAGACATTCCTTACTCACGATGCTCCCACATTCTTAAGCATTTATTAGCTTTTCAGCATTTTATTGCCATGAACATTTTAACGTCCGTTGGACCTATACTTCAAGTATTACAGTAATTGTAAAAACCTTAATTGATATGTGTATATATAAATGTTATTTTTCAACTCAATTTTCTTTTCTTGATTTGTAATCATTTTATGATTTATAGTGGGCTATCTACAACAAAACCAAATTCCATCAATCTTCAACAATACACAACTATCCTTCACTACGACGGACTCTCCACTCTAATCTGGAAGAGAATGGATAACCCACTATACCATCAAAATGTTTATATTATTATTAAAAGGAAAAACCCTTGTAATTATTTTTTAAAGTTTTTTAATCCCTTCTAAAAGGTTGGAAATTTTGGTAAGAATCGTGTTTTGACTTTAGTTAGCGGGTAACCAAATCGTTACGCTAGTTTACACTGGAAAACGTAACATTACAAACACATTAATTTGGAAATTGTTGAAATAATCAAATAAATGTTTAATCTTAACGAAACTTTCAGAACTTATTCACAAATGAATGAAATTATTTTTGAAATTATTATTTAAAAAAAAACTCTTGGTATTTTTTATATCTGTTCCTTGTAATTATTGAAATTTTAAAAACTTAAATTTTGTTGGGAAAATTAGTTTTATTAGTTAAACGCAGGACACATTGGCGAATGTAAATCATTTATTATTTTTTTGAAAGATTTGACCTTTATATCCGAAAATCTGCTTCTAATAATAAAATAAAAAATGCAATATAACTATGACATTTTTTTAATTTAATAAGCTTTTAATTGTTTGAATGATATAAATTAAGGACATTATAGTCTGAAGAAAATATTTTTTCGATTAATAGTGAAATTCTGAAAGAATAGATTTCATTTTTTATAGAATAATTTATAAAGTTTCAAAAATATTCTAAAAATAATTCAAAGATTTGCTAGGGTTAGTTTAAAAACTTATTAAACGAAGATTACACTTACTAATGAAAAATTAAGTAGTTTAATACAAATCGTTGTGCCTTCCTATTTTTAAAATAATTAAAAAAAATTTTTTGTATGCTAATTTATATGTGTAAATTTAAATGTCATGTGTTTCAGGGTTTCTTCTCTTACAGCAAATATTGTACAGTGATGTCACTTGTGATCGCCATGTTATCTTGCATCTGTCAAATCTATCAACATTTACGGTGGAAAGATCAGAAAGTTGAACTCTGTGCTTCGGAAATAGTTTTATTCAAAATCCCATACTATAAATTACTTAATAATACTTGTGTAAATCACATTAATTTCGCATGAAATTTGCTAATTTTTCATAAATCATGTGTCACAGGTATATATTTTATTTTTGCAAGAATTTTAAAACCAAGAATTAACTTTTGTTTACAAATGTGTCGATCGCTTAAAAATTGGTAAAAACTTGAAAGATTTTTTAAAATTTTAGATTCCAATCAATATAATTTCTGTTTGAAATACACCAGAATATTTTGCTTACTAGAAATATTAAATTTAAGCATTTAGCTTTCAATTAAAACTAAAATAAAAGTTTCACGAATACTTTTCTATTTTTAAGAATTCATTTTAAAAATTAGATATTGAAAAATGACTGGCTAAAGAGCGATATATATATATATATATATATATATATTCGAAATTCCAAAATTCCAGCGTAGATCATCTGAAGAAAGCTGGAGCATACAATGGCTGAAATGTCGCAAATATGATAATAAAGATGAAGTTAATACTCTGCATAGTTACAATAACTCATCTAAGAAATATAGACAGATGCGTTGATCTTTGTTAGATTGATTTTAAATCACAATCCTTGCTGGGTTATTTATGATCTAATTTTTGATGTTACACGCAGTGCGAATCAGACATTACTGAGTAGGAAGGATGAACGAGATTCGGTTCATTTATCATTACCCAACGGTAAGGAGCCCCAAAAGTTAAATGGAGAATAATCACAATAAAGATACAAGCGTTAACGGAAACAACACGAAACAGAAAAGGGAGAGCAGACAGAGTTGCTTCCCTTGCTATGTCATTAGATCTAACATTACATGAAGTAATAATGAAGTGGAATTAACATGCTTATAAATCGGTACAGATATGCTGGGATTAGTGTGTGAAAATAGGATGGTATTGGGGTTATTTTTAACTCTAAACTTATCAGATCTAAACTTATTTAAAAATGGAACTTTGTCTCTGTGTGTGTGTGTGTCTGTGTGTGTGTCCATTACCTATAGATTCCACAACGGCTGAACTGATTTTTTTGAAAATTTACACAGTTGTACGATAAGCGTCTACGAGTGTTCCTAGATAGGTTTTGTGTCAAGGTATCCCCGATAGATATCGAAAATCGATAATCGAAAAAAAAACGGGTTATAGGAGTGGTCTGATTTTAATCAAATTTGATACACTAATAGACAAAGACATAAGAAACAATATTCAGAAGTTTCAAGGTTGCAGTTCTTACAATAGTGCAGAAAACCGATAATATATATGTATATAAAAGGCAAGATGTTTGTGTGTGTGTCTGTTTATCTACCTGTATGTCCGTATTTTTTTCAGTCCTTTTATTTTAGTTTTTGCTTCGGGCTTAGCTCTAAGTAGGTATAATTGTAGTTCTTAGTCTCATCCATGATACCATTTACTTAGGGGACTTATTTAGACTTCAAAATTTGGTTTAAGACGAAAAAAACTTATTTGATATCGATACCAAGAAATTAAAATTTGACTTACATCCATTCATTTTTCTTTCTTCAGTCTACGGTTTTGCTTTAACTGGAAACAACTATTGCTTTTTAGTCTTTCGTGCCAAAGTCCAAAGAGTCTAAGCTCCAGGACCATGGATTAGTTCTAAAGCATTCATTACACCCGAGCAACGCCGGGCTATACTGGTAGTTGTTTATATGTGAAGGTTTCAGTTACATAGTCATGGTGGGCGTTACCGAGATGAACGTCTGGATACAGACGTATGTCCACATTGTTAATTTTTTTATGTTTGCCTGTTTTGGTGATAAAGGAAAAAGGACTTTATAGAAAGTAAGAAAATAAATTCCTGAAATTCTTAGGCTTTCCAATTTTCACTACGATTTCTCAATATCCACTTAAAGAGATATAGATTGTGATCTACTGCTATATATCTCTATATAACTATCTTCCTATCTATCTCTCCATATCTATCGGATTTGACAAACAGCAGAAAGAGATATGAAATACGTTCAGAAGGTTCACAGCTTTTTTTAAATATCTTGAGCACTGTTTGCACGACCTTAGCGAAATTTGGCAGACAGTCAAAGAAAATTTTACTGTGTACACAGAAACAGAAATTCCGTCGGTACTGAAAAGGCATTGATTGGGTTAAGGTATTGTGCCAAAGTTGCATGCAAAGCGAACGGACGACAACTTTAGTTTGAAACTTTTATACATTCATCCGCGGAAACTATATGAATGGTTAGGACAACCTTCACAGATGATTCAACGAGCGAAGCCAAATTAACTTTGTTCCGAGAATGTGATTCAAATTTTGGACGGCTTTCAACAGCCGTAACATCCGAAAATGTTGAACGAATCACGCTGAATGCCATCAAATGAAATTGGCGATTGACAGCGCATCGTTACGAAAATCTGTCGATTTCACTGACTTTTCGTAAGATATGAAACCGTTTTGAAAATCACATTGCATTTACGGATTTAAGCAAACTTCACACTGTCCAAAATTTTGAGCCTCTTTCTTCTGTTTCGATTTGGTTCGGTGGAATTTCTCAGTGTCCTCAAAGCTAAACTTGAAGCAGTAACAACTCAAACGAAGTAAAAGCGAGCACGATAAAATCTGCTGGTGATTATAAAGAACTTTCAAAGGGCTTGGAAAAGTGGGAAGGTTGTCGGGATAATTTCTTTTAAGTGGCAAGGATTGTTTCGTTTTCTACGGCTTATCAACCTCTTGCCGCTTATTTAAAGTCAGAAAATAGTTTCCGATTGCAAGATTTGTTTTTAATAACAGTCTTAGTGATACAAATCTTACTAATTAAAACCTAAAACACCAATTCTCGTACGATCACCAAAGTTAAGCAATGTCGCTTCTAGTCAGTAATTAGATAAATGACCGCTTTCGAATATCGAGTTCTGTAAGCTTTGATAAGAGAGCAATGTAATTGATAAAGATACGGAATTGGAAATCAGAACCGAGTTTGAAATCCAGTCGTGTTCATTATATTTATTTACACGCAAAAACGCTTGGGAAAGGTATGAATCCAGCTCTTTCTCTTCCAACTATGGGTTAATGAGTAGGAATTGTATCGGAAATCATTATCTTCAAAAATTCTTAGCATCTAAAAATATTTTCTAGGTTTAATCTGCAAAACGTCGATTAACGAAAAAAATAACAAATCTTTATCAATAACAAGTCACCATCATATACTGATGTGAATTATCTTGTGTATATAAGTACACAGATATTTATTTACTTAAATGTTTTACAATGTAATTTTCAGGTCAAAATTCAGCTAACAGATTAATGGTAGACTACGGATGCGTGTGCGTTAAAGGGCATAGATAATATTTTCTTTGATCATTTTATTGACTTTTAAGCAAAATTGTCCACACACACACACACACACACACAATATGATTTTGAAAGTCAAGAAATCGTGGTTTTCCCCACCATATTCTTCAGATTAGGATATTATTTTAAAGCCAATGTTTGCGGACTGCTTACAACAAAAATAAAGCCGCTTGTGATATTGGGTACCTCAGCTTTTTGTATTTATTAATTATTGAATACATTTAATACATTAGTCCTTCAGTTGGAATATATTTTTATTATTTCTTGTCTGTTTTTGCGATTATGGCTTCGAGTATTTTGTTTTGTACTTTTAAAGAATTTATGCAGAATAATATATTTGAGTTATCTCTGAGTATTGGTCCAATAGGCGCAGGAAAAAATGCTTTCGTGCGTTCAGTTGATTAATATGAATTATTTATGGCTTTCATTGTTTGATAAATGGCATCTTAGTGCAAGTAAAAGCATTATCGTTGTTTGACCAATGTTTGGTCAATAGCAATAAAGATATGCCCTCGTAAAGGTCAAGAGAATTAATATATTGCATTCGAATTATTTAATAGAAGCTTAGGAAGGTCGGTATTCAAATTATAATTTTTTTATAATACAGTATTTATCTCTATCATTAAGTAGTGTGTATCTGTAACCTTTATTCTTCATAACGTGTTTTATTATGCGAGAAGAGACAATTAGATAGGCCCTATTAGCCACATTTTTATGGTATTGCACATTTATGAATTGTCGCAAAAACAAAGAAAAAAAAATATATATATATATTCGTAGGAAGCAACCACAAAAAATTATTCTAAACAGGTTCACCAGGCAAACCAAATTCTCAATTCTCGTCTTGATTACTAACACGTTGGTCTCGCATGAACGAACGTCTCAGAAAACAAACTCCCCCTCAAATGAGCATACCATGTTTTATGCACTCAACCCGGATACCACTCAGTCAATGAACGCCAAGAACCAGTTAATAAAAATGGTTGCAAGCGACGCCAATTCTATGTCCTCGAAGTGCTGTCCGATTCTCCATCCTTTCAAAGTTCGCCGATTCGGCATCTCCACACTCACTTGCAAAACATGCACACGACTCTGGCTACTTTGAGAAGTCATCGATGGTTGTGCTAGCTGGAAATCACAAGTCTTTAAGCGTCCTGACCTTCTTCGGACTGTTGTTCACACTAGATAACGCGCTCTCTCCCCAAAACTGTAACTAAGGTCCGCACATCATAGTTGCAGTATAAATTGTGGGTGTTGAACAAACACAACTGTACCCGAGCAAGCACGTAGTAGACGGATATTCTCGAATACGCGTGGCCAGCGATTATCATCTCGTTGATAGTGGATAGGATCCAAATCCTATACCATCCAACAGTTAACTAAAACGCAAAAAGTAAAATTTCACACCCACAAAAATGGATCAGAATGACTAAAAAAATTTAAAAAAACCCAAATCAAGGCAAACTTTACAAGTCGGTGTGAAAATTAAGATTCTGGATTCTTATTGGATGGGAAATAGCAAATTGATCTATGACCCCCAGTCAATTTTTCTTAACATCTACAAAAATGGGCACGTTGTTCGATCCAGTCACGTGACTAAATTCCACTACTTAACCACGTCCCTTGACCGGCAAAAGTCAGCATAGTGACGACACGCTAAAATGTAAAAAAAGAAATTTCAAGACGCCGACCCAGTCATGTCTCGTTGACATTCATTCGTTCTTCCTCTCCTTCCAATGTTCCTTTCTTTTCTTCACTCACTCGCCGCCAAAGAAACAACAACAATATACTTCAACTGACTACTAAAACTAAAGTCCGATGAGTACAATTTCCTTTATTGCTTCACTTTCTTTTTCACCTTTTCGCCAGTTATAAAAAAGGAAAGAAATACAGACTTCATTACTATCCTGTTAATCATTGCATACACACAATTTACAACAACGAACTCTTGATACTATTTCTCATTGAATATTTAACTCTACCAATTCATGTTATTCTGTTTAGTTAATAAAATTTTACTTTAACATTCAAAACGAAATGGGCTTACGGCCTATCCCGTTGAATACACCGGTTCTCGCTCGATCACCGAAGTTAAGCAACGTTGAGCCTGGTCAGTACTTAGATGGGTGACCGCTTGGGAATACCAGGTGCTGTAAGCGTATAGTGACGGATGTGCGTTGTGGTGCAGTGGATATCGGCTCGGAAAGAGAAATCCATGAGCCGAGTTCGAATTCCAGTTGAATACCCTGCATTCACTTAAGAGCTGATACCCTTGGGAAAGGTATTAATCCGTCCATTCCCTCCAGTTATGGGTTAAATAACAATGGTAGGACTTGGGGACCCTGCTCTTAAAAAAACAAAACAAATCCCAATGAATCGTGAAAAGAAAAATGTTGTAAAAATAAAATAACCTTACCCCAAATCATTGGTTATGACCTTAAAATGATCCCATAAGGATTGATGGGTCGTTAAGCCTAAAAAACAAACAAACAAAACGAAATATTTTATTCTTCCACATTTCAACGCACTGAAAATTATAATTTTGATAATCTTCTGATGAACCCTAAATTGTGGAGACTTCGGTTGTGTTTGGCACAAGGCCAATTTGCGAAACACAGCCGATGCCCGCTCAAGTAGTAATTCTTTCGACTCTGTAAGATTCTTAGGCGTCTGGCAATGTAGGGATGGGAGAACCGACGAAATCATTCCATTGACTCTCTGGTTCCTTTGCCCGGTCGACTGTCTGCGTTTACTCTTTTCTGAGACAATGGAATCAATTCTAGAATTTTTTCTTTTTTTTTTTTGTTTTTGCTTTCTGATTAGTTCACAGTTGTAACTCATTTGATTCTTTCGTTTTCTCCACCCACATTTAAGAGTGATGACATTTTGGCCTCTTTGTTTTTTTATTTCTTTATGGCAAACCATTTGGGTTTGCCAACTTTTACATTTATATTTGAAATAGTGAACTTTTAATTTTTCTATCCCTACATTCGTAAGTCTTATTGAAAATCTTGGAAATTTTTCAAAGATTTCTTTCAGGTATAAATAAACACTATTGATTTTTGATTTTTTCTTTTTTTGACAAAATAACCTTCATTGTCTCATCTATCAGTTCATCCCAAGCAAGAAGATAAAGCCACTAACAAGCAAGAGGCGACTGCGATTGAAAGAGAATGAGAATGAAAAAAATTTCAGAAAAGTAACCGGAATTCTAGGATGTGCATTGTGGTACAGTCGATATCTACTAGGAACAAAAAATCGGGGAGCCGAGTTCGAATTCCAGTTGAATTCCTGTACATTCACTTACGCACTAATACCCTTGGGAAAAATATTAATCCGTCTCTTTTCTCCATTTATGTGTTAAATAATAGGACAGATTGGATTCTATAGTTTTGGTTGGCAACTAGTCTACCGCAGAAAGCAATGGCAAACTACTGCGGGATAATCTTCTGCTCAGTCAGTCATGTCTCTTTCGAGACATGATCACCCAAAGCGTATATCACGTATCGCACTTAACTGACTAACTGACTGAACCGGAATTTTAGTCTACCGCAGAAAGCAATGGCAACCTACTGCGGGATAATCTTCTTCCCAGGTAGTTATGTCTCGAAAGAGACATGATCGCTCAAAGCATGTATCACGTATGGCACTTAATAGACTGATGGGATGTGCGTTCCTAGGTTTAGACACTTGGCGACGAATATCCGCGTCAAGGGCAGATAAAGCAGACAAAGTCAACATTGGAGTTTTATGATGTAAATTGTTATATCAACATGAATTGATAATTTTTCGATTCCTACAACTAAAATTCATTACTATCTTGAAAATTATTTTAACTACAGAATTTTTTTCAATAATTAACTGTAAAACTTTACCGAAAACCTAGAACGTCAATGGTTAGAAATTAAAGTAAGCATTTACAGAATAAGATATTTATTTTGATATTTATAAGAACGTAGTACTAACAGTGAGGAACAAAATAGCGTATGAAACATTCACTAAAAACAAAGAGAGTACTGGATTGTTATGTGATGTCAGTTCTTCAATATGGCAGTGAATGCTGGACAATATCATCATCAGATATTCTTGTATAGTCACTGGTCATCAAGGGAAGCAAGTGTGTGGAAGAGAGTTCCACAGGCAGAAAGTGAAAGAAAAAAAACTGATGGAGTAGAAGTGGTAGTTACATTGACCTCAGCTCCTGTTCTTAAATATAGTACGATAGAATATTTTGCTGAAAACTGTCCTATTGAATAATATAAATAACAAAAACTCTGAATAAAAATAATGAAAATCATTAAATGAATTTTACTGGAAGGTTCCTTTAAAAAACATCTTAGATATCAAATCATACTTAAACTGATATCATTGGATATAGAAATCCTCCAAGATTGATTAATTTATCTTTTATGGCTTACATATTATTTAAAACCAGAAGGTTAGAGTACTGGATTGCTATGTGATGTCAGTTCTTCAATATGGCAGTGAATGCTGGACAATATCATCGAAGATGAAGGAAAAACTTGAAGCAGCTGAAATGTGGTTTTATAGAAGGATGCTGCGGATATGGTCCGAGCATGTGAGCAATAATGAGGTTTTAGAAGGGATAGAAACGAAAAGGAAATTAATCTTCAGCATCAGGAAGAGACGTCTACGGCTATATCGTGTTGAATGCACCAGTTCCCGTCCGATCACCGAAGTTAAGCAATATTGAGCCTGGACAATACTTAAATGGGTGACCATTTGGGAATACCAGGTGCTGTAAATGTAAGGACCAAGAACGGTCCACCGGTCCTCCAGGTTTGGTGGGTTTGGTGGGTTGGGTGCAGGGCTAACAACCCTGCCTCGTAAAAAACGGTTACAGAAACAGCAACAAAAAGTTGCTGCCATGTGTACCATTGGGTGTGATGGATAAATGATGATGATCAGGAAGAGACAACTAAAGTTCCTGGGACATGCAATGATAAAGGAGGGCTTGAAGAACCTGATACTAACAGGTCAGACAGAGGGGAAAAAAGAGAGAGAGAAAACCAGCGAATAGCATATTTGAAGGGCCGAAGCAGGTGGATGACAAAACGGGTGTTCCGTTGTGTTAAAGGAGAAAGTGTGCTAAGAGCCACCAGGAATAGGGAGACGTGGAAGGCCATGATCGCCTATGTTCTGAAAGTACAAAGCACACAGAAGAATAATAATAAGCAGACTCCTTGTATAGTATGACTTCTGATTTTTGTATTAATTTTACGCCCCCCCCCACGTCCCAGAAGAAAATTACCAGGATATAGTGTGACACTCTATTTTACTCGCATTATACACTATTATGTTCGGTATATCTTAGTACATTTTAGTTCTGTTATTTGACACAAAGCACTGTTCTATTACCACCATCACTCAATGTGCGATACTTTATATATATATATATATATATATATATATATATATATATATATATAGTACTGTGCAAACGTATTAGGACAAGAACTATTTTATCTTTTATGAGGTATATTGACAGAAAATAAACAATTTAATTAAAGTAATTTCAGTTGATTTACTCAACAAATGCTTTATCAAGAAAAATACTTGTTACAAAATAAATTTAATATTTAGTATAATATCCTTCTCCTTTGACCACAGCCTTCATTCTGTCAGACATTGACATCACAAGCTTCTTTAATGTATCTAATGGTATCTCCTGCCAAGCAGCTTGTATTTATTCCCAATGTGTGTCTTGCGAAGTAACATTAGATTTATCATTTTTGTTATCCAAAATATCCCATAGATGTTCAATAGAGTAGTTTCAAAATAATTTGTTTAATAGAAGATAAGAAAAAATAAACCGGTAGTGTGCAAAAGTGTTAGGACAGGGGTGATTTTAAACTTTATTTTGATGCCTCATAAAAGATAAACAATTCTTGTCCTAATACTTATGCACAATACTGTATATATTTATGTTATATATGTGCCTTTGAAAATTAATGGCTATGTCTCAATCATCATATATACGTTGGACACGACTATTGTGAGTGGGGTTATATTGCTGTCTAGCAGTTTGCCACTAGCAGTGGTTATCTACTACACGCTGCTGGTGAGTATTGCATTTTGTTGATGTCAAAAAGATTAGCATTTAATTTTCTAACATCTGTTTTGATTATTTCTTCTTCAGTAACATTTTTAGGATACAGCAATGTATACATATAATCTTCAAAAATTGAGGTTGGTGTGTGTGTGTGTGTGTATATATATATATATATATATATATCCCAAGAAAAAACTTTTAGTAAAACCAGTTGTTAATTTCCGTAAATCTTCCTGTAGTAATGGTAACTAAAAAGAGCAGTCAGTGACCGCAAAGGTCCGACAGGACAATACCGACATTATTTAAACGATTAGCAAGAGATGGTTGTTAATAAACTACAATGAATTTGACTGTTCTCTAGTGTGAAATACAAAAAAACTACTTGACGGCCTAAAATAATTAAATACACACTTAATATTAAAAAATAGAGGTAATCCAGTGTTTGGAATTTGAAAGGTAAATAATAAACTTCAGTAATAAAAATAAAAAATAACCCAAAAACTTTATCCCTTACCGAATCGTACCCAAAATCTAATCAGTTCGTACCAGTCACAATGCCAATCAGACCTGATAGTTTAATCGGAATCCATCCAGTAGGGATATCTTGACCACAGACAGATAAACGCGGCCAAATACAATACCTTAAGGCGGAGATAATTATAACCGTTTCCTAATAAAGGAACATTCATCAATCATTGATCAATTATTTAGACTTGCTGTCAGTTGAAATTCATAAAATCTTTCTCTTACAATAATTTTTCAGGAGAATAGGTTTCTCAAGTTCTCCGCTTGCTTTTACAAACACCGTATTGAATCTAAAGGACATATACTGAAGACCTGATTAACTCCATATAGAATAAATGTGATTAAAAGAGTTCAAGAAGATATGGACGGAGCTTTTGCTTTAGAAACTTAATGACTATCCAGGATTCCATCAAAGAATGAAATGGCCAGGCTTTGAAGAAGTTACTTGCGCACGAGGTATTTAAATTTTTGTACCTACTTGATTTCAAAACAGAAGACGGAAAATGCGACACAAAGATCCGAAGGCGAATTGGCATGGCAAAGGAAGCATTCCAGAAGTTGAGTAAAGTATTAAGAAACAGGACAATTACGCTAGAAACAAAGAAGTGAGTACCGGATTGCTATGTGATGTCAGTCTTTTAATATGGCAGTGAATACTGGATAATATCATCAAAGATGAAGGGAAAACTTGAAGCAACTGAAATGTGGTTCTACAGAAGGATGCTAGAAATCTAATGGATTGAGCATATGAGCAATGATGAGGTTTTGAAAATGATGGAAACGAAAAGGAAATTAATACTGAGCATCAGGAAGAGACAGCTGAAGTTCCTTGGACATGCAATGAGGAAAGAGGGCTTGGATAACCTGATACTAACAGGCCAGATAGAGGGGGAAAGAGACAGGGGAAAGCATCGGATAACATATTTGAAGGACCTTATCAGGTGGATGATGGAGCGATGGTTGCATGGTGTAACAGGAGGGGTGCTAAGAACCACTAGGGACAGGGGGACGTGGAAAACCATGATCGCCTACGTCTTGAAAGGACAGGGCACATAGAAGGGAGAGACTTGCGCACCAAGCGATTTGGATTTATTTATTTTCGGTATTCGTCACTTATATATACGCTTCAAACGCTCGGATACCTGAAGGCAACAAGCTTCTTATTCAATTTTTTAAAAACATTACAATTGAAATTCTAAACATCTGAAGAAGGACGGAACGTGAAATGGTCAAAACGTCGTGAATATGGCAATAAAAATGAGGGCAATCATTCGAACAAGGAAGAAACTGTTTGAAAAAAATTCTTGAATACCATTCTGAGGGTTAAAGACAATATATCCCATTTAAATTATCTTTTGAACCAGTGAATTCGCGTTATACTTCGTAGAGGTTTCATGGCATTTTTATTCAGTACGTAACAGCATGTATTGGCGTACTGGCTTATGTGGTACCGGATGTAAAAACTGGTCCTTCACCTCATTAGACCAGAAATAGAACAAGAACAGTGCGGCTTTGTCAAAGACAGTGGAATAAGAAATGTGACAAGTTATGCTTATGTTGTCAGAAAGGGCAATAAAAATGTAGAAGGACGTTTACCCGTGTTTCGTAGACTACGTAAAGGCATTCGACAAGGTAAAAAGGAAAGACTCGATGGAGACGTTCGGAAAGCTCGATATGTTAGGAAAAGATATTAGTATAGCCAACAACATGTATTGGCAACAAACTGCCTGCATACGGACGATTTCAGCAGTCAGGGTGGGATGTTTTTTTCTCACCGGATCTTGTAACCTACACAGTGAAACACTTCTGAGAGCTCTAGAGGTCTTGCGCTGGTTCCCCCAGTCTGAACAGTATAAGATACGCAGATGATACAGTGCTGATAGCAGAGACAGAAAGTAAACTTCGAGACCTCCCAAAAGAAGTAGTTACAGAAATTGGAATTAAAGGACTACATGTAAATTACATAAAAACTGAATCAGTCAAAAGAGGAGCCCAAAATAACAAAACAAAGTAAGGGTTGCTAATATCAAGCAGGTACAGAAATTTAAATACTTGGGAAGTGTCCTAACAGAGGACAGAAAGTGCGATACTGAGATCCTGAAGTGCGATACTGAGATCCTGAAGTGCGATACTGAGATCCGAAGGCGAATTGGTATGGTCAAGGATGCATTCCAGAAGCCGAATAAAATATTGAGAGACAAAATTGCTGCTGGAAACAAAAAAGAGAATACTGGATTCTTATGTGACGTCCGTTTTTCAATATGGCAGCGAAAGACGAACAATCTCATCAAAAAATGACGGAGAAACTTGAAGCATCCGAAATGTGGTTCTACAGAAGGATGCTGAAGATACCATGAAGAGAAAGTGTGAGAAACGAGAAAGTTTTGGAGAGAAGAGACACGAGAAAGAAACTGATACTTAACATCAAGAAAAGACAGCTGAAGTTCCTGGGATGTGTAGTGAGGAAGAAGGGCTTGGAGAAGCTGATGCTCACTGATAGAGGAAAGGAGAGACAAGGGAAAGCAACCTGTGACATACTTGAAGGGATAGATAACAGGGTTCGAGGAGAAGAGCTACAAAAGACAGGATGATGTGGAAAGTCATGAACGCTTATGATCGTTAGCCAAAATTTGAACATATTTCACCGATTCCTTTTTATTTCGTTAAATCAGTTAAATTCCGTACGTTAACACGCTTGGGAGATCATGTCTCTTTCGAGACATGGCTGACTGGGCAGAAGATTATCCTGCAGTAGGCTACAATTACTTTCTGCGGTAGACTGGTTGCCGACCAAGGCTATAGAACCCAATTTTTCCTGTTATTTAACCCATAACTAGAGAGAAGAGACGGATTAATACCTTTCCCAAGTGTATTAGCGCGTAAATGAATGCAATTTGAACTCGGATCCCTGATTCCCTGATTTCTCGTTCCGAGCCGATATCCACTGCACCACAACGCACATCCGTGTGGGGCTAAACCACCTTTCGAATATGGCCTTCACGCGAAACCGTTCTGCTTACTACAACACTGAACGCTGCTCTTCCACGCTGTGATACGTGAACCTGTTCGTCGGTGTTTGTTGAAAGGAAAGGTTTTTCTTTTAACCCTTTAATCAATATTTTTCATATGTATGAATGGCGAGTTAATTAGCAACAACCACCTAACGCCTTTTTGTTCGCAGCCCTACGACTTCATCTATTAAAACCCACAAGGACATTTTCCGATGTATGACAAAAATTATAATTATGTATGATTTTTACATTCTAGTTGAAAGAGGAGGATGTTGAAGCCTAAAAAATAACAAGTGGGGAAAAAAAATGGAAACATAACAGCATCTTTGAAATTGTTAAATTTTGTGTTGTGGCAGATCAGTGAACAAGTGTGTTACGTAGTAGGTCTTTAATAAAAAGAAGTGGCTAACAATAATCGAATATAGAAAATACCGAAAAAAATATGAGAACGTATATTAGTAAACAAACAAAGCAAATCAGAGAGAAAATTTTCGTTGAGTTAGGCAATTTTTGGTTACTCTTCAGAATCTGAAATATTTAATAGCGTCCTTCCGAAAATCGCAGTGAAAACTGTGGCGCCAATCAAGTAAGTAAGAACTGCGTGATACTAGAAGAGAAATGAACCTCGTTTTGATTTTATATTTGCAAACTATCTTTGTATAATTTCCTCGAAATAGGTATCCATGAATGTGCTGCAGTTAAATGTTCCTATCATTATATATATCTATATTCATAGACGTAAATATATCAATAGATACATGTCCATCTATAGACGCGTCTATAAATACGTCTGCATCTGTAGATATGCATATAAACATATATATATATATATATATATAGTAGGAACCTCCTCTCAATTGTCGAAAAAACAGAATAGCATGGTGTTAAAAGGGCTCAACTTAATAAAAAGGAACATTTTGGTGTGATAAAACTTTTTTTATTAAGTTTGAGCCTTTTTAACATCATGCTATTCTGGTTTTTAGGCAATTCTGCGGAGTTATCTCATATATATATATATATATATATATATATATATATATATATAAGGCAATCTGTGAGTCTGTGTGTGACTGTTCCCAATGCACGCCTACATTTTTTAAGCTACGCCATTCAAACTTTCTAGGAACACATATCTACAGGGAAGCCAGGTCAACACATACTTTTTGATTTTTTTTAAGTTCAGTAATTTTCCCTTTCGCACTTTTTGGCCAATGGACACGATTTTTTACAGTTCCTCCGTAAAACATCTAACATCTAAGATGTTTGCTGAATTACGTCACAGAAATCAAATCATACGTGTCAGATGTGACTAAAATATCTTTTATTAAAAAAAACATGAGCCTTTATATTTAATTTTTATTCCGACGTTTTAAAAATTCATTTAGTCAACAAAAAAATGTGAGTATTTTTACCTGCAATTTTGAAACAAAAGAAACATTTAAAAAAAAAGTGTTTTTTCAAACCAAAACAAAATATGTAAAATAAAAAGTGGCATCTTTTCCTACTACTAAAATGTTCTGAGTTGCACGGGCAACGCCGGGCTATGATACTAGTATATATATATATATATATATATATAAAGAGATAGCTGTTTTTATATATAATCATATAAAAGGTTTTTGACATAATGGTAATCTATATAACATAACTACTTAGAAAATCTAATTCATTGACATGTCTACATCATTGTCGGCAGTTATCGCTGAATAATTTAATACTTTGTTTTTGGACAGGATATTTAAGCTTATTTTATACATTCTCAAGTGAACTATTCAGCATTCTCGGTTTCAGATTCTGGAGACATGAGAGTTCCACTTGAAAAGGTAGATTTCATCAGAATGCAAAAAATATATCTTGATAAAGGGACATTGCAGTTGTTCATTTTCTTTTCATTTCTGAAAATCGAAGATTTCTTCTTTTTATTGTATCTGAAGATATTTTTGATTTCCATCGCCGACAAATAAAGTCAGATAGCAATCACACTTATACAGCCTCCTATCCAAGTACTCTAGTGTCGTTCGATGGGCTTTTATTGTCGAGTTTAACGAACAATGTTAAGGTAATGAATAATGTTTAATGTAAAATTGTATCTTCCTTTTGCGCATGCTCGACAGTGAATTTTTGTCTAATTGTTGATATGCAATATAAGTTTTCATTGTTCAAATTGCTGTGCATTTTTGTTAAATTTCTTCGATTTTCTCTGTTGCCTGCGTTATTCTGTGAACATCTGATGATGATGGCACAAGGAAAGTCATTGTGTTCTTTATTTTTAAACCGCTATTCCTGTTCTTAATCTTATCTCTTCCTTGAACTAATTATTTATTACCTGCTTCCTCCATTTTTGCTGATAATATTCTTGCCTTTCTTATTTTTTTACACTTTCCTCGAATTTCGTCTGTTGAAAAAGAAAAAGATTTTTTTGTGATAAAAAGTGTTTTTGTCTTCTATTTTTCTCTTAATATTAAAGAGATAACTTTTCGTCATAATGCACTCGGCCGATATTATGGCGCCAACAGAATTACAGACTAGTAGGTAGAAATTGTATTTAATAAAGACTTATTTAAAAAAAGGGTGGGGGAGACAGGAAATGCATTAGATGGAATACATCAAAAGAAAACAATATTTCCTCTCCGTTCAATGTGGGACGTTCGAGATCTCTTCCAAAAGTTCCTAGACGTTGAATATTATAAGATCAGGTTGCCAAGCCAAAAGGGATCTTTCTGTAGATGGCAAAGAGTACAGTGTGGAGTTACTCAATCGATATTCATTTGTGATATTATAGAATATCATCAGTTAAGTGCCATACGTGATGCATGCTTGAGCGATCATGTCTCGAAAGAGATATGACTGACTGGACAGAAGATTTTTCTCGCAGTAGGTTGCCATTATTTTTTTTAATGTAGATTGGCTGTTAAGCAAGAATATAGAACCCAGTCTGTTCATACTAGAGAGAGTAACGACGGATTAATATCTTTTACAAGGGTATTTGCGCGTAAGTGAATGCAACGAATTCAACTATAATTCGAACTGGGATCTCAGATTTCTCGTTCCGAGCTGATATGGTTGTTCAAGATTTTTTTAAATCATTTCACTCCAAGCAAGGCATTCCACTGCCACTATTGCGCTTGGGGCTACAGAGGGAGGTAAATAGGAAGAATGGTTAGATATAGGAAATGTCAGAAGGGGGTGATAGATAGTTGGGTGGGTGGGAAGAGTGTTTGAAAGAATGGAAGTTTGTTAGGTGTCTATTGACCTTATATTTAAACTCCTGGAGATTGTAGCCGTCGGGGAAGCAGTCATGTGGAAGAGAATTCCACAGTCGGGAAGTGCGTAAAAAGAAACTATTGGAGTAGAAGTTGTGGTTGAATTTTATCGGTTTCACTGTAAAAGGGTGGAAACTAGTTGCTAATCTATTATCTCGTGCAAATTCGAACCTAGAGGGCACCAGTGATCTAAGTTCATCGGAGCAGAAGCCGTGAAAGTATTTATAGAAGAGACACAGGGAAGCCACGTCGCGCCGGTGAGAGAGAGACTGCAGGCGGTCTGTTAGTCGGTATCCATCACATGACAGACCCTCCGCTCTACCTTGTCTAGAAGCCCAAAGAGAATAGCAAAGGCACCCGACCAGATATGGCAAAAGTATTCCATGCACGATCGGATGGTAGAATTATAAATGTGCAGGATAGATTCGAACGGAAAAAACCTCCGGGCCCTGCACAGAGAACCGACTTTCATAGCAGCGGATTTAGCAATGGATTCGATATAGTCATTCCACTTGAGGTCCGCTGAAAGTGTGAGACCAAGGAGGCGTAGTGTTTTACTCTCTGGGAGGCAAGCCTGGTCCATGCTAATAGGGGGTAGGTGCGATTGTCTATGATGGTTAATTGATAGTAGCTTCGTTTTAGAAGCATTTTGTGCAGATTAGAAAACAACATTTCTATACTTCTTTTATTACAGTTCTGCAAATTTTAGCTTTGCCAAATCCACAACGGATGCTGATTTTAGAGAAAGGTATCATTTAGTCAAAAATAATCTTAAAAAATCAATTCATCTCGTTTTTCTCCATCTATTGGTTGAATAATAGGACAGTTCTATAGCCATGGTTGCCGACCAGTCTTTCGCAGGAAGTTTTCACTGCTTCTGTAGTTTTTTTTTTGTTTGTTTGTTTTGACAAGTAGGGGAGTTAATCCTACGCAAATTTCTTTATCCTCTGGGCAGGGTACATCCTCCCCACCCCGAGGCCGGTTTTAAATTTAGAGTTTATTCTGCCTTGCCACTATTTATAGGGAAGAAGAGATGACTTTATGAAGTAATAGAGTAGCACGTAAGTGAATGCATGTAAGGAACTCGACTGGAATTCGAACTCTGTTCTCCGATTTCTCAATCCGAACCGCTATCCATCACTCCATCTGCCTTACTCCTGATGGAGTACGGCTGCCATATTTGGATTGGAGGTTCCCAGGCTTCACTTTCTAGTTTTGATAGAGCTCGAAACCCCCTACGCGACCTTGTGGGCAGCCTTTGAGAGTTTACTCTCCCGATCGACTCGGTCGATTGAAAAGTTAACTGGGCGATTAAAGTTTATAACTTTTCTCGTCCGTGGTCGATTAAAAATAAAAGGAAATCTGATTCCTTTTACAATCCAAAAGTATGCCATTAAAGATTCACAAGTTACTTAGAATGACCTACAATGACATTATTGAACTCTTGGCTTTTATCGTCCCGGTTAGTGTAAATATTCGTTTAATTAACGCTTCCAGAGTGGATCCAAAATGTATCTATCAACCAGATTGCTCACAGATTTCTAGAAACTCATTTGAAAAAATATTATCCTATATTTCCTCCTCGCTTACGAAAAGTAAAAACGAACATTTGAATGAAAGAAAAAATACGCATACTTCTTTCAACCACGCACCGAAAAACAAATTATACAACTTGTATAAAAAAAAAATTACTTGTATAATATAAGTAAGCATTTTTTTTAATAGAAAATCGTTGAGAAAATCAGATTTGTTATTTTTTATTATCTGAGAGATGGAGGTTGTATTCAACCGGAAGAAAGAAACTACGAATTTAGGTAACTCTACTCAAATGCCGAAAAACAAGAGCATATCACGATGTTGAAATGGCTTAAACTTAATAAAAACAAAGTTTTATCATCAAAATTGTATGCTGTTATTAAGAGGAAAGATCAAATTTTGTTATTATTTCTTTAAATTTTTTAAAATACTTTCTAACACGTTCGAAATTTTAATTAAAATTTAATTTTTTTGTTTTTCCTCGGCGATTCACGCTGTGTTTACTTAAGGCGACTAGTAAGAAAATGGAGTCGAGTAAAATGATTCTGGGGCGAGTAAATTTTCCTTGCCCTCGATCGTCGGTCGAGAGATTTCTTTTTCAAATCTCAAAGGCTGCTTGTGGGTAATGAATTATTTTTTCCCGCATACAAAAAAAAAAAATGAATAAATAAATGAATAAAATAAAATAAAATATTGCAAGTCTCTGGCTATTTCTGTGGAAAATGATGAGATCAGATTTATTCCTTAATTTCGCCAATTCTAAACCTCAGAGCTATACCCCACCATACCTCATGGTAAAAGACAAACCAGTCTCCTTTCCTTCGTATTTTGTTGAGAAATCATTTCTAAACACAAACTACCTGTTTTGTTGACCTGACGCCATGACGGATTTTTTCCCTTTGTTAAAATCTTAACTCGAGACTTGAACAGGTTATCTTTCCCTCATATCCGACTCCTGCAGTAACCCTCTACCTCTTGGGGGCTTGTATCGTGTCAACATTACTTAAGAAAAAAAAATTTTTTTTTTATTAGGTTTACTGTCATATGACGTTAAAACAACAGTTCATTTAAAATCACCGAAGTTACGTTGAACCTTTCAGTATCTACATGGGGGACTACTTGGGAATACCAGCAGATGGAAGGTTGGGTATGCAGCTCATATAATTGGAGAACGGCTTGGAATTGTTACTCGGAAAGCAGAGTTCCATTACCCATTGGGTTTGTTATAAAACTTAGTAACTGTTTCATTTTATCTCTTCTCTTTATCGCGCGCTATGTTTACTTTCATTAAACTAAAAAAAAAAATTACAATCTAAAAATATTTTCTGGCTTTAAAAAAAACCTGCAAAGGGTTGATAAGCCGTAAAAAACTAATCAATCGTTATTAATTTGAAGAAGTCTCTTCTATGAACACACAAAACGCGTCGTGGTTTTTCTAGTTTTCATTTGCCTTGTGGTGCAGTGGATATCGAATCGGAACGACAAATCGGGGAGCCGAGTTCGAATTCCAGTTGAATTCCTTGCATTCACTTACGCACAAATACCCTTGGGAAAGGTATTAATACGTCTCTTCCCTCCAGTTATGGGTTAAATAATAGAACAGATTGGGTTCTATATCCTTGACTGGTAACAAGTCTACCACAGAAAGCAATGACAACCTACTGCTGGATAATCTTCTGCCCAGTCAGTCATGTCCCTTTCGAGACATGATCGCCCAAAGCGTGTATCACTTATGGCACTTAACTGACTGATTAAATGTCTAAGAACTTGATACTGTCGGTCTGTATTCTACACAAACAGAAGTGACTATACGAGTATAAACAGTCTTCTTGTGATAAGCCACTGTGTCGGTTGTGTGTTACGAGAGAAAACAGAATCCACTTTTTTCACGAATATCGTCGAAAATAGCACTTATAGCTTATTCTGCAAGGTTGATGAGGCTCATGCTATGTCAGTAACTTAAAGTATATACCCTTTAATCTTCACTTGCTAAACTAAGAGAATGAGCGGTAGTATGTCCAGCACTAAAAATAAAACCGAATCCTATTCTTAACAATCAAGTGTTAATGAAGGAGGAAAGAATTTTCTCTATCACGCACTTGAAAATGGGCTTTACTGAAAACTTAATTTGCACCGCTCCATGTTGTATCAATACAATCGAGCTGATCACACCTGCTGCTGAGCACTGCGTATTTCCAACGCCAACATAACAAGCGAGAGAAATAGTATGCAGAAGTTCAGCTGATATGATTCGTGAGGCAAAAAAAAAATTCCATGTGTCGTTGTCAGCATAACAAACGCATTGAACGCTTTCAATGTCAGCTGTGTTACAATGCTAAACTTTTCACTTGAATCAAGCATAATTTTTAACACATAAAAAGGAGCTTCTTTCTAAAATAACTGAGAAAGTAAAAAAAAAAATTTCTCATAATTTTAAAATGATTCAGTCACTTTCTCACCGCCGTAAGTTTACCATTCTGTGTCATTTCTATGAAGAGACTAGCAGTATAGCCCGGCATTGCTCGGGTGTAATGAAAGCTTTAAAACTAATCCATGGTCCTGGAGCTCAGACTCTTTGGATGTTGACACAAAAGACTAAAAAAGCATAGTTGTTTCCAGTTAAAGTAAAACCGTAGCCTGAAAGAAAAATGAATGGATGTAAGTCAACTTTTGATTTCCTGGTATCGATATCACATAAGTTTTTTCGTCGTAAACTGAATTTTGAAGACTAAATAAGTCCTCTGAGAAAATGTTATCATGGCTTAGACTAAGAACTACAATTATACCTACTTAGAGCCAAACCCGAAGCAAAAACTAAAATAGAAGGGCTGAAAAAATACAGACATACAAGCAGATAAACAAACACACACACAAACATCTTGCCTTTTGAGCACTCTAACTATTGGGCGCGTAATATGATATGCGCTAAAAAGACTGTCTTCTTCCACCGAACGCCCCGTGGCCCAGGGGTAGAGTCGTCGACTGACGCCAATTCGGTCGAGTTTCGAGCCTGGGTTATGTAGCAATCAGTGTCTAACCGTGTGTGAATATATATATATATGTGGTTAGACTCCGATTTTCTGCGCTATTTTAAGACCTGCAACCTTGAAACTTCTGAATATCGTTTTTTATGTCTTTTTCTATGGGCGTATCAAATTTGATTAAAATCGGACTACTCCTTCAATAACCCGATTTTTTCGATTATCGATTTTCCATATTTATCGGGGGTACCTCGACACAAAATCTAGCGAGGAATACTCGCAGACGCTTATAGTACAACTGTGTAAATTTTCAAGAAAATCGGTTCCGTTGTTTCGGAGTTTATAGGTAACGGACACACACACACACAGACAATGTTCCATTTATAAATAAGTTTAGATTTCATGGTAATTGTTCGGACGAGCTCTTAGCTATGGTACCTATACTTTTTTAATTTAAGCGCAGTAATAAATATCTGGGAAGTGTTCTAACGGAAGACGGAAAGTGCGACACAGAGATTCAAAGGCGAATTGGCATAGTGAAGAACGAGTCCCAAAATATGAGTAAAGTATTAAGACACATAAAAAACTTTCACTAGAAACAAAGAAGAGAGTACTAGATTGCTATGCAATGTCAGTTCTTTAATATGGCAGTGAATGCTGGACAATATCATCAAAGATGAAGGGAAAACTTGAAGCAGCTGAAATGTGGTTATACAGAAGGATGCTGCTGATATCATGGACCGAGCATCTGAGCAATGATGAGATTTTGGAAAGAATAGAAACGAAAAGAAAATTAATATTGAGCATCAGGAAGAGACAACTGAAATTCCTGGGACATGCAACACAGAGGGAGGGCTTGGAGAACCTGATAGTAACAGGCCAGATAGAGGGGAAAAAGAGAGAGAGGAAATAAGCGGATAACATTTTTGAAGGGCCTGAGCAGGTAGATGACAGAACGGGGGCTGCGAGATGTTACAGGAGAAAGCGTGCTAAGAGCCACCAGGGATGTTGAAGGACATGATCGCCTACGTCCTGAAAGGACAAGGCACAGAGAAGAAGAAGAAGAAGCAGACTCATTGTATAGTATGACTTCTGATTTTTTTTAAAGACTAAACTAGCGTCGAGATATGATTAATTTCCAGTTGAGCTGGTAGACATAGCTGTAATTTCTATGCTAACAGTTTCTTTTTGTCGCATTTCTCATTCGTGAAACTCCCTTCCGGCTCAATTTTAACCTGCGAAAGTTTAAATTCAATTTCAATTGCTATCTACTGTTCCTCTGGCAACTCTTTCTCTTTTCGCTCAATATTAATGTTTCTGATTCTAATTTTTCCATACCTTTTAACGCCTTGCATCTTGGTGGCTTCACTGCCTTGCATGGGATAAAACCGATTAAAAACACAAAAATTGCTCGTTTTCTGTCGACATTTTCATTTTTTTTTTTTTTTGACATTTTTTTGAAAATCATATCACCCCGAGCAAGGCGGTAACGCAACTGATGCGCAGGGGGCTACGTAAGAGTGAACAGATTGGAAAAGAGAAAGCCGGAAACCACATCCTAAACAGGGAACAAAGAATGAGCCTCTTCACCTGTTCAATAGACGTGGGTGGAGTGTGAACCGGGCGATAGTTTAGTCTATCTACTCCAATTGAAAAAAAAAAGAAAAGAGTGAAAAGATTGAAAAAGAGAAAGCCGGAAACCACATCCTAAACAGGGAACAAAGAATGAGCCTCTTCATCTGTTCAATAGACGTGGGTGGAGTGTGAACCGGGCGATAGTTTAGTCTATCTACTCCAATTGAAAAAAAAAAGAAAAGAGTGAAAAGATTGAAAAAGTGAAAACTGGAAACCACATCCTAAACAGGGAACAAGGGATGTGGATAATATTTATATTTGCGTAACCACTTTTAAGAACGTAGACGATCATACATCTCCATAACTTCCTCTTTTTAACCTCTGTCTTTTTTACTATCTCTCGCCTAATTCCTCTTTTGCTATTCCCTAATAGAAAACCATTAGGTAGGTTACTAGCCGATTCTCATTTATATCCTCTTAATAAAGCCCTGTAAGCGTCAAATTTTCTTGGACTTTTTTCTCATTGTATCAAAAACGTTTCGACTGCCCTTCTGATTCTTAGTATAAGCGTTCTTTTTTTTTTTTTTCATAAATCTTCCAAGTTTCTCACCTGTTCCTTTCCTCCTATTCTCACCTGTCTTCTGTAGAACCACATCTGTTCTGCCTCAGATTTCCTCTTCATCTAACATTTTATATTACAGTTAATTCTTAACTATCTCTTCCCAAACGAAGAGGAAATTTAAAGCCTCAGAGATGTACTTCTGCGGATACATGCCGCCAGTAACATAGACATGTAATCAACGAGTAAGTTGACTTAACTGATTACAACTGGAAATTGTAAAATGTCTATTCTAACTATTGTTTTATATATCAGTCAGTTAGTTAAGTGCCATAAGTGATACACGCTTGGGCGATCATGTCTCTTTCGAGACATGACCGACTGGGCAGAATATTATCCCGCAGTAGGTTGCCATTGCTTTCTGTGGTAGACTGGTTGCCGACCAAGGCTATAGAACCCAATCTGTCCTGTTATTTAACCCATAACTGGAAGGAATAGACGGATTAATACCTTTCCCAAGGGTATTTGTGCGTAAGTGAATGCAATGAATTCAGCTGGAATTCAAACTCGGCTCCCCGATTTCTCGTTCCGAGCCGATATCCATTGCACCACAACGTACATCCATGAGTTTTATATATACTAAGTGAAAAAACTTTATATATATATATATATATATGTATCGACCAAAGCCGTTTGGTTCTTCAACTGCCGTGTCCATTCAGGATGTAGACGATCATGGACGTTCACTTGCTTCTCTTCTTTGTCGCTCTTAATATTTTTCCTCTTGTTATCTCTACCAAATCCCACTTCGCCAGCCACTTGATCAAGCCTATAAAATATGTTTCTCGCTGTTTTCCTCTGCCTTCCTTTCCCTCTATCTTTTTTTTTTTTTTTAATCATATCACCCCGAGCAAGGCGGTAACGCCACTGATGTGCAGGAGGAGGCTACGTAAGAGTGAATAGATTGGAAAATAGAAAGCCGGAAACCACATCCTAAACAGGGAACAAGAGATGAGCCTCTACACCTGTTCAATAGATATGGGTGGAGTGTGAACCGGGCAATAGTTTAGTCTATCTACTCCAATTATTCATGATTATTGCTTTTAATCATTTTCGATTGTTCCTTACAAGATCACTTCATATACTGGTAAGTATTTTGCTCCATATTTCTGTGAGTATTAGATTCTCCAGACCATCAAAAGCCTTTTTACTTTCATTCCTCCTGGGAGGTGGTTATTTTAACAAATATATCTTCTTCTTCTTCTATGTGCCTTGTTCTTTCAGAACGTAGGCGATCACGGCTCTCCACGTCTCCCTATCCCTGGTGGTTCTTAGAACGTTTTCTCCTGTTACATCACACAATTCCTGTTCTGTCATCCACCTGCTCAGGCCCTTCAAATATACTATCCACTGCTTTTTCCTGTCTCTTTTTCTTTCTATTTGGCCTCTTAGTATCAGGTTCTCCAAGCCCTTTTTCCTCATTGCATGTCCCAGGAACTTTAGTTGTCTTTTTCTAATGCTAAGTATTAATTTTCTTTTCGTTTCAGTCCTTTCCAAAACCTCATTATTGCTCACATGCTCGAGCCATGACATCCGCAGCATCCTTCTGTAGAACCACAGTTCAGCTGCGTCAAGTTTTTCCATCATCTTTGATTATATTGCCCAGTAGTCACTGCACCTAATATATAAGTAGTCAATTTCAGTGATTGTTTTAAACAGAGGATAAATTTGTGCATATCTTAACTAGGAGTGTCTATTTTAGTTTTCCACTTCCTATATAACTTACGCTCATCTTTTTGTTTCTACAAATAACAGTGGGAGACGAACAACCTATTTAAAAACCTTTTCCCTTAACACCACTACGTTACATTGTCCTCATCATATCCTTTTTCTCCCCCTTCTGTAATATAGCGTACACGACCCTGACATATTTCTCTGTAAATTGACTGACTCACAGAAACATTGCTTACAGAAAGCCCTCCCATCATTTCCCCGCTAGTCGAATCTAATTAAACCTTTGCCTATATTGTCCCGCTTATTTCAAGAGATACATCACCCGAGTAAAATGAGATGGCCAATTGGCGGACAGATTTTCTCCAATCGAGTTTCGAGGAAAAACAAAACAGTAATAGAAAGAAGAAGAAAAAAAAAGCTCCGTTGTTTCTTCGTGTCACAAGAAACAAAAAAGGTCGCGTGCGCCAAAGTAATTTGATAATTTGCTGCAAACGATAACCTCATTCCTAATTAAGCAGAAAAGGCTCAGTCAATTGTTTTTTTTTTAATATTGCCTGTGTGTATGCGTTTATTCTCCCCCTCACTACAAAAAAGAAAAAACTGAAAAAAATAATTATAATAAAATGACTCCTCATAAAGTTTCTTAAATGCATATATTTAAATTGTTCAATCTGTTGTCCTCATTTTCATTTCCATATTTGCAACGTTTTAGTGATTGTACGCTCCGGCCAACGTCAGCTGATTGGAATTTCGAACTGAATTCTTTATTTTGTTCACCGGCGTAGATCGTACTAGTTTCACAAGCCATGCCTCTTCCAGACGTTTCAGTAATGGTTATTTCCCTTTAACTCATCTCTCGAAGTTTTCGTATCGAACTCCCAATTCTTAGGTTCAAGTCACTGAATTCAGCCAACGGTTTTATCCACCGGGCTATGTGTTCTCGAGAATATCAGGATGTGATTTTTTTACTGACAAACTTAATATCTCAACCATATTCACCAGAGTTTATATGACAATTTAGTTGTTTGTTATTGTTTTTTTCTACACTCCATATTACTTATTTCCATATTGCCTTTATTCAATTGGAGTAGATCGACTAAACTATCGCCCGGTTCACACTCCACTCACGTTTATTGAACTGGTGTAGAGGCTCATCCCTTGTTCCCTGTTCAGGATGTGGTTTCTGGCTTTCTCTTTCCCAATCTTTTTACTCTTACGTAGCCCCCTGCACATCAGTGGCGTTACCGCTTTGCTCGGGGTGATATGAGGAAAAAAAATTCTTTACTTAGCCTATTTAGCTTTTTTCCTTAATCACTTGAAGAACAGAATATACATGGACGAAAAGTCTTTAATATATAAACAAAGGTAAGGACAACAGTTAATGTCTATTGTGTTTAATGAGCCGTTCTAAACGTCGTATTTTGGCTTTAATTTTATTTCAACTAAAATTAAAGCCAAAATATGACGTTTAGAATGGCTCATGATTAAACATAATAGACATTCATTGTCTCTTATATTTAACAAGATATATATATATATATATATATAAGTACGTATATTTTGGCAGCGTCTTTTTTTTAAACACGTATTAAGCGATGGCGACAACTTAGTCTTGCAGATTTTCTTTTGTATTTTCTCACATTTTCTAATGAGGTCTTTTATTTCCAAATAATTTTTATGCAAATATTGTCCATATGTTAACCGAGTACTTTCGAACGTCTTCGTTCATCATCAGGGTCAAATTTTACGGTTTTACAATTTTAAACAGCAACAATTGCCTTGGAGCAGTAAACGTGTTATTACATTTTGATGAGCTAAATAAACGTTAAGAAATTTTTTTTAAAATTCAAGGGGCAATATTTGCATAAATATAATTTGGAAATAAAAAGCTTCATTAGAAATTATGAGAAAATACAAAAGAAAATCTGCAAGACTAAGTTGTCGCTATAGTTAAATGCAACGTGTTAAAATATATATATATATATGTGTGTGTGTGTGTGAAAGGGCAAAAGAAGGATGGGAACATAGGTTTGAAGACAGTTGCAGTTGCAAAGGTAGAGAGAAAGAAAAAGAACAAGATACACGGGGTGACGTAGAAAGGAGTCAAGTGGATAAGAGGTGGGTATTGACATTGCATTTAAATTCCTGGAGGTTGTAACCGTCAGGAAATCAAATATATGGAAGAGAGTTCCACAGGCGGGAAGTGCGAGATAAAAAAAACTGTTGGAGTAGAATTGTCTGCTGCATTTGGTGGGACCTTGTTGCCAGTCTGGTCGCACGGGTAAATTCTTATGGCAGGGGCATCAGTGACTTAATTTCGTCAGAGAAGAAGCCATGAAAATACTTGTAGAATAGAGAGAGAGAATCCACATCCCACCGGTGAGAAAGTGGCTGGAATCGAGCTGCCAAGTCGGGACCTATCACATTACAGATTCTCCTTTGGAGCATGTTTCTTTGGCTATCACTTTAAACGTTATGTTTAGTGAATGCTCGTATTTAAATAGACACTCAGTTTATTTATTAAATACAATTTAACTTTGCCTAGTCGACTGTTTCTCTGTAGCTTAGTTGTTTAGAGACTGCCGGGTCTAACAGTAATTTCCTCTATTCTGAGGAACGTAGGTTCGAATTCGGCTGGAGAGCGTAAATTTTTCTTCAATAAGATTTCTTGAAAGATCAGACCGGTTGACGAAAATAAATATACTATTTAATAAATAAACATACGAGTATCCACTAAAAATATTGTTTAAAGCGATAAACAATCTGTGGAGATATATATATATATATATATATATATATATAATTATTTGGTCGGTTGTTTGATTGATATATTTAAACTTATTTATGAATGGAACTTTGTCTCTGTGTGTATATGTGTGTGTCCGTTACCTATAGACTCCGAAACGGCTGAACCGATTTTCTTGAAAGATTACACAGTTGTACTATAAGCATCTGCGAGTGTTCTTAGCTAGATTTTGTATCGAGGTACCCTCGATAAATATCGATAATCGAAAAAATCGGGTTACAGAAGGAGTGGTCCGATTTTAATCAAAGTTGATACAAAGACATAAAAAACGATATTCAGAAGTTTCAAGGTTGCAGTTCTTACAATAGTGCAGAAAATCGATTATATATATATATATATATATAGTGTATCGAGGCAACTGAAATTAAAGCAAAAATACGACATTTAGAACGGCTCATAGTTAAACATAATAGACATTCATTGTCTCTAATATATATATGTATATATATATGACAAGATGTTTGTGCGTGTGTCTGTTTATCTGCCTGTATGTCTGTATTTTTTTCAGTCCTTTCATTTTAGTTTTTGCTTCGGGTTTGACTCTAAGTATGTATAATTGTAGCTCTTAATCTCAGCCATGATACCATTTAGTCAGAGGACTTATTTAGCCTTCAAAATTCAGTTTACGACGAAAAACTTATTTGATATTGATACCAGGAAATCAAAATTTGACTTACATCCATTCATTTTTCTTTCAGTCTACGGTTTCGCTTTAACTGGAAATAACTATTGCTTTTTAGTCTTTCGTGCTAACGTCCAAAGAGTCTGAGCTCCAGGACCATGGATTTGTTTTAAAGCTTTCATTACACCCGAGCAACGCCGGGCTATACTGCTAGTCTTATTTATAAAAGTATTTTTAATTAAATATTATTAGTTTTATTCCGCTTTTATATTTTACGATTCAAAGCAGATTTTCAGTAAATCCTGTTTTGTTTAAAACAAATAAAAAAGCAGAGAAAATTGACTTAAATTCTCCATGGAGTCCCGTCTTAACAAATATGTTAAAGGTCGAAAATTCAGGAAATTAAGTGTGGTTAACAGATGTAATGAAAAATATATTTTCCCAAGATTTTCTTGAAAGAAAATTAAAAAGTAATTTCATTTATTTACTAATCAGTCCTGAAAATTTTATTAAAATGCCACAACTATCAGATTTTTGAAAGAATTTCCAAAGCAGTGTGCTTTTAACGCCAAACAAGAAACTAAAATTCCTATACTAATCGTTAGCCCACCCACCGACGCAAGAAAAACAAGACTTTTTAACGTGAATTTTGAACCTATTAGGAAAGATTTTTTTTAAATTAATAAAATAGCGAAAAAATAATTTGTTCTTTCCCTTCAATAACAAACATTTTAATGAAAATATTTGTTTTTTTTTTATCAAGTATGCTCTCTTTTTTATCATGATATATTATTTTTATAAAACTATTGGGTGTAGCTAGTTTAAAACAAGAAGATTTGTGGCCTGAAAATAAATTTTTGAGAGAAAGAATTATGAGTCTAATCAGTGAACCATGTTGTATTTTTAAAATTCTATGGGGAAGACGGCCGTGAACACTGAGGCACACACAGGAAGGCATAAAAGAAGAATATTTGTTTGGTTGGCGAACGTTCAATTGTATTTTTTTTTCTATTAATAGTAGTTGGCATGCGTCCGTTTCAAGAACATATTACAGGTCTGGACACAGTCCACTGAGATGTTTACCTGCCCAAGGAAAGAGTCCAATCTTCCCGGGTATTTAATTTATAGCTGGAGGAAACTGGACTCATGCCTTTTCTGAGAGCAACAGTGAGAAGCAAATGAAACTAAGTGAGGATTCCAACTCAGCACGCTGATTCCACTTTCTGTACGGATCAGTCGGTTAAGTGCCATACATGATACATGCTTGCGCTATCATGTCTCAAAAGAGACATGACTGACTGGGCAAAAGATTATCCCGCAGTAGGTTGCAATACTTTCTGCGGTGGACTGGTTGCCGACTAAGGCTATAGAACCTAATCTGTCCTGTTATTTAACCCATAACTAGAGGGAAGCGATGGATAAATACCTTTCCCAAGAGTATTTGCGCGTAAGTGAATGAAACGAATTCAACTGGAACGCGAACTCGGCTCCCCGATTTGTCGTTCCGAGCCGATATCCACTGCACCACAACGCACATCCTTTGTACCTGTAACTGTTACTTAACCCCTATACCCTAAATCTCTTTTATTAGAAGGGAAGTGACGCAAAAGGAACCATCGATAATCGGTAGATAATCTATAATAAACGGTTATTTCCTTCTCCTCAAATACTTTTTCTTAACTTGCCGTACCTCTTCAGGGCGTAGTCGATCATGGACTTCCACTTGGTTCTGTCTTTTCTCGCCCTCAAAATTCTTCCTCCCGGTAACTCTGCCAAACCCCGCTCTGCCATCCATTGGCTCGGGTCTATCAAGTAAGTCTCACGCCGTTTTCCCCTGTATTTCTTTCCTTCTATCTATCCTGTGAGTATTGAATTCTCCAGGCCATCCTTTCTCATCACATGTCCCAGAAACTTAATCTGTCTCTTATGTTAAGTATTAGTATTCTCCTCGTTTCCATTCTCTGCAACACCTCATCTTTAGTCACGTGCTCAGTCCATAGTATTCTCAGTGTCCTTCTGCAAAACCACATTTCTACTGCTTCTCCTAAAATATTTCTCTAAAATCTAAAGGATATTTTTTCACGAGCCCACACTCTTCGTCAACAAAACTTGTTGCATTTTTCACAAATTTCTTTGCTGCGATCTTTTGACTTTGCTCCATATTTTTAAAAAAATCATATTCAACATTTAAAAAAAAAATAACTGTTCTTTAATTCCATTTACAACACTAACATTTTTTCTCGCTAACTTTCTTTTGTTTATCTTCTTTCACTCCCTATTTGTATTGCTTTACCCTCTCCTCATGCATTACTATTCCCTATTGGTTCCTCCTTCCTAAACCATCTGCCGATGGCTATCCTAGATAGCCTTTCTTTACCCCTGTTATTTTTCTCCCATCCGCCACCTCCATCTGTCGATATCATTTTGTTTTATAAATACTGATTTCCAATTGAAAGGGAACAATGCACTTTGTTCACTTCCTGAAATATTTGATTTTAGAGTAGAATAAATGGTTTTAAGTTCAGCCATTTTTACTTTGCTTCGTATATATATATATATATATATATCATATCGCCCCAAGCAAGGTATTTTATTGCCACTGTTTTGCAGGGGGTTACATAGGAAGAAAGTTATGAGAAAGAGTGACAGGTTAAAGGGAGTATCAGGAAGTGGGTAAGAAAAGGATAAGAATACTGATGAAAGTGGATTATCACCCCAAGCAAAGCATTTTACTGCCATTGTTTTGCAGCGGGTTACATAGAAAGAAAGGTATGAGAAAGAGTGACAGGTTAAAGGGAGTGTCAGGAAGTGGGTAGGAGAAGGATGAGAATACTGATGAGAGTGGCGTGGACGGAGAATGGAGCATGAGAGAGAGGATGCAAGTTAGTAAGATAGGAGATGACTCTTGACTTTAAATTTAAATTCTTGGCGATTGTAACTGTCGGGGAAGCAAGTAAACGGAAGGAAATTCTATAAGCGAGAAGTGCGAGAAAAGAAGCTGGTGGAGTAGAATTTGCGTTTACAATTTTATTGGTTTCACAGTAAAAGGGTGATACCTAGTCGCTAATCTTGTGGCTCGAGTAAATCTTTATATAGGGAGCAACAGTGAGATAAATTCATCGGAGCAAACCCCGTGAAAGCATTTGTAGAGGAGACACAGGGTAGCCACTTTGCATCGGTGATAAAGTGACTGTATCTGAGCTGCCAAGTCAGATTATATATATATATATATATATATATGTAATGAATTATTTTGCACATTATTTTTACCGATACTCGTATTTAAGTAGATATACTGTTTTTTTTTGTTTTGTTTTGTTTTGTTTTGTTTTTTGTTTTTTTAATTAAACAGTATTTTTATATTTATATCTACCGACCTGATTATTATTTACGATAAATTTTTATTACGAAAATGTGTGCTACCCAGCAGGATTTTCGTAATAAAAATGTATCGTAAATAATCAGGCCGGTAGATATAAATATAAAAATACTGTTTAATTAAAAAAAACAGAATATCTATTTAAAATACGAGTATCGGTAAAAAATAATGTGCAAAATGATTAATTACAAATTGTTGGTTGCTTATAACCAAGTTTCGTTAAAATTCGTTAATTTCCGTAACATGTTTATATATATATATATATATATATATATATATATATATATTACGTATGGCGAGTAAGTCTGCGCATGCTCACGACTGGAAATATTAAATGTTTAAGAGCAACTGGTTATTTTATAGACTGCATGTAGTCAGTTTTGATTGACGTCTTCGCGTACTCTCTTCCTTCGGGCGTAGGGTATTAGCCCACTAGAGGCTGCGTCGAAGGGTAGAGTCTCGACTGGGGGACATTAGACAGAAATTTTGGGCCGGGCTATATGGCCCGGATTACCTACATTAAAAAGGCGTTGTGCCACATTTTGTATTAAGTGGGAAGACAGATAAATACTGCAGTCAGCCTTGATTGACACTATTCCGAAAATATCTTCATCTGTTTATAACTGTCCTTCAGTAATCTCTTTCCACAGATTTTTTTCTACCGGCCTGCGCATTCTAGAAAAATTGATAAAGAAAATGTGAGCTTTGGCAGAACTTGAAACTGCATTCCACTTTGGAGAAGGAATTGGCTTTAGACCAACGGGCTGCGGAAAAAAAAAACTTACAGCCAAACATATTACATGTTCTATTTGCTCAAAAGCAATATCTGGTTCAGGTTTTTCACGAGAAGCAATTGTAAACAAAGCAATTTCTGAAGAAATAAAGAGCTTTTTAATTTTTTTTACATATATTTATTACTTTAGACGTTATTTTTAGTGGAAACACGTATTTGAGCACAACACACTTTCTTTTTTTAGTGTGTATTTCGTATATCAGCTATTAGAGAAAAGTTAAAGAATATGGGCTCTCCGTTAATCCATTTTTTAGGAAGGGTAGGACATTGTGTCGGACCAGAATGTTTTTGTCTGCCTGAATCCATCTTGCATATATACAAATCAACCATCCGTCCGTGCATGGAAAACTGCTGTCATATATGATCAGGCGAACCCGCTGTTCATCTCAGTGTTCTTGAGGAGAATCAGTAATGTGATAGGTACCGACTTGGCTGCTCGACTCCAGCCACTTTATCACCGACGATCATAAGATCTCGGTCGACTTTGATAAAATGTTTGAATTAATTCTGCTATATTCCATTATATATATATATATAATTTTTAGGTTAGAACATGTGATAAACTACTAATTGTTTATAGTTCATCGTATGATCTAACGTAAAAATTAATAATATTCATTTCCCTATTTTTATATTGAACACCGTTTTAAATTAATGTTTTGAATGCTGCAGTTATTTTTTTCGTTCTTATTCATTTGGTTTTGGGATGGATATATATATATATATATATATATATAGTGTGTCTGTGTAAGTTTGTTAAAAGAGCACCGAGATTTTATGCCGTACTTCTCTTAAAATATATCCAGATATGAGTTCTCTTCTATGTAAACAAGAAAAAAGTATTTCTCGTCTGTAGTATTTAATCAAATTTATGTGTGCTTGTATGATATGTCTGTTAGAATATTTTATTTTTTTCAACCAGACTATTGAATAAATTATCTTCTTTTTTTTTTCTCATACTCATTAAGTATTCACTATTTATGTGTAATCGACTTTGGTAGCTAAAGTATCGTGTGTCGATTGGAAATTTATTATTATTATTATTTGAGACTATTTTTATACCACCATGATTTTCCTATCAGTCACTTATTTTTCAGCAGTTTTTCTTTTGTTTGTTTGTTTGTTGTTCCAAATTCCGTTTCAAAATTTCTTTTATTCTATTAAATTTACTAATTAAAAGAAATTTAACAAAAACGAAATGTCAATGTTTCCAAAGCCCTCAGCGAAATTTTAATTTAATCTTGTATATTAATCTTATCGTTTAAAACCCTTTTAATGAACAAACCAATTACTTCTTTGACAAAAAAAAACCTTGTCTCTGTTACATAAAGAGATGATTATTCGATAAAAAATATATATTTCGTTAAATTTTTGGTATATGCATAGAGTTTTCTTTATTAAAAATTTATTTAATTATAATTATCATTATTATCAATTTATTAAAAATTACCATAATTTGGTATAACGTTTTGGTTTATGCATAAAGTTTTCGTTGTTAATAACATTTCATAGCTTTTCATAGGATTTAGTAGACTGTAAATCCCGTGTTTGTTATTCTTTTCTTGCCTCGTTGGAGCGTTTATTTCAGCATATATTTTCTGTGGAAAATAAAATATAATTTAGTTTTTAGATGGTTTTTCTCTCCTTATTTAATTTCAATGTTTTTTTAAACACACACTGGAAAAATAGTTTACATGATTTCGTTTATTAGATTTTTAATGTCTCACGCGACTAAAATTGTTTTTCCCACGTTTCTAGAAAATTAGAATTTAGTTGAGCAAAAAGAATGATTAAAAAATGACAATGTCTTGTCCACAAATAGACAGTTTCATAGATTTTGAGACAATTTTGGCTGTCATGTCTTTTTTTATGCAGAAAAATTAGTTTGAATTTAGTGGCTGAAAAATTATACAACTGCTTTATCGGCTCAGTAACCCTTACTGACCGATGACCAATCGTTTCTTTCCGATTTTCAAAACTTTAAAAATGGCTACTACGATTCCAGATTTAAGGACGATGTGCAAGTTTTACATTGGAAATGAAAATCAGATCATGTACTCTTACTTAATTCATTGTTTACTCATGAACATTTTGTCCTACAAATGTTATACAGAAGCTTAGAGTAGAGATTAAGTCAGTAGGCATCGAGAAAATAATATATTTATCCGAAATTCGAATGTGATAATTCGCACTTTGATTATTAAATTTTGAGTTTTGTTTAACGGCATATCAGCCTCTGTGAGTTATTTAATGCCAAAAAGGTAGGGTTTTAAGATATTTTTTTATGTTCAGTTATAGTGAAAAGGTTGATTTAGTCAGATTTTGTTGAAAAATATTTTAATTTTTTCTTCCTTCAAAAATGTTTTATGGTAACAATCTTTTTCCTTCAAAAACGTATTGTAGGTAATATTTTTAATTCAAAAACGTATATTTTTCTATAAAAGTCTATTTTTATACTTTCATAGTGTTTTGACGTCAGTTTGGAGGTCAAACTATTTGCCCATAGCTGGGACTCTAACAGGTGCTACCACCCCGGGTCAGGGTGGACCTGGAAGCAACAACAATTAAGAGGTGGTTCTATGCTCCACACAATTTCCCAATCAGAGGCCTTGCTGCCGGATGCAGTTCATTGTTATACCCAGGACCATTGGTTATTAGAAATGGATATATTTAGATTACAAAAAGACAAAGCAGCTGATGGTGATCCCAAAAAGAAAAAAAACTGTTTGAAAACTAGAAGAAACCCGGAAATAGGTGTCCATGGGGAAGGGGGCACTATGGTGGAGATTAAGTTATTACTGTTACTTTGTCGTTAAAATAAGATGAGATCATTTCCAAACCGACTGTGTACTCACACTTTATATCATCAGCAGCATGTTGCAGTGCTGTGATTACCACTTTCCTCCATTTAGCAATTGTTGTTTAGTGTGACATTCAAGGTAGAATAGTGCAATGGCTTGCCTTTTTTTCTGCATCAAGGAATTTGAGGTTATCCTGTCTTAGCTCCCATAAGTTAAAGAGGCAGCAGAGGTCTGAATTTAGTTTTTTCGTCTCCTAGACTGGTTGCCACCCAAAGCTATATATATATATAAAGTAATTCGTCGAGCTTTTTATTCGACCTGAACAGAATGCAGAAAGCACTGGACGGCCGTTTCGTCCTATATTTGGGACTCTTCAGCGGTGCGCATCCACTACCAAGAAGCGAACCCAGACAGTTTTGGTTATTAAGCTGATGTTATACCAACTGTACCAGGAGCTCTGGTGACGAAGAGGTAACGAATTAAACTCAACGACGCGCCACTCGTTCACAAATTCCGTGGTGGAACTCATCCAAGCTCCTTTACCCGTAGGACGGTACCTCACAGAGTCACGACTTCTCCAACACAAGCCGCTAAATCCATGACATGTTAAGCTGGTTGACGCACAGAGATATGATTGAAGTAGTAGGAGAATTTGAATAAGAGTCCCAAATATAGGACGAAACGTGCTTTCTGCATTCTGTTGAGGTCGAATAAAAGAGCTCGATGAATTACTTAATTATTCAAATCCTCATACTATTTCAATCACACACACACACACACACACACACACACACATATATATATATATATGTGTGTGTGTGTGTGTGTATTTGGCAACCACAATCTTAACAATATCACATATGCACAGTATTCATAGACACCACATGAATTCGAACAGAAGGTAGTTTTTTGTTTCTTGTTTTTCTTTTTACAGTAATGTTCACCCTGTAAAAGATCCGAAGGCCACTCGTGGTAGAGGGTTACAGAGTAAGAGGCGCGGATTATACGAGTGTGTGAGAAAGATAACAGTTAATTCTACACTTGGATAGGTTAAGATTGAAGTCATCGGGAAAGAAAGACCCATCTTGGTAATGAAGCAAAGCGAGAAGTTGCTAAACATCAATTGCACAGACTTAATATTAGATATGTGTATGACACGGTGTCGAGAGTAGTCAGAGAATGGAAACTACAGAAACCCCTACGAAATAGGGAAAAGGAAAGAGAGAAAAAAGACTAAACATTAATTGTAAGAAAACAGAATGCATGTTTTCTCGCAAAAGGAAAATTCATATTAATGTTCCAAATTACAAATTGGAGATATCAAATTCAAACAAGCCCCAAAATTTAAATATCTGGGAAGTGTTTTAACAGAGGGTGGAAAGAGCAACACTGAAACCCGAAGTTGAATTACGGTAGCGAATGATGCCTTCTAAAACCTAAGAAAATTATTAAGAAACAGAAAATTTTCGTTAAAAACAAAAGAATAGAAAACTTGTACGTAATATTCATCTTCCTATATAGCAATAAATGTTGGACAGTCTCCTCGAAGATCAAGAATAAACGAAGCAAGAAAAATTCGGTTCTACAGAAGGATATTATGAATGTGCAATATGGTGAAGTGGATATCAGCTCGGTACGAGAAATCAGAGAGTTTCGAGTTCAAGTTGAATTCGTTGCATTCACTTATGCGCAAATGCCCTTGGAAAAGATAATTATCCATTTATTATCCCTCTTCCTATGGGTTAAATAGCAGGGCAGATTAGGTTCTATAGCATCGGTTTGCAACCAGTCAACCTCATTCGGAGGATAGAGGAGTTTGCGTAAGGATAAACAAATTTACCTGACAAGTGACAGAAGCATTGACAACCTCATCGTCGATGGCGAGGGGTTGTCTATGGCTTCTGCATCATTGGAAGCGAAGGGGTTTAGGGGGAAGAATACCACGGATCGAACAAAGTTTTATATAAAATGGAAACAAAAGGCACTTATAATTAACATCAGGAAGAGAGTTAACATTCCTAGATCACATAGTGAGGTAGAAGGGCTAGGAAAATTGATACTCACGGGGACAGATGGAAAGCAAAAGAGGGCATAATATATCTAACGAGCTTAAGTAAATAGATGTCGGATTTTGATTTAGGAGAGGTAACAAAAAGACGGAACTTATTAAGCGCTACAACGGAGAGAAATTTGTGGAAAACCGTGATAGGTAACGTCCTGATGGGACACGGCACAGCAGTCGTAATAATTGAAACAGCTTTTGAATGGAGATAAAGAGTTTAACACGAAACCACGTTTACATCAAAATATATCACGATTATTTACTACACAATTGTTTGCTACTATAATGAGCAATTAACAGAAATTGGAGCAGGTGAGATTTTCCAATAAAATTAATGTAAGTTTTTTATCGAGGGCTATCGAAGGTTTCAGGAATTGTTTAATTTGAAGCAAAGTATTTTTCTGTGACTATAAATGACGACGAATACGAATTAGTACCTCTTTCTTTTGTGTCGAATTCTTTGATAAGATTTCAAAGCCTCGAGATAGATTCAATTTCGAAGAAACAAATGAAACAAAATAATAAATAT
>JBBBDQ010028943.1:147500-353220 GCA_037127315.1 Ascarosepion bandense
GCTTTGTTCTCTTTCCTCTTCTCTGCTGGCTGGTTGGCTAGCACCCCATTTCCACATTCTGTGAGTACATATATATATATATATATATATATATATATATATATATATATATAATAATCATTTCACCCTAAGAAAGGCACGACGGCACTTGTGCGCATGGAGTTAAAAGTAGTAGAAAATATCAAGATATAGTGGAGGTCGAAGAAAGGAGAAGAGATAGATCGGAATCAAGGAGAGAGAAAACGGCAACTGACATTGCATTTAAACTTTAGAAGATAGTAGCTAACTATTTCTATGGTAAAAGGGTGAGACCTTGATGACAAACTAGTCAGTCATTTAAGTGCCATACGTGATACACGCTTGGGCAGAAGGTTGCCATTGCTTTCTGCGGTAGACTGGTTGCCAGCTAAGGCTATAGAACCCAATTCGTCCTGATGTTTAATCCATAACTGGATTGAAGAGACGGATTAATATCTTTCCACAGGGTATTTACCCGTAAGTGAATGCAATGAATTCAACTGGAATTCGAATTCGTCTCCTCGATTTCTCGTTCCGATCCAATATCCACTGCACCACAACGAATTAGTAGCACGCGTAAATATTTGAGATTGGGGAATCAGAGAGAAAATCTTGTCAGGTCAGTTGTCATGAGAATAATTTTTAGAAAAGACAGAGGGCAAACATATCACGTCGGTGAGAAAGTGTCTGAAGGCAAGTATCGATTATATTGTAGATCCACGTTTGGGTTTTTGTCGAGAACCTCAAAATAATTAGCAGGAGCACCCGATCTGATAAGGCAACAGTATTCAATATATATATATATATATATATATATATATATATATATATATATATAAACACTCTGCCTCCTCGGGTTAAGTCTCACAACTGTCCTCAAGTGGAATGACTATATTATATAGAGTCCATAGTTCTGCCAAGAAGGTCGGTTCTCTGTGCAGGGCCAGGAAGTTTTTCCCGTCTGAAACAATCCTGCACATATACAAATCTACCATCCGTCCGTGCATTGAATACCGCTGCCATATCTGATCGGGTGCCCTGCTATCCACCTAGGGGGTCCTTGACAAAATCCAACGGAGAATCTGTAATGTGATCGATCCCGACTTGGCAGCTCGGATACAATCACTTTCTCACCTGCGCAATGTGGCTTCCTTGTGTCTCCTCTACAAAGATTTTCATGACTTCTGATCAGATGAACTTAGCTCACTGGTATCCCTCATACATGAATTTGCTCGTCAAGATTAGCAACTAGGTCCCACCCTTTTACTGTGAAACAAATAAATTGTAAACGTAAATTTTACTCCATCAGCTTCTTCTCTCGCCCTTCCCGCCTTTGGAATTCACTTCCGTTTACTTACTTTGCCGGCAGGTATATTTTCCAAGAATTTAAATGTAAATGTCATCTCCTTTCTCACTAACTTGCATCCTCCCTCTCATGCTTCTTTCTCCGTCCACCCCACTCTCATCAATATTCTCATCCTTCTCTTACCCACATCCTGACAACCCCTATAATCTGTCACTCTTTCTCATAACTTACCTCCTATATAACTCCCTGCAAAACAGTGGCAATAAAATGCCTTGCTTAGGGCGACACGGTTATAAAAATAAATAAAAAATATTTATGTATGTATATATAAACATCTATTAAAAATTAAACTAAATTTTCGATACATGCAACTGTTAATCTCATGACTGCAATAATTCTAAACTTAAATAATAGGAGTAAATACGGTCGCCTGTTATCCGGTTCACGCTCTTCCCCGGCCTTTTAAGCAAGAGTACACGTTTATAATTTGTTTTCTGTTTGTGTGTCTATTTCTTCTAAATTCTACTTCAACTTTATTCTTCTAACATCTCCACCTAAACTTTGACATTTTAGTTATTAATTATTTATTTTTGCCCAATAGGTGTAGAGTAGTTCGCCTCCCCACCTTGTTTCTTGCTTAGGATTGCGGTTCCTTCCAAAATCTTTTTATTCTCTTTCCTTCCCAATACCCCCTTTTATTTTAGTGGCATTATTGCCTAACCTAAAGTGAACACATTAAATTAAAAAAAAAAATTTTAAGCGTTCTTATCAAACTTATCTACTAAGAAATATTAATGTTTTATTGACAAAATTCTACCCACATTGATATGTGTTAAATTACAGAATTATACGTATATCAATATTGTGTGTGTATGTGTGTGTGTGTGCATATTTTCATAGGTCAGTCAGTTAAGTGCCATACGTGATACACGCTTGGGCGAACATGTCTCGAAAGAGACATGACTGATTGGGCAGAAGATTACCCCGCAATAGGATGCCATTACTTTCTGCGATAGACTGGTTGCCAACCAAGGCTATGGAACCCAATCTTTCCTATTATTTAACCCGTAACTGGAGGAAAGTGACAGATTAATACCTTTACCAAGGGTATTTTTGCGTAAGTGAATGCAACGAATTCAACTGGAATTCGTTTTCATAGGTCCGTGGATATAGAATCACATCTGTTCGTCATTTATATTTATTTGCGCTGAGACTTTTATGATGCAAACGATGGCCGAATTCTTCAAAATTAAGAAACTCTAAATAATTCTCAGCTTTAAAACTATTTCAACTCTATTTTCATTCTGTTTGCAAGATATAAGAAAAATTAAAGGTAGAGATAAAATACAAGTGTATTTTTATAAGAAAAAAAACACGAAAATTACGTTAAAACTTAAGAAATAGATAGAAAATAAGGGGTTATTAAAAACATCGCCATATTGAATACCTCCTGATGATTCCTTTGTTAAACAAGGTTTTTCTACTTGATATTTATTTATTACCAGCATTTTTTTTTTTGTTCGCTTTCAAATTTTTTAACGCACTCTTTCTCTCGTTTGCTTGTTTCCAAGACTTTCGGGCATATGTCCACTCCTGAACGTTCGACAGACTTGTTCAATGATTGAAAATAAGAACCCAATAAACAGAATAATAAATAAATAAGCCATGAATTCCATTGAAATTAACACAAACGAACGATGAATGGTCGGTTTAGTATCGATCGACAGTGTTCTTTTGTTTAGTACCGCTATTTTCACGACAGGAACGAATTAACCAATCAGCGGCGAAAACTTTAAAAAAATATATATAAATTTGCGTCACGCCTCCGTTTATTTGCTTATATATATATATATATATATATATATATATATATATATATATATATATCGAATGAAAGTCTAACCAGCTGAGCATTTTATATAAAATTGTTTTACTTCGTTTCTTTAACAGTATATGGAATAAACGCTAAAACCAGCTTCCATTAACGTTTGGAGATCTTTTGAAATTTAGGCCCTTGTATATTAGCCGTACGTCCGTATAAAAAGGTTTCAAATGAAATCGGATATATTTATCTTCTAACGGTATCAAAAGCAATTTAAAGACCTGCAATGTGATGATGGTGATTTCTTCACATCCCTATATTATTGCTTCGACATTCAAATAGAGCGCACTAATTATCGATGGGAAGAATTCTATACTTGTCTGTCCATATCTCCAAAGACATCTATATAAGGTATATTTTCGCAAATTACCTAACAAATAAACAAAAAGAACAATAATCCCTGATACGTAATTACATAGAATTTAAGCTATTCAATGCATTTGCAATATGCCCATATTTTGAATTTATGTATCTTGATGAATGTATGAATTTGCAGGCGTCGTGTTTTATAAACAGAAGAATTTCGAGTCATTTTGTCTTACGTCACGAAGAGTATACTTTTTCAACAAAGATACACGCGTATGAAAAAAGGAGACAGTGGGGGAAGGAGATGCTACTGAAGATATACACAAAATGCGTGACAATATTTTTTCATCTAATTACCTGCTATTACTGATATATATATATATATATATATATATATATATATATATATATATATATAGTTTTTTAAACATATACTGTTAAATATAAGAGACAATGAATGTCTATTTTGTTTAATCATGAGCCGTTCTAAACATCGTATTTTGGCTTTAATTTCAGCTGAAAATAAAGACAAAAATTCTCCAACATTTGGATAATTTTTTATCAACTTGATTCTAAGCTTTTTGCTCACATGTTGGAAAATTTTTGTGGGGGTAACAGAAGTAAAAAAGAAAATTTTTTACCAAGACTTTTAAAAAATAATAATTTCAAAAATAATTTCCTTCATTTTTAAATGAGTACTGAAAGTTTCATTAAAATCCGACAATTATTTGATTTTTTGCGAGAATTTCCAAATTAATGTGTTTGTCACCGAAAAAAAGTGGGTGATGTAATCATTACGTTTTCCATTGTAAACAGTCGTAACGTTTGTTTAACCACAAACACAAATCAGAACAAAATTTTCTGACAAAATTTCGAAAATGTTAGAAGGGATTAAAAAACTTTTTAAAATAATTGAAAATTACTTTGATTTTTCCTCTTGATAATAATATAAACATTTCGATGGAAAAAGTATGATTAAGTTTGGAGCCTTTTTTATTCATACTATTTTTTTTCTTTTTTTGCGATTTAGTGGAGGTACATGGATAAAAGAGATTAAATTAATACATATTTATTGAAAAAGACCTCCAATCCATATTGGACTGGGGTAAGAAATGGCTAGTAAAATTTAATGCTTCTAAAACGAAGCTACTCTCAATTAACCATCATCGACAATCTCACCTACCTCCCATTAGCATGGACCAGGCTTGCCTCCCAGAGAGTAAAACACTACGCCTCCTTGGTCTTACACTTTCAGTGGACCTCAAATGGAATGACTATATCGAATCCATTGCTAAATCCGCTGCTCTGAAAGTCGGTTCTCTGTGTAGGGCCCGGAAGTGTTTTCCGTCTAAATCTATCCTGCACATTTATAAATCTACCATCCGCCCGTGCATTGAATACTGCTGCCATATCTGGTCGGGCGCCCCTGCTGTTCTCCTCGGGCTTCTCGATAAGGTTCAGAGCAGGGTCTGTAATGTGATAGATACCGACTTGGAAGAACGCCTGCAGTCTCTCTCCCACCGGCGCGACGTGGCTTCCCTGTGTCTCTTCTATAAATACTGTCACGGCTTCTGCTCCGATGAACTTAGATCACTGGTGCCCCCTAAATACGAATTTGAACGAGATACTAGATTAGCAACTAGATCCCACCCTTTTACAGTGAAACCGATAAAATGCAGCCGTAACTTCTACTTCAACAGTTTCTTTCCTCGCACTTCCCGACTGTGGAATTCTCTTCCAAACGATTGCTTACCCGACGGCTACAATCTCCAGGAGTTTAAATGTAAGGTCAATAGAGACCTCCTAACACACTAACCTGCTTCCATTCTATCAAGCACTCTTCCCATCTGCCCAACCCTCATCCTCGCTATCCTTACTCATCTGTCACCTTCCTCCTGACATTCCCTATGTCTAACCACTCCTTCTCTTTACCTTCCCCTATGTAGCCCCATGCGCAATAGTGGCAGTGGAATGCCTTGCTTGGGGTGAGATGATTAAAAAATATATATATAAGAATATTTCTAATATAAAATACTCCTACATTTAGTATTGGGTTCCTTTGTAAACGATACCACACACTAGTGAAAATGTATATTCTTTGTATTTTTCTATGTTGTCCGAGAATTCATTATCGCAAAAAAACTTGCTGCAGGGAATAGTAGACGAGATTTCAAAACAATTTTAGCGACATTCGGATATTCTACTTATTGATGAAGTTGCAAGAATTACCTTTTATCTTTCATTAGCAACCACGAAATTTCTTGTTCCATAAAGAGGAGAAAGAACGAAACACCAACTGCAGGTTGTTGTCAAAAAAAGGAACGGCTAAACATACAAATTTCAGGCAATAATGTTCGTCACGTGGTCGTAGAAAAAAAAAGAATTTCTTTCTTGTTAGTTACTCTTCAGTGATTCGAATGTCGGAAAATGATTTTGAAAGACAGATGTATCCGGTTAAAATCGGCCTTTCCTGGTGTTCGGGAGCATATGTTTAATGAAAAATCTAAGTTACGCGTAGATGCAAATAAAGGAATTTAAAAATAATCGAATATAAAGCAAAGAGCACGTAAAATGCAATCAGCTCAATTGAGACTGAAATATAAACAGTCAAAGAAGTAGATTTTATAAAGAATTTTGGTAAAATTCATATGTTGGCTCGTCGCTTTCACTTCGAACTTTAAAGCACAATGTGAAAAAAAAATCAAGAAAAATACCACCAAATCGAAAGAAAGAACCTCATTCCAGAATATGCAAAGCACAATAGACGGATGCACTGGGATGAGAGAAAAAATGTCCGAAACAATTACGACTGATGAAGGAATGTTCGTTTTGATTCTTGAATATCGATGCATAGCAGACATATTTTATTCAAAAAAAAATCTTGAGAAAGTGAATTTTTTTTTAAATGAAAAAAAAAGTGCTTAAATATGTCCATTGAAATATTTTTGGTTGATTAAATCAAATTTTAACTTAATTAGCTATAAAAAAAAAAAAACCCACATTGGATCACCTGATCATATTTCCGGTTGTCTTTTTTTGTTTGCTTTCTTATTTTTTTTTTTTTTTGTTATTGAAATCATGGCGTTGATTGTTTATTTCACAGATATTTGATTTTAACGAATTAATTCGACAAATTACAGATAGTGTTTCGGAATTGTCATCAACGTTACATCCGATGCATTCTCTGGTGTTCGCGACATTCAGATTGTAAAGACGTCTGAGAAAATAGAGAATTGTTTTTTGTAATACTTGGGTTTTAAAAAAAAGGTGAAAAACTATAGATTAGCAATAAGTAAATAATTCTATGTAATAATTCTGAAGCCAATACTCCGACGATGGAAAGCTTCAGGGCTTAAAAAGAAAACAACAGCAGCTATGAAAGTCGGCTCTCTGTGCAGGGCCCGGAAATTCTTTCCGCCTGAATCTATCCTGCAATTATATATATCCACCATCCGCCCGTGTATTGACTACTGCTGCCACATCTGGTCGGGTGCCCCTTCTATTCTCATCGGGGTTCTTGACAAAATACAGCGAAGAATCTGTAATGTGATTGAAACCGACTTGGCTGACCGCCTGCAGTCACTCTCTCACCGGCGTGACGTGGCTTCCCTGTGCCTCTTCTATAAATACTTTCATGGCTTCTGCTCTGACGAACTTAAGTCACTGGTGCCCCCTAGGTGTGAATTTTCACGAGATACTAAATTGGCAACTAGGTCCCACCCTTTTACAGTGAAACCGATGAAATGTAACCGCAATTTCTACTCCAACAGCTTCTTTCCTTGCACTTCCTGCCTGTGGAATTCCCTACCGCATGCTTGCTTCCCAGACGGCTACAACCTCCAGGAGTTTAAATGTAAGGTCAATAGACACCTCCTAACACACTAACTCACACCCACTCTCTCCAACTTTCTCCCTATGTACATCCTAAGTCGTCTATCACCCTCCTTCTGACATTTCCTATACCCAATCCTTCTATGTAACTCCCTGCGTTATAGTGGCAGTGGAATGCCTTGCTTGGGGTGACACGATTAAAAAAAAATGTTAAACTGCAAATGAAGTGGGTTAAGATCAAATATGAACGTTATAAATGACATAGTAGATATTAAGGTAAGAACGCAGAATGTTCTTTTTTTTAATACCAGATTACATTTAAATGAGATTTTAACCAAGATTATGAATGTACAACCATTCTGTTTTATACTTAGAAATATCTGTGTTCTGATTATCCCTCCTACTTGCACCTGTTCTTCTATCCATTTACACAAGCTCGTTAGGTAGGTTACTCTTGTCCTTGTCTTGTTAGTGTCAATTTTTCCAGGCCTTCTTTTCTTTTAGGTACCAGAAATGTCAACTATATTTTTCTTATTTTTTACATTATTTATATTGTTCGGACAGTTGTTCTTATGTTTATTGCCATATTCACAACGTTTCGGCCGACGTATGCTCCAGCTTTTTGGAATTTCGAACAGAACTCTTCATTTCAATCACCAGGGTATATCATTCTCGTTCGATGGGATCTGACACTTCCTGATATCATGCAGTTATCACCCTTTAACTCAGCTCTTTAAGTTATTTGATCACCACTACTGTAGCCAGATATTGAACTCACTGACTCTAACAAATGCGTTTATCCACTATGCCATGAGTCCTTTTTTGTATAATTGTCCTTGTTTCCGTTTTTCTTAAAGCTTCATAGTTGCTTACGTGTTCTATGTGGGAAATTCTCAGCATGTAATGGAATGCCCCACACTCTATCGCTTATGTGGACTGACTATATTAGTAGACATATATAGTGAACACAAAAGATACCTATGGCTTGCTTTGGCAACGAGGCTTGCTTGCGGTCTGAGCAATCAGACCGGAGTAAGAACTCTTGTTCACCTCTCTGCGTCCGAGTAGAGAGGGACCCAAACGAGGCTCCGCCGAAGGATAGTCTCGCTTGGGTTCATAAAACAAGAGCCCGACCCAGCCTTAGGCTGCGTCTACGGGTTATTTTTTGGCTGAGCCTAAGGGCTCTGAATTCCACATAAATAGACCTTGTGTCACACCTACCTTAGTGAAAAGGCGGCAAATACCCTTGCTTTGGCAATTACTAGCCTGCCACCAGATTCCCTGCTTGCCGTAGTGTATTTTCATGACAAAAAACCCCTCTTCCTTCATTTACACACGTGTTGCTGTTCTTTCACTCGAGTACCATCTTGTCTGTCTGTAACTTTTTAAGGATACAACACACCCACACCCGCACACACGCACACACACACACACACACACACACATATATATATATATATATGTGTGTGTGTGTATATATATATATATATATATATATAATGATTTGTTTTAACATTATTTTTGATCGATACTCGTATGTAAGTATATATTCTATTTGTAATCAAACAGTATTATATATTTCTACCAGCCTGATTATTTACGATAACTTTTTGTTAAGAAATAGTGTCATTTGGCAGGATTTGAACCTGCGACCCCTATGGATGGTTTACATTTACGCAAGTTTACATTTGTTGACATTACGATCCAGAGCAGATATGGCTATTACGATGAATCGAAAATGGTGTTATATATGCTTGATTTGACTTCGTTTAGACTGTTGATCATTCGTGGTCGAGAGGTCTAAGACGCACCAGGTCAGTTGGTGGCTTCCCCTATATGGATATGGGTCACAGGTTCGAATCCTGTCGAATGACGCACATTTACGTAACAAAAATTTATCGTAAATAATCGGGTTGGTAGAAATAAATGTATAATACTCTTTGATTATAAACAGAATATCTACTTAAATACGAGTATCGATAAAAAATTGTTCAAACAAATCATTTCAAATTGTCGTTTGTTCAAAGACCATTTCGTTAATATTCGTAACACAAACACACACACACACACATACATAATATATATATATATATATATATATATATATTGCTTTAAAAAATCAAATAACAAAGAAAAGAGTGGTAAACTGCGATGATATTTATATATATATATATATATAACTTTTGACGGTACAAAACTTGTAAATTGTTTTAAAAATCACAAACGGAAACATCTCTCAAGAGATCCCTTTCGCCAGCAACACATCAGGAGAGAACCGTTGGTAGTGATCAAAGAAAAACGAAATAATATTCACGTGAGCACAAAGGTGGGGGAACAGAGGCGTGTTTCCGTTTGTGATTTTTAAAACAATTTACAAGTTTTGTACCGTCAAAGAGTTATATATATATATATATATATATATATATATATATATATATATAACTTCGCAGTTTACCACGCTTTTCTTTGTTTAGAGAGACGGCGAGAGGAGAAATCTTTACTGAAGAAATAAGTGACAAATCGTGACGTGGCTTGTCTCTGTCTTTTGTACAAACATTTTCATGGTAACTGCTCTGACGAGCCTTTTTTTTCTGTCCTTGGTACTTCAGCCACACCAATTTTTGTGTGCTACTAGGTCTCATCTTTTTATCGTTGAATTAGTTAAATGAAATCTAATTGTTTCTTTTTTCGCACTTTCCACCTGGGTAATTTCCGTCCGTTTATTTGTTTTCCTGACAGCTACAATCTCAAAAAAAAAAAAAAGCAACGTCAAATGCCATCTTCGATCACCTTGAATTTTTTCCATCTTTAATCCTGGTCCTGGGTATTAACGGTAAACAGCACCCAACAGCAAGGCCTCTGATTGAGAGGTTATGAGAAGCATGGAACCACCTCTTAATTGCTGCTGTTCCCAAGTCTACCCTGTCCCGGAGAGGTAGCACGTGTTAAAGTCCCAGCTACGGATAAATAGTTAACTCCCAAACTGGGGTCAAAGTACTGTGAATGTAAAAAAAAATGAACTTTTATAGTAAGTATACATTTTTAAAGAAAAATATTGCCAACAATACATTTCTGATGGAAAAATATTACCAACAATACATTTTTGACGGACAAAATTAATGCCATAATACATTTTTGACGGAAAAAACAATTATTGCCATGATACATTTTTTAAGGAAAAACAAAACAATTATTGCCATGATACATTTATGAAGGAAAAAAAATACTGCCATGATACATTTTTGAAGGAAAAAAAAACAATTACTGCCATGATACATATTTGAAGGAAAAACAATTACTGCCACGATACATTTTTAAGGGAAAAAACAATTATTGCCATAATACATTCTTGAAGAAAAAAAATTAAAGTCTATCCCTGCAAAATGTTGTGAGTACCTCTTTGCAGAGTCGCCTCTGATAACAAAGACGTTCTTTGGACTTGCTTTGTAACCAGAAAAGTGTTGTCGACGTTTGGATAAGCTTCCAAGGTTGATATGCCGGAAAAATCAACCAAACCAAACCATCTTTAATCCTTTCTTTGATACTCCCTCTGCCCAATCTTTTCACTTACTATTACCCTCCTGCACATCAGTAGCTATCTCGCCTTGCTTGAGGTGAAATGATTAAAATAAAGAGAGGTATGTTTTGGTTGTGAACACGCCTCTTCTAAATCTATCTTTCCCGTATTCATATAACGAATCCAATTACCTCCAATATGGCAATATACGGAAATGTCAACAGATAAAGCATTAACGTAAGATAACTCCGAAATAAATTTCAGTAGACAACTACATAATTAGTTATATAGAGTTTGAATGGATTGGCAAAGGGGCAACTTATTTTAATGCTGTTTTCTTGTGAAAGCTGCGAAACTCGAAATTGGCCTCTGAGATTTTACAGAAGCCGTTCCCTTAATAAACCCTTCCTTAATCTGTGTCATAGTCTTCGTAATGTCTCCTGCCGAACAAGAAAGCAAGCTGCAACTAACTCTGTTGCTTCGTTGTCAAAGAATAGAAGATATTATCTCAGATCTTTGCCGCAAATCATTACAATCAAATATTCAATGCCAACGCCACTTTTATTTCCCTATTTCTTAGTTTCATAACGTTAATCTTATTTTTATCACAATTTTCTTTCTAACACTTCTCTATCTTTTATTTATTGTTCCTTTTTTATTCCCATTTGTCTTTGAAGACATCTAAGTTCTTCTCTTGCAAATAATTTTTCTCGTTCTCTTCGGTTAACTATTAATCTTTCGCTTGTAGTTTAACGTTTAGCCATATTTATTCTTTAATCAAATCTTTTAATCGACATTATCTACGATTTATTTGCACATCTCTTTTCTACAGATGCTTATTATTTCTTTCTCCTCCACTTTATTTTACCCATCATTCCCTTTCGACTTCTTGCTCTTACTGAATGTTTTCCGTTTTACTAACAACTTTTTCTCTTTCTTTCCTCCTTGTCACTCTCAAAATTTTTGTTGGCACGCTTTAACGTCCACAAATATTTACTCAACTCTTTTTACGCGCTCTTGTCCGAAGACTTCTCTTCAGAATTACGCCTTGCGAATGTTGCTGATGGCAGACGGTAACATTTCCTTGTTCTCTTTGATAGATTATCCGCCATAATAGATTCGTGGCCAATGCAATTACAAAACAATCAAGCCACAACGAAAGACAGAAATCCGCACGCCTCTGTGATCTTTGTGTAAATACCACTATTTACATCTGAACGTTTTACACTGCATCTAATTCCGTTTCGTGATTTGTCCGGATTGAAGTAGATTCTTATTTTTCGGCTTACGGTGGGAAATGTTACTTCTGTTTTTCGGAGAAACAATTGATGGCCAATGGCGAGAGTCTATTGGGTTTAGTTGGTGGGGTGTGCAAGGGAGTTGATTTTGGACGTTGTACCTGGATTGAGGCGAAATCCGACTGATATAACCAAACAACGTGCTCAATGAGAATGCATAAAATATATAAAGAAAGAGAAAATTGACAAAACTTCTTAATGAAGAGATGATTGTTAAAAGAAAAATTGGGGGTTTTATTGAAGTCTTTGTTTGGAAACAAAATGCCTCGATGTAAACGTCTCCTCAGGTTAACTCTCACAACAGAACTCAAGTGGAATGACTATATAGAATCCATAGCTAAATCCGCTGCTCAGAAGGTCGGTTTTCTGTGTAGGGCCAGGAAGTTTTTCCCGCTTGAAACAATCCTGCACATATACAAATCTATCATTCGCCCGTGCATTGAATACTGCTGCCATATCTGGTCGGGTGCTTCTGCTATCCACCTAGGGGTCCTTGAGAAAATCCAACGAAGAATCTGTAATGTGATAGATCCCGACTTGGCAGCTCGGATACAGTCATTTTCTCACCGGCGCAATGTGGCTTCTCTGTGTCTCTTCTACAAACACTTTCACGGTTTCTGCTCAGATTAACTTAGCTCACTGGTACCCACCTACACATGAATTTACTCGAGTAACAAGATTAACAACTAGGTCCCATCCTTTTTCTGTGAAACCAATAAACTGTAAGCGCAAATTCTACTCCACCAGCTTCTTTTCTCGCACTTCCCGCTTGTGGAATTCACTTCCGTTTACTTGCTTTCCAAACAACTACAATCTTCAATAATTCAAATGTAAAGTCAATAGTCATCTCCTCTCTCGTGCTTTTTTCTTTGTCCACTCCACTCTCATCAGTATTCTCATCCTTCTCCTACCCTCTTCCTGATACCCCTCTAACCTGTCACTCTTTCTTATACCTTTTGTCCTATGTCACACCCTGCTCAACAGTGGCAGTAAAATGCCTTGCTTGGGGCGACACGATTATAAAAAAAAATACAAACAGTAGATTATGAGTACGTGCCTAGTTAAAAGAGGGGTTAGCTTTGTAAATTTTCAATAGCTAGCTAAACACTAATATGTTTGTAATGTTGAAGTAAATTGGCAAATGTCTTAGCTTTATTTTCCGTAAAGGTAATCCAGAGTTACTATCTAAAAATGAACTATTTTCCCATGCACTAAAACGTCTCTATATTCCCCATAAACGGCAGTGAATATTGAAAAATATCTCCAGATAAGGTGCCCCTTTGCCAAACCTGAAGAAACAAATATTCTAATAAAGTTACTAAGGATCACATGGGCAAAGACGAAATTTTAGAGAAAAATTAAAGGCACTTATACTTAACATCAGGAAGAGAGAGTTGAATTTCCTAGGTCACATAAGGTAAGGAAAAAGAGCTTCGGTACTCAAAATGGCAGATTAGAGGCAAGCGGAACAATGGCTACTTGGTGAGTTTGAATAAATCGATGGCGGTATAGACACTTAGAATATCACAAAAAATACTTTACTAAGAGCTACAAAACAGGACATTGTGGAGAGCCATGATCACCTACTTCCTGAATGGACCCTAGGGAGCTTTTCTTTTACGGTACAAGTGAGTAGATATCAACAAAAAGTCTCTTAAACGATGGAGATCAAAAGAATTTTCTTTGTTCCCAACGATTGCATCTCCAAAAATGTTAGTCATTGACTTAAACGTGAAGTTTAATTGCTTTTTTTTTTTTTCGCAAGCAATTCTCAAAGCCTTGGTTACGGAGCAAAACAAATTTAGAATTTTGGATCTAATTATCAACGGTAGTTTTATGAAATAATAACGAATATCTAGAATAATTAAAAAAATAAACAGTTCTATTGAAGTCTGGTAAAATGTCAGGCCTCGAACCGGATTATAAAAAGATATCGCTTGAAGCAACAAACAATATGTCAATGAAGAAAACTGTTTTCCTATTCTCAAAAAAGGAAGCGGAAATCTGTCGGACTGCTTGTTCCCGCAGCTTCCCCCCACCCCAGTTAAAACAATTTTCACGAAAATAAATAGAATGACAACATTTTATAACCAAGAATATACGAGTCGGAAACCAGATGCAGTTTCCCTATTTCAGGTGACATGATGCTTTTGGTATCGAATGGATAGTCACCTGTTTCAGGTGACATAATGATTTTTTTTTACGGAAATGATAGTCAACTGTTTCGATTATGCAGAGAACCATTTATTTACGCAAATGCGGTTTACGGATACCAATGTGACGTTTGAATGTGTTCAGCTAAAGACTGAAAACATTAGTTTTACTTGACAAACTGGCTCATGATAGAATATTTTTGTGTTTAGCGTGAAAGCTAAAATGAAATTCGATATTTACTGATGTTTTTTTTAATTCTACATATCCAGCCTTGGTCCTGAAATATAGGTAACGTGACTGGAATTACAGCTTCCCCTCTGAACGCGACGATTGTGTAAGTTACTAACCAAAAGAAAAGTGGTTGACAGCAAGAAGTAATTTTCACTGAGAATGAAAGAGATTTAATGTTATATTTGATTACTAATCCAACTCAATTTAATATTTTCTATTTAAAATGTCGATCATATAGTCGACTGAATATTAATTTATTAGCAGTTCGATAGTTTATGTAAGAACAAATGGGAAGGACACTCAGATTTCTTTGCACGTGCGTCGAAATATGAATTATATATGTATATGATAGGTAACCCCTGATTTGGTGTATGTTTTATATTGTTGTTTTCCATGCCAATCATTTGCAGAAGTATACTTAGTTATAATCCAAGGAAAATTCAGTTACGTGCCATACGTGATACACGCTTGGACGATCATGTCTCGAAAGGTACATGACTGACTGGGCAAAAGATTATCCCGTAGTAGGTTGCCATTAATTTCTGCGGAAGATTAGTTGCCAGCCAATCCTATAAAACTCTGTCTTGTTATTTAAACCATAACTGGAGGGAAGAGATAGATTAATACCTTTTCCAAGGGTATTTGCGCGTAGGTGAAGGTAAGGAATACAACAGAAATTCGAACTTTACTCCCTGATTTCTCGTTCCAAGTCGATATCTACTGCACCACAACGCACACCCTGAGGAAAATTACTTATCATAATTTTCCTCTGATTATAACCGAGTATGCATTTGTGGATAGATAGATAGATAGATAGATAGATAGATAGATAGATAGATAGATGATAATGATGCTATTTGTATATATTTTATTCTTTTTAATTTTGTTGACCTGTGAAATATGCTCAACATGATTGTCCAAATCCAAACAAGTTGTTACCGAGATGTACACATACACCCCAACGTATCACGTACAAAGTTTGAGTAAGAGATTTTTGTCTTGCAAATTGAATATACTTCCATATCTTATCTAAACTTATTTATAAATGGAACTTTGTCTCTGTGTGTGTATGTGTCCGTTACCTATAGACTTCGAAATGGCTGAACCGATTTTCTTGAAAATTTACACAGTTGTACTATAAGCGTCTGCGAGTGTTCTTAGCTAGGTTTTGTGTCGAGGTACCCGCGATAAATATCGAAAATCGATAATAAAAAAAATCGGGTTATACAAGGAGTGGTCCGATTTTAATCAAATTTGATACACTCATAGACAAAGACATAAGAAACGATATTCGGAAGTTTCAAGGTTGGAGTTCTTACAATAGTGCAGAAAAGCGATAATATATATATATATATAAAAGGCAAGATGTTTGTGTGTGTGTCTGTTTATCTGCCTGTATGTCTGTATTTTTTCGGCCCTTTTATTTTAGTTTTTGCTTCGGGTTTGGCTCTAAGTAAGTATAATTGTAGTTCTTAGCCTCAGCCATGATACCATTTACACAGAGGACTTATTTAGCCTTCAAAATTCAGTTTACGACGAAAAAATCTTATTTGATATTGATACCAGGAAATCAAAATTTGACTTACATCCATTCATTTTTCTTTCAGTCTACGGTTTAGCATTAACTGGAAACAACTATTGCCTTTTAGTCTTTCATGCCAACGTCCAAAGAGTCTGAGCTCCAGGACCATAGATTAGTTTTAAAGCTTTCATTACACTCGAGCAACGCCGGGCTATACTACTAGTTGAATATACTTCCATATCTTATACTGACATAAAAGGAGACACACTGCAACTAAACTGATCTGTCTACTCAGAAACAAATAGACAAAAATTAATTATTCAATCTCTTCCGTTCTGACAACGGAAAAGATAAATGGCCGATCAGTTTATACTTATCTGTGTATATCTTGCTTTCGTTATCGAATAATTATTTGTCAGATCCAAACAATATGTGGAGCAAGTCTTTCATTAAAAATAAATACTTTTAAATTGTGATCATATTCTTACATTATAGATTAAGTTATCACCAGTCAAACTGAGCGACAATTTGGTCGTTATTTTATTTTATTTTATTTTTTAATCATATCACCCCGAGCAAGGCGGTAATGCCACTGATGTGCAGGGGGTTACATAAAAGTGAAAAGATTGGAAAAAAGAAAGCCGGAAACCACATCCTAAACAGGGAACAAGGGATGAGCCTCTACACCTGTTCAATAGACATGGGTGGAGTGTGAACCGGGCGATAGTTTAGTCTATCGACTCCACTTTTTAGGAATCTTTCACGTCTTCTGCTCCGATGAACTTAGCTCACTGGTGCCCCTATATATGAATTTACTCGAGCCACAAGATTAGCAACTATGCCTCACCCTTTTACTGTGAAACCAATAAATTGTAAACGTAAATTCTACTCCATCAACTTCTTTTCTCGCACTTCCTGCCTATGGAATTCCCTTTCATTTACATGCTTTCCCGATAGCTATAATCTCCAAGAATTTAAATGTAAAGTCAATAGTCATCTCCTATCTCACTAACCTGCGTCCTCTCTCTCATGTTCCCTTCTCTGTCCACTCCACTCTCATCAGTATTCTCATCCTTCTCTTACCCACTTTTTGATACCTCTTATAACTTGTCACTGTTTCTCATAATTTTCCTCCTATGTAACCCCTGCAAAAAAGTGGCAATAAAATGCCTTTCTTGGGGCAATATGATTATAAAAAAAATTAATTTAGTTTGAATTTCATTAAAACTATAGTATCTGTCATTCTTGGAGCATAGGTAATTAATTCTTTCTAGCTTTATTAAAACTACAGTGTCTGTCATTCTTGAAGCATAGGTAATTAATTCTTTCTAGCTTCATTAAAACTACGGCAACTCATTCTTCGGGTATAAGTATATAGCTCTCGGCTAGATACGAACGTTCATCTTTTTTTTCTTCACAAAGCAGGTGTCAATTCAAGATAACTTTGTTTTTTCACTGATAGTATTTCTGTTTCATGTCTTTACAGGATCGCTGCGAACATGGGTCTCTACAATTTCCTGTTCTTTGTAGCCTTCAGTAAAGCTTGTCTTTTTGCTATCTCTTTTACTCTTTTCTGCCATCCACTTACAAAATCTCGCTAGGTAGTTTAATCGCTGTTAGCCTCTATTTCTCTTAACTTCAATATGTTCTGTGTGTGAAAATTTCCAAGCCTTCTTTCCTTATCATGTGCTTAAGAAATTTCAGCTGTCTCTTATATATATATATATATTTTTTTTTAATCATATCACCCCGAGCAAGGCTGTAACGCCACTGATGTGCAGGGGGCTACGTAATAGTGAAAAGATTGGAAAAGAGAAAGCCGGAAACCACATCCTAAACAGGAAACAAGGGATGAGCCTCTTCACCTGTTCAATAGACGTGGGTGGAGTGTGAACCGGGCGATAGTTTAGTCTATCTACTCCAATTAAATACCTTTTTGTTTCCATTTTCTCTGCATCGTTGCTTACATGTTTGGTCTATGGCATTCTCCTGTAGAACCTAATTTTTATTGCCTCAAGTTTTTCTATCATCTGTGCGGAGATGGTCTAGCATACACTGCTATATAAGAACACTGATATTACATGAAAATTCAGCGCTCTTTATTTATAAGAAATTTTTTCTGTTAATACTTTGCTTGACTTTTGAAGACCATCTTCCGCTATTCCGGTTAGGATTTCGGTACCATACTTCCTGATCTCTTAAAACACTTTCCATGTATTTAAATATATGCACTTGCTTGATTTTAGCATCTCCAGTTTGTAGTTTGAATATTGACTTGTTCCTTTTAATTACAACCACGCATTCTCTCTTTTTGCAGTTGATGTTTAGTTCTTTCTTCTCCCTTTATTTCGCTACTTTCTGTAAGAGTCCTTTTAGTTTTCTTTCTGTGTCTGCTATCAACGCTGTGGCATCATCATATCTTATGTTCAGATTGTGGCCCTGGTAGAACATCTAATTATACGGTCTTGCTTTTGCCATTGCTTATAACGATGATTGTATTGCTAAAGAATAAACTGAACTCACATTAAATTTGAATGATGAATTTGAATTTATAAATTTGAAAATTTTATAAATTGAAATTTGAATTATGAATTAAATTAATAAATTTGAATTATGAATTATGTTAAGATTGTGTCCATGGTAGAACATCTAATTATACGGCCTTGCTTTTGCCATTACTTCTAACGAAGATTGTTAAAGAATAAATTGAACTCACGTTAAATTTGAAATGAATGATTACTGACTTAAAACCTACCACTTTACTTTCCAAATACACAAATATACGAGGCACGTGCATTCAGTTCATTTACTCTTGAACATTCGTAGTCTTTGTTAATGATAATATATTATGTACAGTTTGGATCAAAGCATGATTCTGACGTTAAAACAAACATTAACTAACAATCGAGTTACGAAATTTAGTTTTACGCAGTCTTGTGGGAGAAAACTTACTTACCAGCCTACGGTCCCCTTTCCTGCACAGGCCCTTCAAAAGCTAGTCTCTATTCTTATCCACAGCAAATGTTCAGAGGTGCTCGATTCTTTAGGATCCTTCGCTCTACTTCCACAGGCTGAATTACCGTTCGTATTCCATATGCAAAAAAGTAAGCTCCATGCAACCTCTTGACGAGCACGGCTACGTCGCAGAACAGACTCCCGCGTGAATACTTCACATAACGCTAGAATTTTAACCTCATCAAGTCTAGTTGCAACAGTTATCTATCCGTTGTTCAGTAGCCCCCACTACCTTGAGTGGCCTATGAGCCTTGAATTGGATGAAAACTCGTGTTAAAAAATGCAAATGTTCACACAGGTTTTTCTTGATGATCGAGCCTGCGATTCCCACAAACATTCTTTTCATTAAAACTGCTTGAAATGGTGCCAGATGTCTGCTACTATCCTGGTTTTTAAAAAAATCCGAAATATATTTTAAACAAAATATTTGTCGTTCAATTTATTTCCTGCGATCAAAAAAAATGGTGGTGGTCATTCATCTTTTGATATTGCTTAAACAAAATGAACGCCAGCTCAGTATACGAGGGAGATGCTGAAATGTCGACCGAGTCGCGTGCCTATTAACATATCCTAGTAAGTTCTCAGGGGGCACCTCGATGTGGTGTAATGGTTAGCAAGCTTGTCTTCCTAGAACCTGTTTCAACTGAGTAGTGGTTTCGAGTCTCACTGGGTGTCCCATACTTTCAGCCTTGTGCCACATCTAAGCGGCGCTTAGAAAATCACCTAGTAAGTTCTCTGGAAAGTATTGCATAAATTATTTAAATTCTACTTCTCACTCTTTCAGTTGCTGATTCAATTTAATGTGTTTTACTGCTTTAAACAACATTATTAAGGGAGCGAACAGTCTCAATATGGGACCAGTTGAAAAAAAGACTTAACTATTATAGCTTTTTAAAAGATTCTGATAATTGAAGAAAAATTAATTAATTCGTGTAGAGACATTTTACACATTGTAATTCCTTGCATTCACTACGCACAAATATCGTTGGAAAGGTATTAATCCGCCTCTTATCTCTTTAGTTATGGGTTAAATAATAGGACAGATTTTGTTCTATATCCTTGGCTGGCAACCAGTCTACCGCAGAAAGCATTGGCAACTTACTGCGGGATAATCTTCTAGTTAGTCATGTCTCTTTCGAGATATGATCGCCCAAAGAGTGTATTACGTATGACACTTAACTGAATAATGCTAATTTTTTTTCATTCTGAGTCATGTTTTTTCTTGTATCACACAAACATTTCACTGTCTGCTGTGCACAAGACTAAACAGAGAAAGATGCAGAACATACATTAGATATTTTACCGATATCCGTGAAACATGAAGCAGAAATCAATGCGTCTCTTGCAGGCAAATTATTAACTAAGCCTTTGTCTTTTACTTCGTCATCATATTGGATTGATTAGTGAATAACTAATTTTCTCGGTTAGGGCATGACATATAACACGACCTTATCAGTCATGTGCTTATGGCCATGTCATGAAGAAATACAGGTTCCCGTACGATTACCGAAGTCAACAAACGTTGGGTATGTCAGAACCTAGATCAGTGGTCGATAATCCCCGGCTCGCGGGCCACATCCGGCCTTCGAGTGAATCATGTCCGGCCCACTACCTTACACTGGACACGATATAACATATAGGTAAACCAAACCAAAGTGACAGTTGGTATTCTGAATATATTACATCGAAATTAAAAATTTATTTATTTTTACCTGGACAATGTGTTTTACTTTTGTTTTTTATTTGTAGGGATCGCTAAAATTAGCGTATGGCCTCACTTTCACTTCTGTGAAATTGCTTCCGTGAGCGGTCATATTTAAATGAATATAAAATAGTGTTTTGAACCGATTTTAATTGAATTTTTTTTCAATACTGACTTATGAAACATTTATTTTTAAGATGTAATATTTTTTAACAAAATTCACGTCAGATATTTTCTTGTTTTTCATGCTTTAGAAACCTGTTTTTTATCGGATTAAGAAAGAGATGAAATACTTTCTGCAAATCCGAAATTTTTCGCTTCCTGGTAGAATTCCTTTTTTGTAAATAAAAACAAGAAAAAATCAGAATACGTTTTCCAAGGCAAAAGTTATCGAAAATATTTTCCAAATCATTTCAAAATTGTATTCACATATTTAATAACATGGTTCTCCTCCATGACACTGGAGACACAGTTGTTTGGCCCTCCTCCATGACTCTACATAGCTTTTTGCTCCTCACTCTCCAAAAGGTTGCCGACCCCTGACCTAGACGGATGGCCTCTTGGGAATACCAGACGCTGTAAGGTTGGGTATAATAGATAATACCTTGGAATTAATAGGAGAGCTGAGTTCCAATTTTAGTTAGGTTTGTTATATTTACTTGCGTGTAAATGCTCTTGAGAATGGTATGAAACCGTTTTGGGGTTAATTAGCAAATCTTATCACTAAATCATTATTATCTAAACAGTATTGCACAAAAGATATTTTTAATTGAATAATGAGCCGGAGGAAATCAATCAAAACTTGGTGTGTCAGTCTGATAAACAATATCATCGTAGTGGGATGCTCAGTGTGGATCACGATAAGTTTGGAAACTGCTTTGCGAAGCAGATAACTCAACAGGGGAAGCACTTCTATAAACATTTACCGTTGCCTAATATTGATACCAAGATAACGATAGGTCATCTAGTCAGGATAGAATTCATTATGGTTTAATATTAAATGGATATCGGCTCGAAAACAGTAATTGGAGAGCAGAGTTCGAATTCTAGTGTATGGGTTAAATTGCGGGACAGATTGGTTTCCATAGCCTTGATTGGCAACTAGGCTACCGCAGAAAGTAATGGCAACCAGTCAGTCAGGTCTCTTTCTAGGCTATAGAACCCAATCTGTTCTGTTATTTAACCCGTAGATTAGGGAGAATAGACGGATTAATAGCTTTCCCAAGGGTGTTTGCGCGTAAGTGCATGCAACAAATTCAACTAAAATTCGAACTCGGCTCTCTGATTTCGCGTTCCAAGGCAATATCCACTATACTAAAAAAAAAAAAAGGTAAATCATTTTGAGGCACGGTAGATCACTGGAACAGAGACTTTATAACGTTTGCTACACTTGCATGATCCCAGTCACAGGACAACCTTTGACCTGATCGAGAAAAAACAAAATTTTAGCGGTATGTTAGAAAATATCAATCGTTTACTTACGAACCAGCGGTCCACTGAGAAGATTAAACAAATTCAGTCACAATCTTTTTTCTACTCTTATTTTATTTAGCTTTTAGCAATTTATTATCTTTCTTAGAAGATCAGAGTTTGACAAATCTGTATGATTTGTCATGCGTGGGGTTTTCTGCGTTTTTTTAATCATAGTTTTCCAGAAAACTAAAAGAAAAATTTAGCAAATCTTTTATGATAATATTTGTCATGTAATTTGATTATTTAATCCAATTATTTACTTACAATTCTGTGTGTAGATCAATGAAAAGAGAGAAAAATTCGGCAAATTCTGGACTGGATAGAACCAGAATTAAAACCAGAGAGAACGAACTCAAACGGAAAAAAAAGATCGATTTCCGCCAGCAATCAGTCTCGTATCAATAAAAAGTGATATTTAAGATCAAAAATATTTGCAGTAGTTCTGTTTTCCTTAAAATCTTTTCGAAAACTTCTTCCCTCGCGGGAATTTATCGATTCTTGATTATATTTGATCTTTTGTCTAAAAAAGAAAAAAATATTAAATAATTCCACGAAATCCTGTTTTAAAAAAAAAATCACTGAAGAGACAAATTTCTAAAACGCTGCCATGTAGCCAGAAAAATGAGGCATAACGATATAATGGGAACGGCTAAAAATTGTAGCTTCTCATCAACGTAGTGTATTGCTTCTGTATAAAATTCGTGTGATAAGTTCAATTGCAAATATGTTGTGAACAGTCCAGCAGGCAACGTAATCAGTAAAACGGAGTCAGAAATCTTATCTTCCCTTCGTAACAGCAGAAACGCGCTTTCGCTCACCAAGCTCCAAAAAAATCTCCCCCAGTAAACAAAAGCCAACGGATTTTATTCACCGTGCTATTTTTCTGATTGGCCACGCTAGGTGGGAGAGGAAAAAATTAGCATAGTTTCTGATACTCTTAGCAGCTCTTTTATGTAAACGTGATGTCTAATTCACGATTTTGAACTATTTACGCAAGTACTCGGATAGTGTGGTCTGTGAGGAACAAAACATCACAACGTTTCAGTCGTGATAACAATAAAGATGAGGAAAATAATCCACATAAAAACAGTAATAACCCCTCACCATAGAAATCAAACAGCTTTTTTTATTGTTATAGTTCATCTAACCCAATGTCCAAAAGCCACTTAAAGTAGATGGTTACTAAATGAGGTTGTTGTGGGAGAAATAAGGGGAACTTAGACGAATGACTGCTTAGTCACACCAAATACTACAAATAAATTGAAGTTTTGAATGAAATTCCTTCAATATTAAAATAACGATATCAGTTAGTTGTCTTGACGGTTAATTTTTTACCAAAATTGGCTTTAGAAAATCTATATATAAAATTCTGTGACTTTTGTTATGCGTTCGTGAGACCCTCTAAAATAGCCATACAATGACCGATCAAAACCAAATTTTAGGGAGAAGTGTAAAAAGGCACGGAGTACAAGGTACAGTTAGTTTCAGGAGGGTACATAGTTTAGTTGTGGTGCAGTAGATATCGGCTCGGAACGAGAAATCGGGGTACCAAGTTTGAATTCCAGTTGAATTCATTACGCGCAAATGCCCTTGCGAAAGGTATTAATCCGGCCCTTCCTTCCAGTTATGGGTTAAATAACAGGACAGACTGGATTCTATAGCCTTGGCTGGCAACCAGTCTACAGCAGAAAGCAATGGCAACCTACTGCAGGATAATCTTCTGACCAATCAGTCATGTCTCGAAAGAGACATGATCGCCCAAGCGTGTTTTACGTATGGCACTTATCTGACTGACTGACATAGCTTAGTACAAATTATTTTCATTATTTGTTTTTCTTTTCTAGAAAAATTGATGCACAATACTCCTACTATGTTAAAAACAATGATTAACATAACAAATACTTATTTAATAAAATTCAATATTGTCTGTTGCATATCTTTTTAAGTTTTTATATTTCATAGACTGGTATGCGAATTTTAACGAAACATAGCGTTTACAAATACTGACAAATAATGTCAGAGATAACTTCAACAATACGAAATACTTTGAGGATTTTATATATATATATATATATATATATATATAGTCATCCGCAGATCCGTTTCGCTGTATCACAACTCATCAGTACGGTTAGACATCTGATTGCTTTTTAATTCAGGATTGAAACCCGACCGAATTGATATTCGTCACCCACATACAAGCCTGTTTTGCTGTATCACATCAGTGTGGCTAGGCATCCACTTGCTTCTGGCCGGGATCGAAACTCGACCGATTTGGTGTCAGTTGGAGTTGCTAACCTCTAAGCCATAGGCGTATGAAATCAGAGTGGAGAAATTTTAGTGTGTTGTATGTAAGCGTGGTATACACACGCCAGTCACCGAAAGAACTCAATTCATTTCTGAAGAGTAATGTATAAATTGCGGAAGTGGTAACAGTTTGTTTTTTTTAACATTTTTCTCTCTAGGAAGCTCTTTCGTAATGAGAACACACACACACACACACACACACACACACACACACACACACACATATATATTGTTGAAACTTGTTGAAAATACGTATATATTTAGACAAGAAAATAATAAACGAAAACTTAAAATTCTAGAAGCTATCTACAACAAACAGTTTAAACCTAGCCTAAATAAAATAAATTTCGACACCGCCACTAACATACTTCGATGCCTATAATCGACGGGAGAGGTCATAGTTATTATACTTACCCCCTACACCATAGTAGTAGCAGTTCCCAGACCAATCCCATCATACCATGATACACTCAATTGACCAAAAACCCACTCCCACCATTCCTTCTCGGCCTGCAGCCACGTGCGACGCAAAAAATGGACTTGTTTAATTTTCTCTGTATAACTCCACTATGTTAATAATTTAAATGTTCTATGTTCACTGAATATTAAATGTTCATCCTTTGATAATGGCTTATGTAAGCCGAAAGCTCAGACCTGATAAAAAAATCAACAATTACTGCGATTTCTTGTCGTCTTTCCATGACAACACTATCAAGCTAATCAGATCATACGAAAGGATCTTACACAAAATAAATAGACAGAACTAGTCTATATTATTCAATGAAACCTGTATTAATATATATATATATATATATATATATATATATATATATTTCAAGCGCCAACCACGAAGTCTTCAGTTGTAATAATTTCTGCATGATGCCAAACAAATAAAATTTTAATTACTTATTTACTACTTAGCTTTGTAACCATTTTAAATCCCCATGAGCTTGTTGCCTTGTGCCAAACTAAAAGTTTAGTGAATGTTTCCCGATTACATCTTATAAACTCGGCCAATGTATTTGTTGTTTACATTGCTAAATTATCGATAGTCATAAAGTCTGACTCTTCTCTCAATGAGTTTTATTTGACAGAAAGTTATGTGACTGTCACTATGTTTGTGTGATGTTTAATTCAATAGCTTGGTGGAAATAGAATGTTGTTTTTTTTTGTTTTGTTTTTTAAACGCATTTCAATAAAAACACGAACGAAATCAGAACAAAATAAATTTTTGCTTTATTCCCTTGTTAAAACTTATTAGTTTATGAAAGATTTTTTTTTAGTTCTAAACAAATTGTGAGATAACTAATTGATGGAAATTTAATTTTTCATGCTTATCGATACAAAGCAATGCAAACCGATAGAATAAATAACTTTGCTTTGCTTCGATGCTTCAAGGTTCATTAATTGAGTTTGAGAGGTAGATTTCGGGAGTGCTTAGCCTTTTAAACAGCATAAAATATGGAGTAATTGAAATAGAAAAGTTGAAAATACGGTCCCGTAAAAAAATCTCTCATAAATTGACATAATGTCTAACAAGAACTGTTTTATGAGATCGCTAAATAAAAAAAAATATTTTTCAAGAGAAAATTACTGAATGATGCAAGTTACTCAAGGAGTCAATAAATTTTTTAATAAAATCGAAACAGAGTCTCAATTTTCTTTCGTAAATTTTCCTTCAGTTATTATTTTCTAACATCATAAATTGTATGAAGCTTAAAATATGACGATCGTCTGCTAAAAAATATTCTAGGCCAGCTTAGTAATTGTTTTGTATCCTCAAAAGATTTCATGACTTCTATTTGTCTAATTTTGTTTTTGCGTTTCTCTGACATGTATTTTCAGGATGAGGTTACTTATGGCTCTCCACGACTTTTCTTTTCATATATGCTACTTCATTATGTTTGCTTTTAGTCATATCATAAAAGTCCCTGGTACATAATGACATCACTTTATTGTACAATTGTTTTCTCGTTTTTTCTTAGTCAATGCCATTAAGATAGCACTTCGTTGAATTAAGCTCCTGGCATATTGTTTTTCGGAAAAAGATTTCTATTTGGGCGATTTAATAACTGACAGATATATAGGTCTAACCCAAATAGTCGAGCAGATTACCTCGTACAGATAGTTACTACAAAGACCCAATAAATAGCGGAGTATAAAAAATATAAAGTCCAATCTGCAAACGGAGAATTTGTTTATGATAGAAAAATGTCTATAGTCAATTCGGATGTTCAAAATAAATTTAAACCCCCATGGCCTTGTGCCAAACTCAAAGAAAAATAGTTAAAAGCAAAATCGCGTACAAAGTTTTTCCTGATTTTCATAATGGACAGAAAAATGGTTGAAATCGGTTACTTAGATACTGCTGCCATATCTGGTCGGGTTCCCCTGCTATCCACCTAGGGATCCTTGACAAAGTTCAACGGAGAATCTGAAATGGGATTGATCCCGACTTGGCAGCACAGATACAGTCACTTTCTCACCGGTGCAATGTGGCTTCCCTGTGTCCCTTCTACAAATACTTTCATGGCTTCTGCTCCGATTGACTTAGCTCACTGGTGCCCCCTATATATGAATTTACTTGTGCCACAAGATTAGCAACGGGGTCTCACCCTTTTACTGTGAAACCAATAAATTGTAAACACAAATTCTACTCTATCAGCTTCTTCTCTCGCACTTCCCGCCTGTGGAATTCCCTTCCGTTTACTTGCTTCCCCGACAGCTACAATCTCCAAGAATTTAAATGTAAATCAGTAGTCATCTATCTCACTAACCTGCATCCTCTCTCTCTCTCTCTCTTCTTTCTCCTTCCACTCCACTCTCATCAGTGTTCACATCCTTCTCTTACCCACTTCCTGACACCCCCTATAACCTGTTACTCTTTCTCATAACTTTCCTCCTATGTAACCCCCTGCAAAACAGTCGCAGTAAACTGCCTTGCTTGGGGCGATAGGATTATAAAAAAAATACTTAATTACAACACATAGATGCATTTGTAATTTTTTTGTCTAAATAGAAAAATGTTTTCTTTAAACTCCGTTTCATTAATTATAGCAGTCCAGGTACAAATGCAAAAAACATCTATACAAATATTATGAACGTTAAATTTAGTGGATACGTGTTCTTGTAGATATCTCTGCATTTTTTAAAAATAATAATTGATGTCTACCGGCATGAGCATTTGAGAATCTTAATCAAGAAACGGATGTGCGTTGTGGTGCAGTGGATATCGGCTCGGAACGATAAATCGGGGTGCCGACTTCAAATTCCAGCTGAATTCATTGCATTCACTTACGCGCAAATACCCTTGGAAAAGGTATTAATCCGGCTCTTCCTTCCAGTTATTGGTTAAATAACAGGACAGATTGGGTTCTCTAGCCTTGGCTGGCAACCAGTCTAACGCAGAACGCAATGGCAACCTACTACGGGATAATCTTCTGCCCAGTCAGTCATGTCTCTTTCGAGACATGATCGCCCAAGCGTGTATCATGTATGGAACTTAACTGACTGACTGATTATAATAGTTGAAAACAATTAAAACTTCTACTGGGTATAAAGTGGGAGATCTGTTTTCTACCACATAAAGCAATGGCAACTTATTGCGAGATAATCTTTCTGCCCAGTTAGTCATGTCTCTTTCGAGACATGATCGCCCAAGCGTGTATCACGTATGGCACTTAACTGACTGACTGATTATAATAGTTGAAAACAAAACTTCTACTGGGTATAAAGTGGGAGATTTGTTTTCTATTTTTATGAAGGTGAAAACAATTAAAACTTCTACTGGGTATAAAGTGGGAGATCTGTTTTCTATTGTTATGAAGTAATAAACTGATCCCCCACTAAATACTAGCCAGCTAGTCTACCACAGAAAGCAATGGCAACCTATTGCGGGATAATCTTCTGCCCAGTCAGTCATGTCTCTTTCGAGACATGATCGCCCAAGCGTGTTTCACGTATGGCACTTAACTGACTGAATCAAGAAACTGTACCTTTTGGTAGATCACTAACCTGCGCTTCTCTCTTAATTGGAGACGTCACTTTTTTTTTTACTTGCTTCCCTGGTAGATACAATCTACAAAAATTTTAATGCAACGTCAACTGTTATCTTTTATCCTTTCTTCAATACCTCTTGTACCCAGTCATTACTCTTAATGTAACCCCTTGCGCACTTGTTTGGGGTGGGAAGGTGAAATGTTTAAAAATTTATTAATGTTTTAACTGCATAGCAACTCTATTTCTTATTTAATATTTTTTTAAATATAGGCTTATAAACAATCTTTTGGTTTGTTGCTTCCATGACTTACTAATTATGCCTTGAGAACGGAGTTATTTAGTGCTACAACTTGTGACGCATACCTACCACCTTCAAATAGACAAGATAATCTCTACACGATGTAGCAGTCTGTTCAAAAATCATCATAATAGTACGTATAATTGATACCAAAATTTAGTAGACGATACTACAATATTTACATCACGCAAATTAGAAAAAAATATTGCAAATGATGGAAGCTATATCCATTAAAAGACAAACGTCATCTTTTAACAAAATTTGTTTAAAAAAAAACTGGCGTTCACATGCTAAAGTGTTTATAAATCTTAAATGCGAGGCAATTACGTGATATCACATCACGCTATATTACATTAACGAGTGTCATTTAAAATCTTAATCAATTCAATCAAGTTTTCCACAGACAAAAATCTGTTACATCTTTCTGAGCCTCCTACCTAATAATGACCCATGGGACGGTCGAAAATACTGCCACACCCTTCCTCTCAACATAGTTATAACCTTCTTATTCATGGATTTCATTCTAATGAAAAGAAACCGAGTTGATTAAAAAAAAAGTCGTTTGTTGGCTGATTCATTCAGCAATGTATGTGTGTTTCTTGGTTGTGTGCGCGTAAGCATTACTTAAATCTATGAGACATGCGGCTTAATCATGGCATTTATTCGTACACCCACTTAAACGAAATATACAATATAGAATTCAAAATGGGAGTTCAGATGGTCTAATGGTTAGAGGCTCGAAAAGAGTAATCGGAGAGCCGACTTTGCATTCAAGACTAGTTTTTTTTTTCGTTCACTTTAACACAAATGACCTTAGGAAACGCGTGTCTCTATAAATCCCGTGGCTATGGATTAAATAATACAGACTGGGTTCTTCAGGTTTTCGTAGCAACCAAACTAGGAGAAGGGTAACTCCAAACAGAAAATCTTACATAGCCTTGGCAAAACACATACTGTGCATCCATATTTTTTTATTTTTATTTTATTTTAATCGTTTCACTCCAAGCAACTGATGCGCAGGGGGCTACATAAGAGTAAAAGATTAGATAGGAGGAGTGTAAGGAGAAAGATGAACCAGTTACAGAGGGTATCCGGGAAAAGAGCAAGAGAAAGATGGGAATACAGTTGTGATGGCAGTTGGAAAGGTAGAGAGAAAGAAAAAGATATACAGGGTGATGTAGAAAGAAATGGGGTCAAGTGGATAAGAGATGAGTATTGACATTGCATTTAAATTCCTGGAGGTTGTAGCCGTCAGGAAAGCAAGAATATGCAAGAGAGTTCCACAGGCGGGAAGTGTGAGAAAAGAAGCTGCAGGAGTAGAATTGTCGGCTGCATTTGGTTGATCTATGTGTGAAAGGGTGGGACCCAGTTGCCAGCCTGGTTGCACGAGTAAACTCCTGTGACAGGGGCACCAGTGACTTAAGTTCGTCGGAGCAGAGGCCATGAAAATATGAAAGATCAGGGAATGTACAATGAATATTCATCGATTCAGGTCTCATGGTATTTGTACTTGCACATTGTTGTTTTGGGAACTTCTCTCAACAACCAATCAAATTAACCAATTTGTTTTGTGGGATGGAAGTTATTTTTCCCACCTTTATATGAAACAAACAGGTGTCGAGTTTAAAGATTCATCTCACCTGATTCACATGCGGTAATAAGCGTAGCAGTGGCTTCCACAGCAAAACAAATATTTCAAGAATATTCTAATATGTTTAAAATGTTAGTCATCTTCGTGTATGAAAGAAATAAAAGGTTAAATAATTCTCGAATGTTCCATGGCCCTAACTTGAGAGATTTTTTTTAATCATTTCACCCCAAGCAAGGCATTCAACTGCCACTATTGCGCTTGGGGCTACATAGGGGAAGGTAAATAGAAAGAGTGGTTAGATGTAGGAAATGTCAGAAGGGGGGTGATAGATAGTTGGGAGGATGGGAAGTGTGTTTGAAAGAATGGAAGCGAGTTAGTGTGTTAGGAGGTGTCTATTGACCTTACATTTAAATTCCTGGAGATAGTAGCCGTCGGGGAAGCAGTCATGTGGAAGGGAATTCCACAGTCGGGAAGTGCGAGAAAAGAAACTGTTGGAGTAGTAGTTGAGGTTGCATTTTATCGGTTTCACTGTAAAAGGGTGGGAACTAGTTGCTAATCTAGTATCTCATGCAAATTCGAACCTAGGGGGCAACAGTGATCTAAGCAGAAGCCGTGAAAGTATTTCTAGAAGAGACACAGGGAAGCCACGTCGCGCTGTGAGAGACTGCAGGCGGTTTGCCAAGTCAGTATCGATCACATTACAGACCCTCCGTTGTACCTTGTCGAGAAGCCCAAGGAGAATAGCAGGGGCACCCGACCAGATATGGCAACAGTATTCAATGCACGGGCGGATGGTAGATTTATAAATGTGCAGGATAGATTCAGACGGAAAAAACCTCCGGGCCCTGCACAGAATGTTAGTAGAATTTAATTTAAAGAAATTGGGAAAAACGGAATTTAAATCTTTTTCACCAAGGTTTTGGAAATCGTTAGATATGAGCTCAGCGTGAAACTGAATAAATATAGTGTTTAAAATTCTTTATATTTATAAGAAAAGATTTGTGGATATCGAAAATATTGTCTATTAAACCTAGAAATTAGCATTGCTTGGTCACCGCCAGATCATGTATCAATCGTCCTCCTGTGAGCTTTCTTTCTTCAGGGTTCTATGTTCCTGGGAGATATAATGAGGAAGAAGGGTTTGGAGAATCTGATGCTCATAGGTCAGACAGAGGGAAAGAGAGACAAGAAAAATCAACGTATAATATACTTTATGGGGTTTAGCAAATGAATAGCAGAGCGGGGATTGGAAGTGGTAACAGAAGAAAGCGTGTTAAGAACTATTCAGGATAGAGAGATGTGGATGTCCATGATCGCCCACATCTTGAAGAGACATGGCACATAACAGAAGATAGATCTGACTTTTAATTTGTTTTAATTTTTTAAATCTTTCGTTGTATTTGTCGATATTTCTGAGATGAGGTATTGTTATTACTGACATTATTTATGTTGTTCGGACTGTAGTCCTCATCTTTGTTGATATATTAACTTTCAATATTTGTCTATATTTCTGAGATGAGGTATTCTAATTATTTACATTATTTATATTGTTCGGACTATTGTCTTTTTTTGCCATATTAACTTTCAATATTTGTCGATATTTCTGAGATGAGGTATTGTTATTATTTACATTATTTATATTATTCGGACTGTTTTCTTCATCTTTGTTGCTATATTCACATACATGAGTATAGCAAGAAAGATAGAGACAACAGTTCGTTGTATTTGTTTATTTCTGCTTTAAATAAAAACATTTGTTAGAATATTTTTATCGGTTCTAAATTCTGGTATTTAAAAAGTTTACGAGATTTAAGTTATAAAATGTCTTGAATTATGTCATTGTAATAAAAGTCGTACGAATTTATTTTTGTAACTGCATTTTCAAATGAGCTGATTATTTTTCTTTATTAGTTTGTTCTGGAAAATTGGTTAATTCTAGTCTACCCTTCAGGAAATAGCTACATTATTTTGAGGTGTTGTTCTAAGCGAGTATCATTTTGTAGCACAAAAAAATAAAATGTTTATAAAAAACTATTTTTATTAGTAAACAGCAAAATTAGCTCTCAGAATAAATATTTCTTGGTATGATCAAACTCTTTAAAAGAAAAATTTGTAAACATTTCCATGTTCGATACGAGTTGTCCCTTGTGTAACGGAATAAGTAAAATGGCGGGAAGTCTGTAATGGGGAAACGCTTAGAGAGTTAGTATTTGATAGCCATTTTACAAATAGCGTAATTAAGAACATTTATTTGTCAAATTATTCGAAAGTGTATTTTTCAGAAATACTTGCTTTGTTTTTCTGCAGAGCAGCATAGTGGACAAGATTTTTTAACAAATATTTTTACTTGTATTTTTCTCAGATTGAATTTTCTTTTATTTATGCAAATAAGAAAACTGTCAAGTTAATGTACACCGTATAAAAATCGTTTCGAATGGTGAGTAAATGGGAAGCGTTCATTATATATATATATATATATATATATATATATTGTCATCAGCAGACCGATTTGTTTCTCTGTATCACAGCTCATCAGTACGGTTAGACATCCGATTGCTTCTAGGATTGAAACCTGACTGAATTGACCTCAGTCAGCGATTCTACCTCTGAGTTAAGGGCGCTCGGTAGAGGTAGGTGGACTTTAGAGTGCTATATACAATATAAACACACGACAGTAGCCGAGAGTGTTCAAATTCATTATTGAATGAACGATACGTAGATGCGTGAGTAGCTAATGTTTTTTCAAAGTCTACCATTCCTAGAGAGATGTTACATTGTATTCTCTGCTTTTTTTTGTGGAAAGAGTTAAGAAGTTTGTTTATATGTTGTTCCTTCCATCAGTTTTGTTGTGTATTTTAGTTCTTACTTTCTTTATTGTCATCAGAAATGTTTTAAGTCTTACCAGCGTCAATATTATCAGTTTTGCTTGGTTAGTTTGAAGTATTTGTCGGCTTCAATGTGATGTTTGGCAGCAATCATTTCCGCCGATATAACTCCAGTCGATCCTGTCCCAACAGAAGTTTTGATTATTTATTTAGTCTGCAGTTCAAGTATATTTTATAATCTAAGTTGTGTTCTTGGGCGCTTGTTTTATTTATTTTTATTTTTTTATCATCGTGTCGCCCAAGCAAGACATTTTACTGCCACTGTGATGTAGGGGTTTAATAGGAGAAGAGTTATAAGAAAGAATGACAGGTTATAGGGGGTGTCAGGAAGTGGGTAAGAGAAGGATGAGAATACTGAGGAGAGTGGGGTGGACGGAGAAAGGAGCAGGAGAGAGAGGATGCAAGTTAGTGAGACAGGAGATGACTATTGGCTTTACATTTGAATTCTTGAAGATTATAGCTGTCTAGGAAGCAAGTAAGCAGAAAGGAATTCCACAGTATATGGCAACACAATTATGAGATTCAAACAGATTCAAATTCAGGGATCAGTCACCTTCAGTGGCAGAATAAAACGTTCTTACAGCAAACGAAGTCACATACAAAGGTTAAGAAAAAAATGGCGATTGTCAAATACATTTTTCAAAAAATGATTTAATTTAAAAAAAAAACAAATGCACTTTTCGCTGTCCAATTATTATTTTTTATCGAGTTTTGTTGCTGGTTTTAAAACATCCTATCATGGTATAGGGATGTGTGTTGTGGCGCAGTGGTTATCGGCTCGGAATGAGAAATCGGAGGGCCGAGTTCGAATTCCAGTTGAATTCCTTGCATTCACTTACGCGCAAATACCCTTGGGAAAGGTATTAATCCGTCTCTTCCCTCCAGTTATGGGTTAAATAATAGGACAGATTGGGTTCTATAGCCTTGGTCAGCAATTAGTCTATCGCAGAAAGCAATGGCAACCTACTGCGGGATAATTATCTGTCCAGTCAGTCATGTCTCTTTCGAGACATGATCGCCCAACGTATGGCACTTAACTGACTGATCATGGTAATGTATATTCAGTTATTTTCGGTTTTATGTTTGGTAAATGTTCATTTTTAAAATATATGCAACAGTACATTTTATGTTCCTTCTTCACCGGTGCCATCTGCATCAATGACAAACATTAGTAAATATCTTCATATAATTTATAAATCCATACTGTCATTTTACAATACTTGTTAGCGTAGGGACTTCATCTTTTCATCGGCATCAACGTCATTGATTTCCAGTGGTTACTGAACATAATCTCTAATTGAATTGAAAGACTTAAACTAGCAATATCAGAAATTTATCATCAAACACGCCTTTCTTCCAAATTGTTTAAACTTGTTCAAGAGTGTTATAGATTCGATATACTCTCCGCTTCTCTCCTTGCAAAGATTGTATAAAGAGAATCACTATCTTGTCCTTCTGGAAGGGGGAATTAGCTGCATTTATGTCTCACGGCGAAACCTTTGTGCTATCGGATTCGAATATTTCTGATTATACGAAAACACTTGACCCGACTAATTAATCGCTTAGGCTGCGTCTTAACCATGTCAGAATGTTGCTTAATTGACACCGTGTCCGTAAGTCAAAATTTCCTTTATAAATTTCGGAAATGTCCAAATGTTATAACTAGAAACACTGGTTATAATAGATAAAGCAGTTTGAACCGAAACATGGAAATTCATCAGAGATAAATTTTGAACGTTCAAGATTATATTGTTTTCACCTGGTGAGATTTTTGTTTAAGTTTTGTTTGCAATCTGGTCTCTGTGGATGAACTTATTGGGCGAAATACAAGATATAGGAGACAGATAAATAGTAGAATGTAATTCAACTTGATTGTGGCAATAAAAATAAATAAGAAAATCTAAAACGCCAGTTAACCACAATGGGGTGACGATAATAGGATGACTAGCAGTTTAGCCCGGCGTTGCTCGGGTGTAATGAAAGCTTTAAAACTAATGCATGGTCCTGGATCTCAGACTCTTTAGACGTTGGCACGAAAGACTAAAAAGCAATATTTGTTTCCAGTTAAAGCGAAACGGTAGACTGAAAGAAAAATTAATGGATGTAAGTCAAATTTTGATTTCCTGGTATTGCTATCAAATAAGATGTTTTCGTCGTAAACTGAATTTTGAAAGCTAAATAAGTCCTCTGAGTAAATGGTATCATGGTTGAGACTAAGAACTACAATTATACCTACTTCGAGCCAAACCCGAAGCAAAAACTAAAATAAAAGGGTTGAAAAAATACAGACATACTGGCAGATAAGCAAACACACACACACAAACATCTTGCCTTATATATATATATATATATATAATCAATTTTCTGCACTATTGTAAGAACTGCAACCTTTAAACTTCTAAACATCGTTTCTTATGTCTTTGTCTATGAGTGTATCAAATTTGATTAAAATCAGACCACTCTTTCTATAACCTGATTTTTTCGATTATCGATTTTCGATATTTATCGGGGGTATCTCGACACAAAACATTCACAGATGCTTATAGTACAACTGTGTGAATTTTCAAGAAAATCGGTTCAGCCGTTTCGGAGTCTATAGCTAATGGGCACACAGAGAGAGACACACACAGAGACAAAGTTCCATTTATAAATAAGTTTAGATAATGTGTTGTTACTGCAAATACCTTCTGCTGCCAGGGGAAGCAAGTGAATTGTGATGATAATTTTTAATTATTTTTTTGCATAAATTGGACATGTTCATAAATTACATCTGGACGCAAGGCCTGTTATTCGGGAGAGTGGGGGATTTGAGGAGCGTGTAACCACCTCGTAATTGCTGTCGTCCACAGGTCCACCTCTGCTGGGGGTTGTAGCATCTGTTAGAATCCCACCTTTGAGCAAAAAAAAATTAAATATTAAATAATATCGATACCGACTTGGCTGACCGCCTGCAGTTACTCTCTCACCGGCGTGACGTGGCTTCCCTTAGCCTCTTCTATAAAAATTTTCACGGTTTCTGCTCCGATGAACTTAGATCACTGGTGACCCCTAGGTATGAATTTGCACGAGATACTAGATTAGCAACTAGATCCCACCCTTTTACATGAAACCGATAAAATGCAACCGCAGCTTCTACTCTAATAGTTTCTTTTCTCGTACTTCCCGACTGTGGAATTCCCTTCCACATGACTGCTTCCCCGACGGCTACAATCTCCAGGAGTTTAAATGTAAGGTCAATAGACACCTCCTAACACAATAACTCTCTTCCATTCTTTCAAACACTCTTCCCATCCTCCCAATTACCTATCACCCCCACTTCTGACATTTCCTACATCTAACCACTCTTTCTATTTACCTTCCCCTACTACATAAGCCCCAAGCGCAATAGTGGCAGTGGAATGCCTTGCTTGGGGTGAAACGATTAAAAAAATAAATAAATAAATAAAAAAATAAAATAAAATATTACTATTAAATTTATTGTAAAAAATAAATCATCTAAAAAAATAAATTTATTAAAAAGTTACCAACAATATAGATTTATAGCAAAATGACCAGAAATACAATTTTATCTGCTGTTGAAGGCATTCAAATGCGTTCAAAATATTTAGATTTCAGTAAATAAATAAATTTTTATAAATATTATAATAAATTAAATAACCCATAGCAGTTGATATGCCGCTAAACAAAATCAACCAGCTAACTAAAAAAGCTCATATTTTAAAATTATATTAACCGTCCTCGTTCAGTTGTTAAACCTATTTCTCTGGACTTGAAATTATCGCTCTCTCTGAAAAAAGAAATATCGACCTTAACGATTTTCAGATGTCAGCTTTTTACGTTTATAAACAAAGAAAAATCTTTTATAACAAACATAAAGAAATAAATCTGCAGGATGATGGACATGATAGCAGACTGATCTACATAATGTTTATATTTGTATGTAGCACCAGGATAAAGTGGGGAGCGTAAATGCTAGCCAGCACTATTGCTTGATAAACCGATTCACTAACAATGGCACAATCACCACAAGAATGCACCCCTCTTTATTCGATCCGAACATGTACCAAAATACCACATTTTCACAATAATAATTATTTCGTAATAATGCACTTTATTTAGTTTATTTAGCAAGAAATACACTGTAAAAGCTCGTCATCACTGTCTATCCTTCTCCTAGATACTTCGATTCACGACAATTCATTTTAATAACTGGCACAAACATCATAAGAACTCATTCCTCTATTCAATCCGAACAAGTAGCAAGATACCGCACTTTCACTGGGGGCCTAATAATACACCTAATGATTGTAACAATTTATGAACATGTATTATTTTTTTTCAGTAACGTGAAAGGGATGCGTCTGAAGCCATTTGATCAAAATAAACGATTTAACTAAACGTTTCAACGAAATTAAATCTGGTGTATAAGTAGTTTTTGAAGGCTATCACAATGCGTTTAGAAAAATAAAGGAAGGCAATGCAGATGTTGGGTTTTGCCTATTTATTAATCATTAATATTTCGAGATCATAGTCTCATCTTCAGAATGTTTGGAGAGCTTAATTTCACGTCTGCTCGTGTTCCGTGCCTTTCATCGAATGGTCATCTTTTGCTGGTACTGCTGCCGTTAATTGTAGTGTGTGTGCGTGTGTGTGTGTGTGTGTGTGTGTGTGTGTGTGTGTGTTTATATTTGTGCGCGCGTTGACCGGTAGCAGGATTTGGTGTTTTTGCATCTGTGTTTTAGGAAAAACTGTGGAAACCACAGAAATAAGAATGACAGCTGTATTCTATCGATAGTCAGAATCAAGAAGTTCACAAGCCAGTGGCGGAGGACAGACAAAAATCTGTTTGGAAACGGGGGAAAATGTAAAATGGTTGCGATACATAAAAATGCAAAATAAGACATTGAGGCAATTTTAAATTAAACTGTATTCAAATGTACTTGTGTCAACCTGGGTACGTGCTTTCTGAGAGCGAAAATGTAAGATAAAACTATTTTTGAGCTGATAACGGTGAAAAGAAACGACGTTGGCTTTTTGGTCTTTTAACAAACCAATTACTTCCATGTTGAGCAGAATGGTAATATTCCACATTGTTAAAGAAAAAAAAACGACCATCTGTTTGGATATGAGTTGTGGTGCAACGGATATCAGCTCGGAACAAGAAATCGGAGAGCTGAGTTCGAATTCCAGTTGAATTCATTGTATTCACTTACGCGGAAATACTCTTGGGAAAGATATTAATCCATCGCTTCCCCCTCCATAGCAGGACAGCCTTGGTTGGCAACCAGTAATGACAATCTACTGCGGGAAAATGTTCTGGCCAGTCAGCCATGTCTCTTCCGAGACACGATCGTTCTTGCGCGTGTTACTCAACTGAAACAGAAGTCGAGGGCATTTCGACACGGTGTAATAGTTTCTCAATTTGTCTCTCGAGATAAATTACTGAATAGTGAGTTCAATAAATGCCCCATAAATTAGGCCTTATGCTACATCTAAGCTGCGCTTAGAAAATCATTTCATATTTTTATATACATTTCATTTCTTCTATTTTTTATATACTAGCAGTATAGCCCGGCGTTGCTCGGGTAAAATGAAAGCTTTAAATCTAACCCATGGTCCTAGAGCTCAGACTCTTTGGACGTTAGCACGAAATACTAAAAAGCAATAGTTGTTTCCAGTTAAAGCGAAACCGTAGACTGAAAGAAAAATGAATGGATGTCAAATTTTGATTTCCTGGTATCGATATCAAATTTTCTGCACTATTGTAAGAACTGTAACCTTGAAACTTCTGAATATCGTTTCTTATGTCTTTGTCTATGACTGTATCAAATTTGATTAAAATCAGACCACTCCTTCTATAAACCGATTTTTTCAATTATCGATTTTCGATATTTATCGGGGGTACCTCGACACAAAACCTAGCTAAGAACACTCGCAGACGCTTATAGTACAACTGTGTAAATTTTCAAGAAAATCGGTTCAGCCGTTTCGGAGTCTATAGCTAACGGACACAGACACACACACAGACACACACAGACAAAGTTCCATTTATAAATATGTTTAGATAGATATATTTTTCTAGAAAAAAAAAGTAAAAATAAAACAAAGACAATTTGAATATTAGCAATTTTTTTATGTTATGAATGCTTCAGTACAGGAGTCGGCACACTTTTGCTAATTATGTGCTGACGTAGGGCTTTAAAATCGTTGTACCAACAGCATAAGTATTTTTTAGAAGATCAATATATTTGTTCTACAATTTATATAGTAATGTATACAATAAGTAAACCACATTAAAAGAAATAATGTTTAAAAACAATTTTTTAAAAGTTTTTGCTATTATTATTATTATTATTAATGGGAGCCTTGCCTTTGCATAATTTTAACCAATTGCTCAATATCGGTAACATCATTTGTTATTTTGTGCGCTATTAAAAATTGCTTGGCGTGCCACAGGTTGCCGACCTCTTCTTTAGCAGGACTCTTTTGAATATGTGACATTGTAGTACGTGTTGAATTGCGATGGATGGGTTCTTGTGGGTAGTGAGTAGTTTGTGATGACTGAATGGGTCGCGATTCAGATTAGCGAGGTTTAGGATAGTCAGTTATGAGTAGCCTCACCCAACTTCCTCTTCAATTATATTAGAATAAATAGATACTAAACAGAAATCTTTTGGTTGAATTAAGACTTAACCAAAGGCATCGCCTTATGTTTAAGGCTCTGTCCTAGATCATACGCTCTTTCTGATCTACATTAACGATCTCTCCGATACTATAAGATCCCAAGTAGGCATGTACGCCGATGATACCACAGTTTACTCTCGCCTCGATCAAAAATCTGGTGTGGGCGACAAAGCGAACCTCGCTGCCGAGTTTGAGAAGGACCTCCAATCCGTGGTGGACTGAGGTAAGAAATGGCTCGTAAATTTTAATGCTTTCAAAACGAAGCTGCTATCAATTAACCATCATAGAAATTCGCCCCTAGCTCCCATTAGCATGGAACAGGCTTGCCTCCCTGAGAGTAAAGCACTACGCCTCCTTGGTCTCCCACTCTCAGCGGACCTCTAGTGGAATGACTATATCGAATTCATTGCTAAATCCGCTGCTATGAAAGTCGGTTCTCTGTGCAGGTCCAGGAAGTTTTTCCCGTCTGAGTCCATCCTGCACGTATATAAATCTACCATCTGCCCGTGTATTGAATACTGCTGCCACATCTGGTCGGGTGACCCTGCTATTCACCTTGGGGTTCTTGACAAAATGCAACGGAGAGTCTGTAATGTGATCGATACCGCCTTGGCTGACCGCCTGCAGTCACTCTCTCACCGGCGTGACGTGGCTTCCCTGAGCCTCTTCTATAAAAACTTTCACGATTTCTGCTCCGATGAACTTAGATCGCTGGTGCCCCCTAGGTATGAATTTGCACGTGATACTTGATTAGCAACTAGGTCCCACTCTTTTACAGTGAAACAACTAAAATGTAACCGCAATTTCTACTCTAACAGCTTTTCTCGCACTTCCTGCCTGTGGAATTCCCTTCCATATACTTGCTTACCCGACAGCTACAATCTCCAGGAATTTAAATGTAAGGTCAATAGACACCTCTTACACTAACTCACATCCATTCTCTCAAACACTCTTCCCATCTACCCAACACCCATCCTCGGTATCCTCATCCGTCTATCACCTTCCTTCTGACATTTCCTATAACTAATTACTCATTCTCATCATTTCCTCTATGTAACCCCCTGCGCAATAGTGGCAGTGGAATGCCTTGCTTGGGTGAAATGATTAAAAAAAGTATATGAATGAATACGCGTTTCGTTTCTGTTTTTACGGCGATGAATCGTGGACAGCTACTAAACAATTCGAGACGGTGAACTCGTTTGCTACCGTGTGTTGCAAACGAGTTCATGGGAACTTAAAGAAACGAGGACATTCCTGCAGTAATTTAACCGGCAACTATTAATTAACAACATTTATGTATGTCAGCGATGAACCTGAGTGCGTAAGAACAACCAACAAAGTCTGTATTCAGGAGAAATCTCCACCAAAAATGGATCGTATCAAAAACGAGAGAGAAAGCCAAAGAATGATTTATACAAAACAGAATACCTGCGAAACTGGATAATTTGCTTTGGACAGAGAGGATGGAAAGAAGCATCCGATTAAAGCAAATAAAAATGGGAAAGTTTTTAGATTCTCTCGCATGATACAAGATACTGCAATAATTTAACGATTTACAGTCGTTCTAATTCCAGTTGAATTCCTTGCATTCACTGACGCACAAATAACCATGATAAAAAATACATATTCGTCTCTTCTCTCCAGTTATGGGTTAAATAACAGGACAGATTGGGTTCTATAGCCTTGGCTGGTAACCAGTCTGCCGCAGAAAGTAATGGCAACCTTCTGCGGGATAATCTTATGCCCAGTCAGTCATGTCTCTTTCGAGACATCATCGCCCAAAGCGTGTATCTTGTATGTTGGTGGTGTAATGGATGGGTTGAGTGGCATACGTGATACCTGCTTAGGTGATCATGTCTTGAAAGAGACATGAATGTCTGGACAGAAGATTTTCCTGTAGTAGGTGGACATTACTTTCTGCGGTAGACTGGTTGCCTGTCAAGGCTATAGAATTCAATGTCCTGCTATTTAACTCATAGATGGAGGGAGAGGCGACGGAAAGAATAGTCGCGCGTAAGTGACATTAACTGGAATTTGAACACGGCTCTCCGATTTTTTGTTTTAAGTCGATATTCACTGCACCATTACGCACATCCAGAGTGGTCATAAAGTAGGTGGACAGTAAATGATAACATTTATTTTGAGATTACAGATACAATTATATTTACTAATACACTTATTGCATTGACCATTAAATATTTAAAGCGGGTGGTCAAAATGCAGGTGGACAGTAAAAGATAACATTTATTTTGAGATTACAGATACAATTATATTTACTAATACACTTATTGCATTGACAATTAAATATTTAAAGCGGGTGGTCAAAATGTAGGTGGACAGTAAATGATAACATTTATTTTGAGATTACAGATACAATTATATTTACTAATACACTTATTGCATTGACCATTAAATATTTAAAGCGGGTGGTCAAAATGCAGGTGGACAGTAAAAGATAACATTTATTTTGAGATTACAGATACAATTATATTTACTAATACACTTATTGCATTGACCATTAAATATTTAAAGCGGGCGGTCAAAATGCAGGTGGACAGTAAAAGATAACATTTATTTTGAGATTACAGATACAATTATATTTACTAATACACTTATTGCATTGACAATTAAATATTTAAAGCGGGTGGTCAAAATGTAGGTGGACAGTAAATGATAACATTTATTTTGAGATTACAGATACAATTATATTTACTAATACACTTATTGCATTGACCATTAAATATTTAAAGCGGGTGGTCAAAATGCAGGTGGACAGTAAAAGATAACATTTATTTTGAGATTACAGATACAATTATATTTACTAATACACTTATTGCATTGACCATTAAATATTTAAAGCGGGTGGTCAAAATGTAGGTGGACAGTAAATGATAACATTTATTTTGAGATTACAGATACAATTATATTTACTAATACATTTATTGCATTGACAATTAAATATTTAAAGCGGGTGGTCAAAATGTAGGTGGACAGTAAATGATAACATTTATTTTGAGATTACAGATACAATTATATTTACTAATACACTTATTGCATTGACCATTAAATATTTAAAGCGGGTGGTCAAAATGCAGGTGGACAGTAAAAGATAACATTTATTTTGAGATTACAGATACAATTATATTTACTAATACACTTATTGCATTGACAATTAAATATTTAAAGCGTGTGGTCAAAATGCAGGTGGACAGTAAAAGATAACATTTATTTTGAGATTACAGATACAATTATATTTACTAATACACTTATTGCATTGACCATTAAATATTTAATGCAGGTGGACAGTAAAAGATAATATTTATTTTGAGATTACAGATACAATTATATTTACTAATACAATGACAACATCGAGAATTAAATTTTGTGTGCAATAATACAAAAGCGCTTAAATTTTATCAATGAAGAAGTCTTTTGGTGTACTAATGGATTTCTTTTTTTTAAATCCCCAACACTTCTCGATTTTCGAATATAAACTTTGTTCTTTAGTTCACCCCAAAAGAAAAAATTCATTGGCGTCAACTCAGGCGAGTGGGCTGGCAAATCAATTCGACCTTTTCGGCCAATCTGTTCCCCAAGAAACATTGCATCAAGATAGTCATAGACTGATCTTGAATAATGTGGAGGGCACCCATCTTGTTTGAACTGATACACAAATCTATTCCATCTACTTTTGCACCAGTCAGTCAGTCAGTTAGTTAAGCGCTATACGTGATACACGCTTGGGCGATCATGTCTCGAAATAGACATGACTGACTGGGCAGAAGATTATCCCGCAGTAGATTGCCATTACATTCTGCGGTAGACTGGTTGCCAACCAAGGTTATAGAACCCAATTTGTCTTATTATTTAACTCATAACTGGAGGGAAAAGATGGATTAATATCATTCCAAAAGATATTTGTGCGTAAGTGAATGCGAGGAGTTCAACTGGCTGACTCTTACGTCACTCTGTATAAAAAAAAGTTTGTAGAGGCTTCAACGGGATTTACAAGTTTGTCTCTCTAAATCAATTATAACTGAGTAGTGAGTTCGATCCTCACCTGGTGCTCCATACTATTAGCCCTGTGCCACATCTAAACTACACTTAGTATATCGCTATAAAATACTTGAAAAACAAATTTCAGCTGTGTTGAAATGTTAGTTCTAGTTCATTTTGATAGCCTATAGATTTATTTAATAGAACCACTAATTGTTCTATAGATAGTTAATTTTTGTGTACAAGTATATAAGTTGGAGTGTAAGAAAAGATATCCAGATTGTAGTTAGATAAGTCAAAGTGAATGCAAGTAAGGAAAAGCATACGAACTAAGTAAAAAAATAAATAAATAATAATAATAAAGAAAGATATTTCTTTCGGTCACTAGGGAAAGTCTTAGAAGTGCTTTTGCGAGGGAAAGAACATCTCACAAATTCGGATTTGAGGTACAAGAAAAGCCAGGAAAATATTTTCATGTGAATAATACTTAAAGTTTATAATTACAGGTTACATTTAATTCATAAAATCAATAACTTTTAAATGTTAGTTTATTAAAATATATGACTTAATTGCTACAATAATAAGACGCGCCACTATTTTGTTTGAAATACGACTTTCTGGCTTTTTGTCGTACGTCTGCTTACAAACGTTCAAGTCATTTTCTCCAAACCATCGATCACTATCCACATTAAACAATTGAAATGCGTCAGTTTAAATTTTAAATGTCTGAAGATAAGAAAGAAAACAATAATCAAGCTTTAAACAAAATTGTTGTCTGTCAGAGCAAAATTATTTATCGGCGCTGACTTTTAGATTTCAAAACCGAGTTACTCAGTAAAAACAGACAAAAATTGTCTCCAGAGTTCTATTTTTGTTAAGAATGTACTGTCATATACTGTTTAGACATGTCTAAAAGATATAGACATACAAAAAAACAAAAAAAAACAAACGAATAACAAAAAGCAAAAACAAGCACAAGATTGTCATCATGTTACAAATACTTCCTAGTAAAGAGTTGGCGCTAGTCAACAGAGGAAAATAAAAAAAACAAATAGAAAAAGATTTTTCGAAAGTAACAATGTATAAGAAGACAGTTGAGTATTGAGATACCCAAGAAGAATTTCTAGCAAATAACCAAATATAAAAAAACCTTTTTTGGATCTTTTTACTGATATTATTTATTCTATACTCATGGATGTGCTTTAATGGTTCATTGGATATATATATATATATATATATATATATACTCGAGTCAGAAGATTAGCAACTAGGTCCTACCCTTTTACTGTGAAACCAATAAATTGTAAACGCAAATTCTTCTCCAACACTTCCTGCCTGTGGAATTCCCATCCATTTACTTGTTTTCCCGACAGCTATAATCTACAAGAATTTAAATGCAAAGTCAATAATCATCTCCTATCTCACTAACCTGCTTCCTCTCTCTCTCTCTCATGTTCCTTTCTCCATCCACTCCACTCTCATCAGTATTCTCATCCTTCTCTCATCCACAACCCGACACCCCCATCACCTGTCACCGTTTCTCATAACTTTCCTTCGATGTAACCCCCTACAAAACAGCGACAGTAAAATGCCTTGCTTGGGGTGATATGATTATTAAAAAAAAAAAAAGAATATCGGCTCATGTTCGAATTCAAGTTCAGTTCATTGCATTCACTTACGGTGCAAATACTCTTGGAAAAAGTTTTTAATCCATCGCTTCTCCCTCCATAGCAAGACAGATTGGGCTCTAAAGGCTTCGTTGGCAATCAGTCTACCGAAGAAAGTAATAGCAACCTACCGAGGGAAAATATTCTGCCCAGTCAGTTATGTCTCTTTCGAAACATGATCGTCCAAGCGTGTATCACGTATGCCATTTAACGCTGACTCCTACTAACTCGATGTTTTCTGAAAAATAAATGTAACATTATGATTCTATCAGATTACAAATGCTACATAGGTGTTTTTATTTATTTATATTCAAATAGACTGAAGATATTAACATTCGAAAGAAATACTTCAGTAGTAATGTAGTGAACAAAACAAGGTTTAGATTTAAAAATTTAAATGCTAAGCATTCATTGATTTTGTAAGAAATAAATTTTCTCGAATTTACAAACTTTGCTTAACACACACAAACTCTTGAAATTTCACACCTCGATGCGAAATGCTTGCTGTCTAATGGAAAGTCAATAATCACACCCGGGAGTGAATTCCCAAACGAAATTAAAGACGGGCAAAGTTTGACCGTCGTCAGAGAGTTAAGATGACGAGCAATTAACATGTCCCTTGACAAACTTCAAGCGATCGTTTCTATAACTGTCTCTATCTTTCTCTCTCACCTCTCACGTCCTTCCCTTTCACCATTAACCCTGAGCGATAACTTCAAAGACAATCCTACCCAACACTAAACGCTCATACAAACATACATACATACGTTCCTGCCTACGTACACATAAACTCACTCTTGCAAAGGGCTACTACAAGCATTTCAACGAACTCTTGATACTCTTAACATCTTAATACTATTTCTCTTGGAACGTTTAACTTCTACCAATTAATGTTATTCTTTTCTATCAATAAATTTCTATTCAAACATGCAAAAGGTATACTTTTATTCTTCCACAATGATGATAGCGAATAATCTTAAGTTGTAGGGAGTACAGTTAAATATGACAAACAAGACCGATTCAATAAATATTTACCATCTCCCTATAGCTTCAGTAACATTATTGGATTTTCTTAAAATCTTGTCAATTATTCTTAACGATCGTTGATTGATAGTCTGAAAGTTGCGACAGAAAGCAACAGATGATGAAATATAGTAAAAATAAAATAAATAATAAATAAGGCTTCAGCTCAGGAATTCAAATCTCATAACTAATTCTTGTATGTAAACGTAAATGTCAGTGTATGAGGAGTTGAGAAAAAATAGAAGAAAATATGAATTCCGGCTTATTTTCATATTCTCTTCAGTACAACATCCAGTATGGCTGAGTATGAATATATACCAGCTTCACCACTAGAGCAAGACGCGACACAAGATTAGAGTTTAATGTGGGGAGCCCGAATTTGTGCGCACAGGCAAAGGCTAAAAATTGCCCAATCCTCGCAAACGCTGTCCACCCCTTCGGTGCAATAGGGAAGCACAGCCTCGGGACTTTGTTTCTCGAGATCGGGCATCTCACAGTATAATTTTTCTCAATTGCATATCTGTCCTCGGGCAGAGATACAACAGAGCTGCACTCTGCCCGAGGACAGAGATGCAACGGAGAGAACAAAAGTGGCTGAGTATAATGGGTTTCGTTCGAATCTTATCAAACTCAAAGACTTGATTCCCGATATATATTGCTGATAAGCAATCGTAAAATAACAGATTGAGTGTTGCGATAAACATCAACAGAAGTTAAAGAACTGTTTGTAAAAAATTATTATTTTTATTAACAAGGTCTATTTTGCTTTCTTCCTAGATAGATTGCCATTGACGTACAAATTGCGAAAGACAAGAAAAATAGCAATTGCCAATTTACTGATTTTGACATCATTCTGGATAAAAAAAAAAGTGGACTCCAAAGAAACTGATAATATTGGAAAAAATAAAATGAAATAAAACACCAGGATCTGGCCAGGGAGCTGAAGAAGCTATCGAATGTAATTGCTGAAATAATCCTTGTAGTAATAGGCATGTTTGGAACAGCACGAATAAATTTGAAATAGCTGTTAAATAAAATTGCATTTAAGACCATCGTAGAACCCCAAAATACTGCCATTCTTCTGGTTTCTCTGCAAGTTTTTGATTTGGAAGAAGTCCTGTTAACACCATAACTCAATAATATGTCGATTTAAACAAGAAGGGGTCAAAATAAAGCATATTTTCATAGCGTTTATTCCCCAAATTGTTCATTGTCCAGACAGTTACTTCATATGACTCTAAACGGCTAGTCATTGAACGGCCAGGCGCGATGCAAAGGAGTAAAAAGAGAAAGAAAAATTTAATCAACAACATCATTAGGTATAAAATTAAAATATTACTTATCATTCACAATAAATATTTCCAGCTTACAAGGGGTCCTGGGCATGACGGTAAACTGCACCCAGCAGCAAGGCCTCTGATAGAGAGGTTGTGAGGAGCATGGAACAACCTCTTAATTGCTATTGTTCCCAGGTCCATCCTGACCCGGAGTGGGAAAAAATATTACCATAACACATTTTTTTAAGGAAAAAATTATTCTCAGCAAAACGTATTTGAATACAAAACATTTTCAGTTTTGTCAAAAAAAAAAAGAAATTTCATTAAAATCTGACTAAATCAACTTTATCACTACAATTGAAGATTAAAAAATACCTTAAAACCCCACCTGTTTGGCATTAAATGACCCATAGAGGTTGATATGCCGTTAAACAAAACTCACTGAAGCTCACTCACTCACCCAGCTTACAAGCCAACATTACGACTTAGGACCCTTTCCAAACAAATCCGAACTTAGGCTCTTTCTTTCATTACTTCTTTACGGTTAGCCTTTTGTAAAAGGCGAAACCACATGAAACGAACCAAAAGCAAAGCATACTCGTATTGATAAAAACTATTATTCTTCATCAAGATATATGGAGATTATAAGCTGAGATTTCTTTGGTTCAATGATCATTGTAAGAGATGGGCGATATTGTTTTTATTGTGAGGTAGTATATTTTACTGCTGTCAGAGAAATCGAAACTCGAGCAAATAAACGCGTTTTGATTGGCTGCTGAAGTACCTCTTTCAAGTCCGATCGACGCCTCACAAAATGTCAGCTCGACCGATGAAAGCCTAATAATACGGTGACTCGGAAGGAGCAAAATAAAACAAGGATGCAAAGATAAAAGAGGAAAGTAAAAACGGTTTGGGTAATTTTTAAGGTAAAGTATTACAGGAACGAAAAAGCAATAATAAATGGCGGGGTTGGGGGGTGATAGAACATGTGAAAAGCTAGGATTATTTATGTTGATCTTTAAAAGAAACAGATAGGTATTCTCACGTTGTAAGATTGGCGCAGCATTTCTTTATAAATAGGCCACGTGTTGAAATTCGCTAAACTTCGTAAAGGTCAATATCGGAAAAAAGGGGAACATCTATCTTGCCTACTCACAAATACAAAGCGTGGCGCGCAGTCATTTTTGTTGAGTAACTGGGTCTCTCAACCTTAGCTTCAAGCATGAAGTCTTATCCGTAGTATTACATTTCTCAAAAACGGATATATATATATATGTATGTATGTATTCGTTTTTTGAGAAAATCTCTCTCTCTCTCTCTCTCTATATATATATATATATATATATATATATATATATATATATATATATAAGCTTATGCTTTAAAAAAATATGTATAAAATTATCAAAGCTTACTATTAGATCAGAGGAATGAATTAGTTTAAATGTCGGCATAAAAACAAATTCAAATTTCAATAATATAGATTTATAATTAATTAGCTAATATTTGTTTATATTTCTGAGATGAGGTAGTATTTACATTATTCTTTGTTGCCATTTGTACGACGTTTCGGCCGTTGTACGCTCTGGCTTTCTTCAGGTGCTAGGAATTTCGAACCGAACCTTTTATTACAATCACTGGGGCATATGAGCTTGCCTAGTGTCTTTTGTGGAAGTCATGAGTTATCTCCCTCTAAGTTACTTGTTCACCACTGCTGTAGCCTGGTATTGAACTCACAACTCTTTGGGTCAAGTCACATAAACTAACCAACGTCTATATCCACTATCCTTAAGGACAATAAGAACTGAATTTTTTGGTATTATAAACCTAATATCCAGTAACTCTTTTTTTTTTTACCAGAGTTTATATTGCAATTTTAAATGTTAATGGTTTTCTCTAGTATTTTTACAATTTTGACACTAATGATTTTCTCTTGCACTCCGTATTACCTGTTCTCATATTGTGTTCATCTCTACGCTTGGTCGACTTAGGATATTTTTGAGCCTAGCATATGTGCAATTAGCTAATTTTTTTTTTTATATTCACTCCCCTATAATTCTTCTAATGTCGAAAGTATAATTAATTCTGTTTCTTCGCCCTTTTAATCTTTAATCACCTACCGTTTATATTTTCAAACTCAACTCTCTCTATAATCCCCCTACCATTACTACACCTGTTCAATAGACGTGGGTAGAGTGTGAACCGATAGACTAAACTATCGCCCGGTTCACACTCCACCCACGTCTCTTGAACAGTTGTAGAGGCTCATCCCTTGTTCCCTGTTTAGGATGTCGTTTCCGGTTTTCTCTTTTCCAATCTTTTCACTCTTACGTAGCTTCCTGCACATCAGTGGCGTTACCGCCTTGCTCGGGGTGATATGATTAAAAAAAAGAAAATTACTATTTTTACTATGTTTTAATGTTTTTCTTAACTTCCTTTTCATAATCTCAAATTAATGTCATAAGGTTAATATTAAGGGATTATTTCTGTGTGACATTTTCCCTTTATAACAATGACCTCCCTTGACATTTGTCTCGTGTTTTTCAGTCTGTCTTGTAAATATTCTTTTTTTTCAAGCCATCTTTTCTCGTTGCGTTCTCTAGACATTTCAATTGCCTTTTCTTAGTGTTAAGCATCTTTGTCATTGTTCACATGTTTAGTCCGTGGTATTCTCAGCATCCTTCTGTAGAGCCACCCTTTCTGGTGCTTCTTCTTTTTCTATTTTTCTTCCTGATGTTAAATATAAGTTTCGTTTTTCTTTTCATTTTCTCGAAAACTTTGTTGTTGTTCACATGCTCAACCCATAGTATTCTCAGCATTCTTCTGTTGTTGGACTTTTTGGTACCTTATATACTGTGCAGACCCCTATGAGTCAACCCATTTTATAGTTCACCAATAGAAGGCTTAACCAACCAGGAAGCTCAAAATATTCAATGTGACGTATATAAAAGGCGACCATATTTTTCCGAGTGTTGGAGTTCAAATCCGATTCTGGAGAGTGTCTGATTCGAGAGTGATGGTCTTTGACGTTGTTTCATTAAACAGATTACGTGCGTCATAGTATATTCATATACTATGACGGACATGGTCAACAGATGCCAAGATGATACTCTATATCCAGAAACGTTGTCAACATTACATTCAATGCCTTACTTTGTGACCATCATGGACTGTTGTTGCTATATAATATACATTCGGGAGATTGATTCTCTATTATAATCAATACATAAACTAATACCTGCACTTTATCCATAAATTATAGCGAATTTTACCAACATCTGTAAGGTCATATTTTTTTTGCTTCAAGTTTTCTCTTCATCTGTGAGAAGATTATCCAGCACTCACTGCCATATAGAAAGAAATGCCATTCTATCCCATAATATTGGTTCAATTCCAATTTATTTTATTATTGGCAGCATTTACTAAATGATTGCCTCACAGTTTTATTTCTTTAATAGAAAAATGTGAGATGAACTATTCCAAGTAAGCACATTTTAAAAATTTGAAAATTGCAACTGGTGTGCTTATAATTTCGCCGCAGATTAAAGAATACATAAGAAATAATAATGTGAAATACAAATAATTATTATAAAATTAAGTCTAGACCAACAAAATTGGCGGTTAAACCACATAAAAATATCCTCGGGCTAAATAAAAATATATACACATAAATGCAAATTGGATTTTTTTTTTTTTGTTTAAATCAATCGTTCCAAGCATTAAATTAATTAGTTTCATTTTCATTGAGTTTATCTTAATTTAGTTTAGAAATTAAAATTATTTCAGAACAAATTGCATCTGCTAATGACGGAAGTCTTATAACATTAGCTTGGCAAAGTATGCTTTCCATAAGCCGTGCAAATTAGAAGAGACAAAGAAAACCGGACTGAATTGTTATGTGATATCTGTCTTTCTATATGGTAGTGAATGCTGGACAATCTTTTCAGAAATGAAGAGAACTTGAAGCAAAAACAATATAGCTATACAGAAAGATGCTGAGAATACCATGAATTGTACATATGAGCTGCTACGAAATCTTAGAGAAAATGGATAAACTCTTGACCCTGATCTCATAAATGTACTGTTGAGGGGCTTTCTGATGCCCAGATTCGCAGACACCACTCATATTTATAGCCGAATTATTCATGTACGAAAGTTAAAGGAATACAAAACATATGAATCTTAGATATCAAACAAAATAGAAAAAAATGTGATTAGAAAGACGTTATTGCACTAATCTTGTCTGGTTGCCTAGACCCTATAAAAAAAAAAAAAAATTGAAACTGATTTTTCGCTTAGCTCGGTTATGAAGCTAATTTCTTACCCACCAGACAGGTTCATTAAAATTTAATATTTCAAAAGCGTAATTTGAACGAGATATTTTGCCTGGAACATGTTATGAGGAAGGAGGGTTTGGAGAATTTGATACTTGCAGGTCAGATAGAGGGAAAGATAGACAGGAGAAAGCCACACGTGACATACTTGATGGGCTTGAGCAAATGGATGGCAGAGCGAGGTTTGGGGGGGGGTAACAGGAGAAAACGTGCTAAGAGCCACTAGAGATAGGGAGATGAGGAAGGCTATGATCGCCTATGTCCTGAAGGGACATCACACATAGAAGGTTTCGAACAAATTTCTGAAACATTTCATTATTTCGTCAAAAATCTATTAATTTGGTGGGGCGGACATTCTTGGTCGTTTTCGACTCCTGTAACATCCCATGTCGTCCAATTTAATAATTGTAAAACCAGTATTACAAGAAACGTTAAAAAAAAATCAAATTCTGACTTCTGCTAATTGTCGTCCAATACATGTCACTGCGAAGCGGAATATCTAACTGCTCCCAGGAAAATTGAACAGCGAGTAAACAAAGGCATTTTGATTGACTGTGGACATATCTCTCCGAAGCGAGATAAGTCCGATCGACGCCTCTGAAAATGTCAGCCCGACCGATGAAAGCCGTATAACAGTGCCTTCGCTCTTTACAAGACCTAGAAATGAGTAGAAAGACCAAATAAAAGTAGAATAAATCCAACAAAGTGTTGGGTGGTTAGAATGAGAAATCCGGAAAGGATATATATATATATATATATATATATATAGAGAGAGAGAGAGAGGTATGTATATATATATATATATAGAGAGAGAGAGAAAGAGTTATATAGAGAGAGATATATAGATAGATATATAGAGAGAGATAAAGAGAAAGATAGAGAGTAAACAGGACCGTTTGGTTGATAAAAAAATTATACCCTATCAACGATTTCTTCTTCTTCTTCTTCTTCTTTTATGTGCCCTGTCCCTTCAGGACCTAGGCGATCATGGTTCTCCACGTCTCCCTATCCCTTGTGGCTCTTAGTATGTTTGTTCTCGTTACTCCTGTCAACCCCCGTTCCGTCAGCCACCTGATCAGGCCCTGCAAATATGTTATCCGCTGCCTTCCTCTGTCTCTCTTTCCTTCTATCTGGCCAGTCAGTATCAGGTTCTCCATGCTCACCTTCCTCATTGCGTGTCCTAGGAACTTCAGTTGTCTCTTCCTGATGCTCAGTATCGATTTCCTTTTTGATGCCATTCTTTCCAACACCTCATCGTTACTTGGATGCTCAGTCCACGATATCCGCAGCATACTTCTGTAGAACCACAATTCCGCCGCCTCCAGTTTTGTCCTCATTTTCGATGATATTGTCCAGCATTCACTGCCGTATTGAAGAACTGACATCACGTAGCAGTCCAGAACTCTTTTCTTTGTTTTTAGTGAGATTTTCCTGTGTGTTAGTACTTTACTCAGCTTCTGGAACGCATCCTTTGCCATGCCAATTCGCCTTCGGATCTCCGTGTCGCACTTTCCATCTCCTGTTAGAACACTTCCTAGGTATTTAAATTCTTGTACTTGCTTGATTCTGGTATCCCCCACCTGTATTTGGCATTTTGGGTTGTACCTTTTGCTGATGACCATGCACTCAGTTTTCTTAAAGTTTATTTGTAGTCCCTTTTTGTCACTCTTCACCGCTACCTTCTGTATGAAGTCTTGTAGTTTCCTTTCCGTGTCCGCAATCCGCACTGTATCGTCTGCATACCTTATGTTGTTCAAGTTGTGGCCTCCAATAACAAATCTTGGCGTGTCATCTAGGGTCCTCAAAATATTTTCGCTGTACAGGTTGAACAAATCCGGTGAAAAGACACATCCTTGTCTTACGCCTCTTTCTATCTTTGTAAATCTACTGAGATCGTTACCTGTCCGTATGCAGGCCGTTTGCTGCCAGTAGAGATTCTTGATTACTCTTATGTCTTTGCCGAAAATGTCGAGGCTGCCGAGCATCTCCATCAATTCTTTGTGTCATATCTTGTCGAATGCCTTCGCATAGTCAATGAAGCATAGGTACAAGTCTTTCTTCATTTGTATTGCTCTTTCGGAGAGCATCCTAATCATGAATATGGCGTTCCTTGTTCCAGTGTCTTTGACGAACCCGCACTGTTCCTGCCCTATCTCTGATCAAAGACAGTGACCGCTAAAAGTCAGAATTTCAAATGCTGATTCTAAAAATAATCAGCCCTACCTATTTGGAAGATTAGGGCTACACAGTCTTCCCCTTTTATTTCCCTATGTTTTTACTCGTGCATAAGTCAATTAAATTTCTTTTTCAGAAATGTTAAAATGTTTATTTCGCATATCCCGAGATATAAAAGGTTAGTCATTTTTTATATAGTTAGAAAAATATGTTGGCTTTCGTTGCTAAGATGAGTCCATACCGGCTAATCATGCCGTTCCGAGTGCAATGAGAAATTACGTCTAATGGATAGATTCGCAGCAGATAGTTTTGCGTGAGCTCATTTCCCAGAAGTTTAAAAAGTGAATTTATTAAAAAAGAGAGAGAAACAAATAAAACACATGGTAACGAAAAAATAAATTTTTTTTTTTTTAATCATATCACCCCGAGCAAGGCGGTAACGCCACTGACGCGCAGGGGGCTACGTAAGAGTGAAAAGATTGGAAAAGAGAAAACCGGAAACCACATCCTAAACAGGGAACAAGGGATGAGCCTCTACACCTGTTCAATAGACGTGGGTGGAGTGTGAACCGGGCGATAATTTAGTCTATCTACTCCAATTGAAAAAAAAAGAGTAAAAGATTGGAAAAGAGTAGTGTCAATAAGAAACAAAACTGTTCTTAATAAGTAACTATAATGATAAACATTAGCTTCTGTCTATATTTGTAGCTATTTATACTATTTACATTGTTCGAACTGTTGTCACCTTTATTGTCATACTAGTGGACTAAATGAAGGCTTCGGTTCGGAATATTCTAACGTATATAACCTGGTCAAGGGCCAAAAATCGCGAATATGGTAATAAATATGAGAATAGTTCGAACGGTGTCAATAGTTTAAATAATATTACCTTCTTTGAAAAGTAATGTCGATTCTTTTCTTTGTTTTTTTGTTTTTTTTAGTCGAAATTAAAATCTGTTCTCGTGTATTCCGTTAAAATTTGCTTAAAACATTAGCAACCTCATGACCGTAAACTGAATTTAATTATTCACATCAAGATGTAAAGTTTTTTTTTTTTACACGATGTTGGAGTAGATAGACTAAACTATCGCCCGGTTCACACTCCACCCTCGTCTATTAAACAGGTGAAGAGGCTCATCTCTTGTTCACTGTTTAGGATGTGGTTTCCGGCTTTCTCTTTTCCAATCTTTTCACTCCTATGTAGCCCCCTGCACATCAGTGGCGTTACCGCCTTGCTCAGGGTGATATGATTAAAAAAAAAATTAGCAACGATATTAGAATGTGCCTAAATATTAAGCAACACACTCTTACTGACATCAGTTTTTACTTGACAAAAGAAAAATTAGTGTTGTAGAGCAACTGACACCCATCTAGTGCTCTCAAAGATAAAATAGTCTGTGGACCAAAACAGCTATATAAATAAAGATTAATAGCAATTTGGGATTTTCGAGGGTCATTGACATTCCGAGGAGATCGACTGCGTGCGTCAGTCATTCAGTTTGTCGGAATTTGTGTCTTCGGACGGAGGAACCCAGACGAGGCTCCATCGAAGAGTGGTCTCTCGTCTGGGGAAAAAGCAGAGAAGAATATTTTGTCTGAGCTTACGGGCTCGCTTTTGCCTACTTTGAATGACCTTGTGACGCATCTACCTCGATCTTCTGACCACATGGAGAGGCAGTAAATCATTTGAACTGTCATTGACAGTCTAAGTACGTCAGTCGTTCACATTATCGGACTGTGATTTCTGTGACTCTAAAAAATTAACATCACCTCTCTTCTAATTATTGTTGTTCTGTCTTATCTGTGTTTGTCTTATTTGTACTTAATATTCATTAGCACAGATGTTGTGCTGTAGATATTTCAGTTCTGATATCAACCTGCCATCTCGACGACACAAAGAGTAGTAAAAAAGAAAATAATAAATACATAATTTCGTATTGTATTCAAGAATGCTTCTAATTGTGCTACTATTAAATACATTAAAATGTCTTTTTCTACTTAGTCAAACATAAAACCTTAAGACTGGTTGCCGACCAAGGCTATATAACCCAAACTGTCCTGTTATTTGACCCATAACTGGAAGGAATAGACGGATTAATACCTTTCCCAAGGGTATTTGTGCGTAAGTGAATGCAATGAATTCGGCTGGAATTCGAACTCGGCTCCCCAATTTCTCGTTCCGAGCCGATATCTACTGGACCACAACGCACACCCAAAAACCTTAAGTAAACATTTGTAAAAGGACCTTCTTGCAACATAGTTAAGTGCAGTTTCTGAGAGAGCGCTATCTAACGATTTTTTAAATGTTTACTAATCCTCAACCAATACAAGGCCCAAGAGATAATCAAGGTAATGGGTTACTATGTAAAATTATATTAGCGTAGGAAAGAAAAAGCGTTCGGATTATGGAGCTGAATTAGACTTTAGAAAGAATCATAAACCCAATCTAAAATATGAAACAAGAGATAAACCTCTACCGGACGATTGGATGAAAAACTTGAACAGGGTCAGTAGACTCAGATCCTCGGTCACGATGTCTAGTAAATATATCCTAGCACAACCATCGATGGATTGCAAATAATTTCGTCTATCCAATTTCTCTCACAAAGCTTGGGTTAATTTGTGATGTGATTTTCGCGCACCTTGCAACAGTACTGCACTCCTAGGTTCCTTTTCTAGACTGATAGCATCAAGGTGTCATCTCCAGGTGAGATTCGAAACCAGGTCTCATGATCAGAAAGCGATTGTTATAACACCAGAATAAACATATACATATCAAATGAAAATAATAACTATCTCATAATACAGAATGTCCAGTAAAAAAAGGATAATTTGTTATCATTGTTTTCGTTTTCTTTTCTTTTCAGCAATAATTGACCTTGAATAACCTAGAATAAAGTTTTATCACCTTGTTTAATCATCCGATCCCCGCGTTATTACTTACTAGCAGTATAACCCGGCGTTGCTCGGGTATAATGAAAGCTTTATATATATATATTATCGATTTTCTGCACTATTGTAAGAACTACAACCTTGAAACTTCTGAATATCATTTCCTATGTCTTTGTCTATGAGTATGAAATTTGATTAAAATCAGACCACTCCTTCTATAACCCGATTTTTTCGATTGTCGATTTTCAATATTTATCGGGGGTACCTCGACACAAAACCTAGCTAAGAACACTCGCAGGCGATTATAGTACAACTGTGTAAATTTTCAAGAAAATCGGTTCAGCCATTTCGGAGTCTATAGGTAACGGATACACACACACAGACAAAGTTCCATTTATAAATAAGTTTAGATCTATGATTTGTTCTTTTATGATTAATTGCTGCTCGATCTTGTAACTCGTCATTTAAAGGTTATTTGCAGATAAGTTTCGTTTTGCTCTTCTTGTATGGCCAAACAACTTACTGGTTTTGAGCTGTCAAGTTATCTTACTGTTCAAAGAAGAACATTCGACTGGGGATTGAGGAAATGTGCAGACATTCTCCATGAATTTTTCAGTCACATTTCAACGGTTGTCTCCGCTTTAGCCAATGAAAATAAAGACGATATGATAACGATATGTTTAAATAACATTTTATGAATGATTTGTTGATTTGAAATTTCTGAAATAAACAAGAAAAAAAGATCGAGAAATACACCAGAAAATTAATCTGGAGGCGACACTAAATGTGAATTGATAAAACAGCATTTAAAATTTATTAAATATTTAAAATAAATTAGATTTAATAAATAAATTTAAAATTTATTAAAAATTATTAAAATTTATTAAATTTATTAAATATAAATATAAATTTATTAACAATTTATTAAAATTTATTTATTCTTTTTTTTATAAGCGTTTCACCCCGAGCAAGGCATGTCCCTGCCACTACTGCGCAGGGGGCTACATAGTGGAGAGAGGATGGTTAAATATAGGAAATGTCAGAGGGTGGGTGATAGGCGGGTAGGGATACCGAGAATGGTTAAATAGAGGAAATGTCAGAGGGTGGGTGATAGGCGGGTAAGGATACCGAGAATGGGGGTTGGGTAGATGAGAGTGTTCTGAGAATAATTGGGAGTTAGTGTGATAGGAGGTGTCTATTGACCCTACATTTAAACACCTGGAGATTGTAGCTGTCGAGAAAGCAGACTAGTGGAAGGGAATTCCACAGGCGAGAAGCGCGAGAAAAGAAGCTGTTGGAGTAGAAATTACGGTTACATCTTATTTGTTTAACTATAAAAGGGTGGGACCTAGTTGCTAATTTAGTATCTCGTGCAAATTCGTGCTTAGGCGGCAGCAGTGACCTAAGTTCATCGGAGCAGAAGCCATGAAAGTACTTGTAGGAGAGGCACAGGGAAGCCACATCACGCCGGTGAGAGAGTGGTTGCAGCCGGTCTGCCAAGTCAGTATCCACCACGTTACAGATCCCCCTTTGTATTTTGTCAAGAAGCCCAAGGAGAGCAGCAGGGGCACCCGACCAGATATGGCAGCAGTATTCAATACACGGGCGGATGGTAGATTTGTATATGTGCAGGATAGATTCAGGTGGGAAAAATTTCCAGGCCCTGCACAGAGAGCCGACTTTGATAGCGGCAGATTTGGCAATGGATTCGATATAGTCATTCCATTTGAGGTCCGCCGAAAGTGTAAGGCCAAGGAGGCGTAGTGTTTTACTGTCTGGGAGGCAAGCCTGTCCCATGCTAATGGGAGGTAAATGCGATTGTCTATGGTGGTTATTTGATAACAGCTTCGTTTTAGAAGCATTGAAATTTACTAGCCATTTCCTACCCCAGGCCACGACGGATTGGAGGTCCTTTTCACGCTCGGCGGCGAGGTTCGCTTTGTTGCCCACACCTGGTTTTTGATCGAGAAACACTTATTAAAATTCGATTTAAATAACTTTTTATGAATGGTTTGTGGATTTGAGATTTCTGAAATAAACAGAAAAAAATATCGAGAAATACACCAGAAAGTTAATCTGGAGGCGACACTAAATGTGAATTGATAAAACAGCATTTAAAATTTATTAAATATTTAAAATAAATTAGATTTAATAAATAAATTTAAAATTTATTAAAAAATTATTAAAATTTATTAAATATAAATATAAATTGATTAACAATTTATTAAAATTTATTAAACATTTATTAAAATTCGATTTAAATAACTTTTTATGAATGATTTGTGGATGTGAGATTTCTGAAATAAACAGAAAAAAAAAGATCGAGAAATACCCCAGAAAATTAATCTAGAGGCGACACTAAATGTGAATTGATAAAACAGTATTTAAAATTTATTAAATATTTAAAATAAATTAGATTTAATTAATAAATTTAAAATTTATTAAAAAATTACTAAAATTTATTAAATTTATTTATCGAGAAATACCCCAGAAAATTAATCATGACGAAAAACGCGCAATGAGGAGAGATTTTGTTGAAAAATCTACGTTTTGATGGTAAAGAAAAAAAATATTCAAAGGAAGTAACGAAATATGAACTAAGGAAAAAAAAATCTAACACTGGATATGAAGTTTGCGTTGTTCGTTTTTTTTTATTGTTGTATTTAATTGCTTTTCGATTACCGCCCCCTCCTGACATGGTCATCTTAAGTGTCTTGGAATAGCTGCGTCATTGACTCCATTTTCGGCGCTGCTGGAGCAGCCGGTTTTTCTTGCCCAACGCCCGTCTGCGCCTCAACAACGCTACTTGCTGAGCATCTGGACGCGACACTGCATCTGAATTGATAACGCAGCATTTTTGTTCTCTTCGTCATTAATTATATTGCACAGATGTCGGAGACTGAACATTCGTAAAGATAAATCACCTTACACTTCATACAAAGTCCTGCCCAAATAGCACCCTATTGAAAACAATTCAGTGTTTCTCCCCTTTTCTAAACTTCACCCCCACTTGTTTCGATCATGGCTCTCCTTTACAGCTCAGTAAATTTTATCTTTTTACTGTATGTCATAATGCCTACCTGCCTGCCCACCCTTTACATAAGTAGGTTATTTAGTTTTGTTCTCTATTGCTTTCTGTATGCTCTCTGAGTGTCAAATTTTCTAAGACCTTTTTTTCGTTTTTATGTATCCTAGAAATATCTACAGTCTTCCATTTGTTCGGTACAAGTGTTATTTTTGTTTTCCTTCTTTAACAGCGTTATTACTCGCATGATCAATGATATTCTTAACATCTTTCAGTAGAACTACATTTTGATGATACAGTCAGTCAAGTGTCATACGTAATACACGCTTTGGGCGATCATGTCTCGAAAGAGACATGACTGACTGGCCAGAAGATTATCCCGCAATAGGTTGCCATTGCTTTCTGCGGTAGACTGGTTGCCAGCCAAGGTTATAGGACCCAATCCATAACTGAAGGGAAGAGACGGATTAATACCTTTCCCAAGAGTATTTGCGAGTAAATGAATGCAAGGAATTCAATTGGAATTCGAACTCGGCTTCCCCGATTTGTCGTTCTGTCTCGATATCCACTGCACCACAATGCATATCCACATCCATTTTGATGATTACAGATTCATAAAGAAGTTTTAAATCTTCGATAATATAGCAAATGAAAGCAAAAAAAAAAAAATGAACTAAAAATTGTAAATGTCAAACATTCAGTAATTATCGTACTTACACAACATATTTTTTCTGCAAACGAGTTTAACTCTTTGGAACATTGACAACGATCAACAAACCTTCTGATAATTCTGGATAAAAACTTGTAAGCTGTAGGGAGTTCGGTTATGTATGACACAAGGCAGAATTAAATAAGAATTAACAATCTCTCTCAACGGCTACAAATTCAACTTTCATCGTCATCATGTTTCGTTGAAACCTGGTATTTTATTGTCCTTTCCAATTAGTAAAGTTTTCTCATATTCTTTCAAATTCTTTCATATTCTTTCAAATTCTTTCATATTCTTTCATATTCTTTCGTATTCTTTCATATTCTTTCGTATTCTTTCAAATTCTTTCGTATTCTTTCATATTCTTTTATTCACAGTGATCCCATTCTTAGTGGTTTTATTGCCTTGTTTAGGGTGAAAGTATTAAAAAGGGTTTCAATAAGATCAAAAACGCTGCCTAATAAAAAAATTGCAACAATATACTGCAATAGACTTTGCATAATCATTAAAGATTCATTTTTAGTGTAAATCTTAGCAAACTCAGTAATAGATTTGCTTATTAATTTGCTTATTAATTTGAGAACTTTCAAGTGTTGCTTAAAACCGCATGCTTTACCGGTTCTATTTCGGGAAAAAAAAAAAAAAAACAGCATTGCCATTACTTTGCGGGACGTTGTTTTTTGTTTTTTTTTTTGGTTTTTTTGTTTGGTTTTTTTGTTTTTTTTAATCGTATCACCCCGAGCAAAGCGATAACGCCACTGATGTGCAGGGGGCTACGTAATAGTGAAAGGATTGGAAAAGAGAAAGCCGGAAACCACATCCTAAACAGGGCACAAGGGATGAGCCTCTTAACCTGTTCAATAGATGTGGGTGGAGTGTGAACCTGGAAAGGTATGAATTGTTTCTGGCAAGTGTGCTAATAGAAGACGCCAAGTGCGACACAGAGATCCGAAGGCGAATTGGCATCGCGAAGGATGCGTTCCGGAAGCTGAATAAAGTATCAAGAGACAGGAAACTTTCACAAGAAACAAAGAAGACAGTATTGGATTGCTATATGATGCCAGGTCTTCAATATGGCAGCGAATGCTGGACAATATCATCATCAGATATTCTTGTATAGTCACTGGTCATCAAGGGAAGCAAGTGTATGGAAGAGAGTTCCACAGGCAGAAAGTGAAAGAAAAGAAACTGATGGAGTAGAAGTGGTAGTTACATTGACCTCAACTCCTGTTCTTAAATATAGTACGATAGGATATTTTGCTGAAACCTGTCCTATTGAATAATTTAAATAACAAAAACTCTGAATAAAAATAATGAAAATCATTAAATAAATTTTACTGGAAGGTTCCTTTAAAAAACATCTTAGATATCAAATCATACTTAAACTGATATCATTGGATATAGAATACCTCCAAGATTGATTAATTTATCTTTTATGGCTTACATATTATTTAAAACCAGAAGGTTAGAGTACTGGATTGCTATGTGATGTCAGTTCTTCAATATGGCAGTGAATGCTGGACAATATCATCAAAGGGTCCTGGGTATGACGGTAAACTGCATCCAGCAGCAAGGCCTCTGATTGGGAGTTTGTGAGGAGCATGGAACCACCTCTTAATTGCTGTTGTTTTCACATTTACTCTGGCCCGGAGAGGTAAAACCTGTTAGGTTCCCAGCTATAGGCAAATAGTCAAAAGACTATGAAAGTATAAAAAGACACTTTTATAGATATATATTCAGAAAAATGAACTTTTTTAGAAAAATGTACATTTTTGAAGGAAAAATATTACCAACAATACATTTTTGAAGAAAACATAACACCATACCATACCATAACATATTTCTGAAAGAAAAAATTATTCTCAGCAAAACACTTTTGAATACAAAAATAGAATATATTTTCAGTTTTCTAAGATAAAAAAGAATAAAAACAAAAACTTTCGTTAAAATCTAACTAAATCAACCTTCTCTCTATAACCGAACATTTAAAAAACTAACTTTAAACCCCCACCTTTTTGGCATTAAATAACCCACAGAGGTTGATATACCGTAAACAAAACTCAAACTCAAACCAAATATCATCAAAGATGAAGGAAAAGCTTAAAGCAATTGAAATGTTGTTCTACAGAAGGATGTTGCGGATACCGTGGACCGAGCATCTGAGCAATGATGAGGTTTTGGAAAGGATGGAAATAAAAAGGAAATTAATATTGAGCATCAGAAAGATACAGCAAAAGTTCCTGGGGCATGCAATGAGGAAGGACGGCTTGGAGAACCTGATACTAACAGGCCAGATAGAGGATAAAAGAGATAGAGGAAAGCAGCGGATAACGTATCTGAAGGGCCTGAGCAGATGGATGACAGAATGAGGGTTGCGTGGTGTTACAGGAGAAAGCGTGCTAAGAGCCACCAGGAAGAGGGAAACGTGGAGGGCCATGATCGCCTACGTCCTGAAAGGAGAAGACACATAGAAGAAGATGATAGCGACGCCCGCGAATGAATTAAACATCTAAGAGCGTAACCGCGGATAATAAGATACGTACACTAGCCGTGTTATGAGACGTCTTTACACAAATCAAAACTTTAGTATACTGATGATTGCACCCACCGTGAAACAACATATGGCGAGTGAGAAAAATAATCATGGTTGTATTATAAACACCGCCTGCCGGTGAACTTGACTTTGGTTTGTTTTCGCCTTTGACCTTATTCCAACTTCCATTCTACCTCAACTTCAGTGAGATTTTTTTTTTTTGGCATTAAAATAATATTTGTTGTAGCAGAAACACATATGACAGTTTAGATGGTTTTTAAAAGCTCAGCTGATTATATATATATGATATCGTTTTGCTTTCTTTTATTTATTTGTTTATACAGAGCTCAGTCTGCAAAGTAAAGATTAGCGAAAAGAAAATATCAGTGATCAGAAATTAACACAAGCGTCATATATTAAACAACGCCATAATTATCAAATCTAAACTTATTTATAAATGGAACTTTGTCTGTGTGTGTGTGTGTGTGTGTGTGTGTGTGTGTGTTTGTGTGTCCGTTACCTAGAGACTCCGAAACGGCTGAACCGATTTTCTTGAAAATTTACACAATTGTACTATAAGCGTCTGCGAGTGTTCTTAGCTAGGTTTTGTGTCAAGGTACCCCCGATAAATATCGATAATCGAAAAAATCGGGTTATAGAAGGAGTGATCCGATTTTAATCAAATTTTATACACACATAGACAAAGACATAAGAAACGATATTCAGAAGTTTCAAGGTTGCAGTTCTTACAATAGTGCAGAAAATCAATTATATATATATATATATAAGGCAAGATGCTTGTGTGTGTGTCTGTTTATCTGCCTGTATGTCTGTATTTTTTTCAGCTCTTTTATTTTAGTTTTTGTTTCGGGTTTGGCTCTAAGTATAATTGTAGTTCTTAGTCTCAGCCATGATACCATTTACTCAGAGGACTTATTTAGCCTTCAAAGTTTAGTTTACGACGAAAAAACTTATTTGATATCTATTTGATATCGATACCAGGAAATCAAAATTTAACTTACATCCATTCATTTTTCTTTCAGTCTACGGTTTCACTTTAACTGGAAATAACTATTACTTTTTAGTCTTTCGTGCCAACTTCCAAAGAGTCTGAGCTCCAGGACCATGGATTAGATTTAAAGCTTTCATTACACCCGAGCAACGCCGGGCTATACTGCTAGTGTATTTATATAAATGCATTGCGGAATATTGAAATTCATTACAAATTTGGAAAATAAAAAAAGTATTACCAGAACTAAGGCGTTTCAAACAAAATGAGTGAATAACGCCTTAAATCTATGCATTAAATGCATTATTTATATTTGTAAAATAAACAAATTTATTATACGGGGTGAGGCGGACAAAAAAAATGTGTATTAAGTTGTTCTGAAAATTCATGCCGATTTTGAAAGGGATTTCAAACACAAAACAAAATTATGCCGTTAAATATTTATTCAACTAATTATGAACCATTTCTTTGCATAACATTTCTCCATTTTTTCCTTCAACTTCAAGATTCCGTCTTCCTTGAATTTTTGTGATTTTTTGGCAAAGAACTCATTAAGGAGTTTATTTATATCACCGAAGGAATTAAAATTTTTACCATTGAGATTATTTTGCAAGGACCTGAATAAATGAAAATCCGAAGGTGCAATGTCTGGTGAATCTGGGAGGGAAAATAAGACATTCCAGCCAAGCTGCAACAATTTTTGACGAGTCACCAAAGAAACGTGAAGATTGGCATTATCCATATGAAAAACAACATATTTCCTGTTCGCCAATTCTAGGCGAATTTTCTTGAATTGCTGCATTTAATGCTTTCAGTTACTAGCAGTACTTTTCAGAATCAATTTACTGGTTGTTTGGCAGAACCACGTAGGACAGGATTCCTTCTCAATCCCAGAAGAGTCACAGCATGACTTTATGATGAAAATAGGTATTTAGTGTTACTGAAGTTGGATCATGTCGCTTACCCAAGATCATTTTCGCTTAACATTGATATAAGCGATGCATTACTTATCACCCGTCACAATTTGCTTAAAAAGGGTTAATTTGAATTGTGTTCAGCCAGCAAATCAGATAGAAATGCGATCTAAAAGATCTTTTTCACTCAAATCATGTGGTACTTCAACCACGGCCTCGAGAATCCTTGCCTTCAGTTCATCTTTGGTTTTACAAGGAGTTTTTTTGGTCTCTCGCTCAACTGCGCCCCGTTCATAATAATCAAGGGGGTTGCAATATGGGGAGTTAGGTGGCCAGATGTAAAGGGTGATGTGATCGCGAAAATTGTCTGACAGCCACGACTGGATTTTCGTGCAGCCACCGTTTTGACACAGGGTAGCACTAATTCTTCAAGGCATTTGCTGTACGCCTCCGTTTTGAGTCTGAGGCCCGCACCAACAAATTCGGGAATTTGTTTTTTGTCAGAACGATCAGAGTGAGTTTTCTATGCTCCCGTACCTTCGAAATCATCATTAAAATCATCTCTTTCCGAATTCTCTGCACTGTCCTCAGATTGACATCCAAACACACTGTAATGTTTGTATTCAATCTTCCGGCGTGAATTCCAAGTAGCAGAGAATTCAGTTTCAAAATTTCTGACGGAGTGAATTGCTTCATGGTGTTCGTTTTCTCACAGACGGTGCCCAACTGACCCTACTAAATTGTGCAGTCGACAAAATCAAAAACAGAAAACGCGCATGCTCGAAATCTAAATCTAAATCTAAACTTATTTATAAATGGAACTTTGTGTATGTGAGTGTGTGTGTGTGTGTGTCCGTTACCTATAGACTCCGAAACGGCTGAACCGATTTTCTTGAAAATTGACACTGTTGTACTATAAGCGTCTGTGCGCGTTCTTAGCTAGGTTTTGTGTCGAGGTATCCACGATAAATATCGAAAATCGATAATCGAAAAAATCCGGGTATAGAAGGAGTCGTCCGATTTTAATCAAATTTGATACACTCATAGACATAAGAAACGATATTCAGAAGTTTCAAGGTTGCAGTTCTTACAATAGTGCAGAAAATCGATAATATATATATATATATAAAAGCTTTCATTACAGCCGAGCAACGCCGGGCTATACTGCTAGTTAAAAATATAAAATGGCAACAATTTACCCATTGCACCTTGTATATGTATAGATATATACACGCCTTATACAAGTAAAACTTTTAAATTTTAAAAGTTAAATGGCTAAAAATTATTTTTAAAAATGTCATTAAAAATAAACAAAAACCAATAAGATACTGGTGATGGCTTGGAATTAAACCAAGATAGACTGAGTAGGCCAAGGTTTGGTTCAACTTCAGAAATCATAAATATAGAGGAAGTGTATTATACAATCAAACACTTTATTTCTTAGCCACATCGTTATAATTCCTTTTTTTCCGTGGACCATTATAATGGTGATCGAACACCATATTCGATGTTTGATTCTCGGTAGTCCTCGTTCAACTGGACAGCCACGTGAAAAGGAAATGATTTGTTATCGGTATTGTTAATGCTGGCAATAAATTAGAAAGAAAAAAATTCAGACAATTCACTCACTACCTTAAACGATTTTTATGAGTGTTGCCATCCCTGTCTCTAAAGGAAAAGATGCTTCCTGGAACTTTTGCTCATAACTCAATGACTGAATAACAAGTGACAGTCAACAGTATTAAAATTTTATTGAAGTTAACAGTTTTAGATAGACTAACACACGCGCAGAAAAGCAGTTTAAAACTTGAAGGGAAACTTTTTTTGAAGTCTTCACTTTTATTGCGAAAATCTTCCATACTCGGCAAGTCATGAAAAATTCTTTAATATTCAAAGAAAAGACATCAAATAGTTTGCATCTTAATGTAAATATAATGGTGAGTGAATGTGACAAACAAAATATCACGACTGAAATAGTCATTTCAATCCTTATCGGTTGTTCTACACTCATCGTTTTTTTAACTGAGATTTATACATCAGAGGAAAGCATAAAAATGTATCAGCTAGAGGAAGATCTTTAAAAAAGAAAGGGGAATATTTGGGGCAATGGGCAGAACTCCAGAATACACAAATTTAAATGTACTACCAACTAGATGACCATAATTTTAACTCAACCGCCTATTTTCAGCAATAAATATAGTTGCTCCCTTTTGTGGGGAAATGTGTAACTACCAATATCATCTGTCATGTAACAGTAATACCGGAATTTAAACTCATTTCTTATATTGATGTTTCTGAAAGGATTTACAGAACAATAGTTCTACTATTATTAGACTTCTTGCACAAGAAGGTAGCACAACAAAAGTACAAAACATTCTACGAATTTATTGAAAGAGAAAGATAGGGATGCTGTAAGAGCGAAATGGGAAATAGGAAATGTAACTTATGACAAAATGGGAATAAAAATTCATGGATTATACCTGGAAAAATAGTTACGCATTGTAGAATTTCTGTCAAGAGTCTAACTATTGAACACGCATAATTATTCGTGAAGTATATATAACGGCAGAAATAATTTTATCACATAACATTTGGTATTGCTTTCATTTTCTCCAATGCTACCTATTCAAATGTTACACGTAATCTTCCTTTGAAAATTGACTTGCAGTCTGAAATGTTTGTCTTAGTAAGAATCTTTTCTCAAAGGCTCGATATATTCTTAATCAATTACTTTTTTTTTATCACTGTCAATGTTTTTACCGTAAAAATTCTTTGAACCAACCGATGTTTGCTGCATCTGCAGAATCTACTGACTGAGACATGAAATTTTTAATGGCATATCAGCTCCTTATTAGTTATTTAATGCCGAAATTTAATTTTATTGGAATCATTAATTTCTTTTACAAAAAATGTTTTTTTCTTACAAAAACATATTTCTGGTAATTTTTTACTATGAAAATGTATTTTTACACTTTCATAGAGCTAACTATTACGACATGTCATATCAGCTAGTTTTTTTAAATCAATTATCAGAAACACCTTCAGGCAAATGTGAGCTCTCCTTCATCAGATCTTGTAAACTGACGCTATATAATAAAAAAAAACTTTTACCAAATATCAGAAACTACATCACTTGAAGACGTTCAACAGCAGCGACAACAAAAAAGCATGGCACATGCAACTCGAAAAAGATGTTGACGTTTCAACTTATTAAGGTTATAAAGGCTGCTCTCAGTCAGTGCTAGAAGGAGCGATAATAACTTGTGAACATAAGAAGCTTATTTTCCAGAAAAAAAAACTGGAAGTGCTTTTTTTTATAAATTTCTACCAACAGTAACGCTAACTGTTCAGTTATATGCCGAATGTTTCCTAAGAAGGAAACTTAATCTCACCTTTAAGGTTATTTCATCTTACGATTGCTCCTTTTTATCGTTATGTTTATTATCTATCCCCTTAGAGTTGTCATTGCCTTGCTTAAGGGGAATTGATTGAAACAAAAAATGGACTTATTTCTATTAATTTCTGTTGCATCGTCGAGGTGGTAAACAATAAACAGATGATAGAATAATATCTTATTCGGTAGATACAATATAATAGTCCGTAGTAGATGGTAACAATATGGGTGGTTGAGTTAGCAAGTAACACGCAGGTTAACAGTAGCCCACAGGTCATACTAACTAACTTCCTCCTTCAACCGACTCACTCTTTCTATATATAAGTGAACCCGGTCACGTGATCAAACCACGTCACAACAAAACAAAATAACTTTTCTCTTTATCACTCTTTCTCTCTTTCACTTTGTTATTCTCTCTCTGTTTTTCCATACTATCCTCTTTCTTCTTTTCCTTTAGTCACTCTTTCCCCTTTTTTACTTTATCCCTCTTTTTCATTTCATCACTCTCTCTCTCTCTCTCCTTTTCCTTTTTTGTCCTTTTCTCTTTATCACTCTTTCTCTCTTTCACTTTATCCCTCTTTTTCATTTCATCACTCACTCTCTCTCCTTTTCCTTTTTTGTCCTTTTCTCTTTATCACTCTTTCTCTCTTTCACTTTATCCCTCTTTTTCATTTCATCACTCACTCTCTCTCCTTTTCCTTTTTTGTCCTTTTCTCTTTATCACTCTTTCTCTCTTTCACTTTATCCCTCTTTTTCATTTCATCACTCTCTCTCTCTCCTTTTCCTTTTTTGTCCTTTTCTCTTTATCACTCTTTCTCTCTTTCACTTTATCCCTCTTTTTCATTTCATCACTCACTCTCTCTCCTTTTCCTTTATTCTCCATTTTCGTTTTCCCTTTGATCCACTTATTTCTTTTCCTTTTATAACTCTCTAATCTTTTCCTTTTCATTCGCTTTCCCCTTTTTTCTTAGCTCCTGTTGCATCGTCGATGTGGTAAACAATACACAGATGATAAAATAATATCTTATTCGGTAGATGCAATATAATAGCCCGTAGTAGATGGTAACAATATGGGTGGTTGAGTTAGCAAGTAACACGCAGGTGAACAGTAGCCCACAGGTCACACTAACTTCCTTCCGTTCAACCGACTTACTCTTTCTATTTATAAGTGAAATTGGTCACGTGATCGAGCCACGTCACAACAATTTCTGATTTTATTATAAATTGTTTTACATCATCAATTAGTTGCTTCTTATATTCACCATTATTGGTACCTGCTGAAAAATCGCCCTCTGGACAGGATTTTAAGATCGTTGCTACGGAGGGCTTCATAAACACTGAGAGAAACTTCAAAAACCTCGATTTTTAAGTTTTAATTTACCAATGAGTGGGGAAAATTATAATTGGTCATGTTTATTTTGAGGCTAAGAAAGTTTAAATTTGATGTCAACCTTATATATATATATATATATATTGGCCTAGGTCTCTAGAGCAACTCGGAGGCTAATGCGTTATGCAGTCTCAGGAAATATTTCAAACTATTTTGAAATATGCACCTGCTGATTGCATAACGCATGAAACTCCGAGTCGTTCCATAGATGTAGGATAATATATATATATATATATATATATATATAGCTCTGTTCATACACTGAGCACTGTTTTATGAAAAACTGAATAATAATACTATACATATGTACTCCTTCCTCATGTGTATGTTTATTAATTTACGTCACTATATATACATATATATATAACGTTCGACATTACTAGCGTTAGCTAAACTGACGAACAAGAAGTAAAACTTCAGTTAAGAAATTATGTTGTAAAGGTTATTCTTTGCTAAAAACATTTGTCAACGTCAGCAAACACACCAAAAATCATTATTTTGTATATCAAGACTGTTTTATAAATTCAATCGTGATAGAGCACTCCATCTGCGTGTCCTTGTGCCAGTTTAAATTAAGGCTAGCGGGTTCGGTTCTTAATTTATATTCCACGAAAAACTAACACTAATTTCGGTTTATTGTAAAGGTTATCGTGGCATCTTTTGAAGAATTTGAAAGAATTTCGCAGCAGATTTCCTACATACGATTTTATTAAAGTTCGAAACAACATATTCAGTTATCATCATTTGAGTGTTGATAGTAAAGAAAATTTTCATTTTTCTTTAAGTATTCCTCCATACACTGAATACAGCTACCATATCTGGTCTGGTACTGCCGTTGAACATTTAGAGATTCTTAACAAAATCCAAAAACGAGCCTATACTGTAATCGATCCTGACCAGGCATTTCGACTTCACTCATTTTCTCACCGACGTAACGTAACATCATTTCTACGCCCCCATCTCTGGTGCCCTCACTACAGGAATTTAAGCTCGCTACTAGAGTGGCAATTAGGTCTCACCGTTTTACTGGTTTAAATACCTAGATTTAACCGCTTCTGCTCCTCCAACAGTTTTTTCTCGTACTTTTAACTTGTAAACATACTGATTTTCTGATAGTAGCAATCTTCAAAAGTTTAGGTGCAACAGCAATCACCATTTTCTATCTTCTTGAATCCTGTTTCAATTTTGTCCTTTTCTCAATCCTTCCCATTATCAGTTTCCTTAATTCTTTTTCACTCCCTGTAACCACTTGCGTTCCAGTGACATGATCGGTTTGCTTGGGATGAAATGATTAAAAAATACCCTGTTGCCAAGACTGTGAATACACTGATTGCATTCATTACAAATGGGTGTGACTCTCCCAAGAAAGCTGCCTACAAAAGAATGCTTCTTATTATTATTCTATGTGCTCTGTCCCTTCAGGACGTAGGCGATCATGGTTCTCCACGTCTCCCTATCCCTTGTGGCTCTTAGTATGTTTGCTCCTGTTAATCCCCGTTCCGTCATCCACCTGATCAGACCTTGCAAATATGTTATCCGCTGCCTTCCTCTGTCTGTCCTTCCTTCTATCTGACCAGTCAGTATCAAGTTCTCCAGGCTCTCCTTCCTCATTGAATGTCCCAGGAACTTCAGTTGTCTCTTCCTGATGCTCAGCATCAATTTCCTTTTTGTTGCCATTCTTTCTAACACCTCGTCGTTGCTTGTATGCTCAGTCCACGATATCCGTAGCATCCTTCTGTAGAACCACATTTCGGCCGCTTCCAGTCTTGTCCTCATTTTCGATGATGTTGTCTAGCATTCACAGCCGTATTGAAGAACTGACATCACGTAGCAGTCTATAACTCTTTTCTTCGTTTCTATTGAGATTTTCCTGTGTGTTAGTATTTTGCTCATCTTCTGGAACGCGTCCTTTGCCATGCCAATTCGCCTTCGGATCTCCGTTACAAAATCCAAATATCACGGAAATATATAAATATTTGAACAACAAAATAGATCTTTCGTGTCGAAATCAGATAATATAAAAGTTGCTGCAATGTCAAACCAATTAATTTATGTAGAACTTACGAGAAGATTATTTACAAATGCTTACTCCCATTATTAACGTAATATAATTCAATGGCTTATGAAAAAGAATGCAGACAATTCAGGAGAAACTACCCTATAATAAGCAGTTAATAAAATCGGATTATTTACGTCGGACTAAAACATTCGTTAATCTATCCTTAAAGTTTTTCGTTAACTGGCTGTTGTTTTAGATTTTAAATTAAAACAGTTAAATTATTGCATTTTCCACGTATAATACTTGTTGTAATATGGTATCAAGGCGGTGAATTATTATGCAGAAATAGAAAAGGAGTAATTATAACAAAAGAAAAGGGTAACTATTCAGTAAATTTTCATAGGCAACGTTCTAATTATCTTATCTACATCATTAGCGACTGAAACCGCCTGCTTTAGTGGGCACGCATGCGCAGTTATACTTTCAAATCCTCAAAATATCGGGCAAAAGTGAATCAGCAGCATTAATTAATTTATTTATTTATGTATAATGTATTTGTTTTTTGTTTCTTTTTTAATTCCCAACGTTCTCTGAACAAGATTTGTTTCTATGTCTGTAAATACGAACTTCGTGTTGGATACTTTTGATATATTTGCTCAGTTCCAGTATATCTTTCTTTTCTTTCACCATTTCTCTTCATCGATTTTCTCGGCCCCTATACATTCCGAAAATAATTGCTTCCCAAAACCGCCCAGTTATTAAGCCGATTGGTTCCATTTAATCAAAAAGACATTTCCAATTTGGCATTGCAGTTTCCAATATTCTTCCTTCTCCGAGATAAAAATTTGGAGAGCGGTACATTGCAACTGCTTGATGCAGACAATGATGTTGCACTTGGTTTTCTTTTAAACGGGTGGAATGATACATAAACGCGACGATTATCAGTGTACTTAATCATGTGAATTTCCTGCTGCCTTGTTAACTCATTACCTTATAAAAATCTCTTGATATCTATGCCGATAAAAACCATCTAAAGACCACAATCACTTTTTCTTTTTTCAATTCCTTTCATTGTTTAAAAAAAGTCCAGTTTCTTAACAGCTCTAACAAAATACCTTGCTCTACCAAAAATGTTTTCCGAGAAGGAAACTCATTGAACTTATAGTATGTTTGATTCGAGTTTGTGTTAGGATGAGCGAAAAGGCATGAGATCTGACAAAAGATTTCCATTGGAATGTTTCGAAAGTGAGGACATTTTGGAGAGAGATTAAAAAAACAGGAAAGCAGTTACATGAAACTTTGCCAGAAACAGTCAAAACATAGCCATACATAATGCACGCTTAGGCGATTATGTTTCTTTTGAAGCAAGGTTGACTAGGTAGGTTTTCCCACAGTAGGTTGCCATCACTTTCTGCGGTAGACCGGTTGACAATCATGGCTACAAAATCTCCCGATTTGCCGGATGTAATTTATCGTCATACCCACAATGAATGGATTAAATAGAATGTGCGACTGAGTTATGTTGAATGCTAGTCTAGAAAATATACTACTGTAAATTCATAACCATAGAGAATCTGAGATATACAGCATTTTGCTCAACCCCAGATGTTTTGACAATTAAATTAAGTTTGGCAAGAACTATGATAGATCATGTATGGAGTTAAAGAAATCTCGATATGAAACTATCATATCACTACAATCCATAAATCAGTAATACTTCTATGGCTGATGAAAAAGTGTGCAGAAAATTCATGGGAAACTATTCTTTGAAAAACCAATTAATAAAAATCAAATTATTTGTATCGGGCTTTCACATGCGAGAAATTACGGTTTCTTGCTCGAGACCAAAAACTTATAAAAAAGAGCCAACTTCTGATTCGTGAGGGCTACACCGGTGTTCAGGAGACATTGTTTTGTTTACGGTGCACAGGGAACGGAGTCCCGAGTGAAGCAGTGTTCCGGGTTCTACGTGAAGCGGCTGGGAAAACGGATCCAAGCGGTCATTAATTCGTCTACCTACTACACTCCAAGGAGAAACAAATACTACAAGTTCTTCGTTAACTGGCTATTGCTTTATACTTCAAATAAAACGGTTAAACTCTTGCGTTTCGACGTATAATAATTGTTGTAATATGGTAACAAGGCTGTGAATTATTATTCAAAAAGAGAGAAGTAGTAATTAGAGCAAAGGTAAAGAGTAGCTATTCAGTAAATTTTCATAGGCAACGTTCTAAATATCTTATCTACACGATTAGAGTCTAAAGCACCGCCTGCTTTTGTAGGCACTCACATTAAAGTCCCACTTTACGTCCCACTGTAATGAAATGAAAATTATTTATGAAGAATATTATTATTGTAAACGAATTTACACAAAAACCCTGATATAAAACTGTTTCAAATTTGTAATATTTATAGAAGAATAATACAGAATATGGAAGAAAGCCTTTACAGATAATAACAGCATGGACATTACTCAACACTGCATAATGTCTGCCAATTTACTGTCTCAAACAGATCTCGAGACAAATATTATCTTATTAATGTCCAAAGCCAGATTTCAGCCTTGCATAGTCAGTTAAGTGCCATACGTGATACACGTTTTGGGCGATCATGTCCCGAAAGAGACATGACTGACTAGGCAGAAGATTATCCCGCAGCAGGTTCTCATTGCTTTCTGCGGTAGATTGGCTGCCAACCAAAGCTATAGAACCCAATCTGTCCTGTTATTTAACCCATAACTGGAGGGAAGAGACGGATTAATACCTTTCCCAAGGGTATTTTTGCACAAGTGAATGCAAAGAATTCAACTGAAATTCGAACCCGGCTCCCCGATTTGTCGTTCTGAGTCGATATTCACTGCACCACAACGTTATTCACTTGTGCAAAAATACCCTTGGGAAAGGTATTAATCTGTTTCTTCCCTCCAGTTATGGGTTAAATAACAGGACAGGTTGGGTTCTATAGCTTTGGTTGGCAGCCAATCTACCACAGAAAGCAATGGCAACCTTCTATGGGATAATTTTCTGTCAAGTCAATCATGTTTCTTTTGAGACATGATCACCCAAAGCGTGTATCACGTATGGCACTTAACTGACTTACTGTGCACCATATCTGTTATTTTGCTCGAACTTTTTAAGCACAAACTTTTATAGAGAGAGTGTGTGCTTTTGTTACCTGCTTGTAACTGGAGTTTATCATACAAAATGTCTAACCGGCTAGGTAGAAGGAAAAAGAATCAAATTAATTTTGATGCAGAGAAAAACGAAACCAGTTAACCAATCGAATCCGATGATTCAGCAAATAATTTTCTTGCTGATAGAAACTTGGCAATTCGATCAGGCTGAGATTAAAAATTAACTCTTCCTTAAAGAAAAGAAAAAAAATGCCGTGATTATAGAACTGAATCAGGGTTTCAAGGTACAAATATCTTCCCTGTCTTAAAAATAAATTGAAAAAGTAACAATCAATAAAATAAAATAAGATAGAAGATAACACTTGGTCATGTCAAGAAAAGGCTCCATGTTTATTAAAAATTCTATCGGAATGGATTACAATGGTTCTTGAGGCCCAGAAACCAATAAACTGTCCCTCATGTCAATGATGAAACCGGAAAAATTGAACTTGGTTAGAAGTCAAAAATAGATTACATAATGGATCAGCAAAGCCCTTTTTTTTGCTTTTTTATTTATTCTATCTTACAACAAATAAGTTATTGGAAATATTTGTCAACGTAAGATTAATAATAATCAGACCCTGAAATAATAAACGTTTTTCTCCATGATGTTAACGTCCCTGTAACCTCTCTGAAGATGGCTCATGTGACCCGAAAGCTGAAATTAAAGCCAAAATACGACGTTTAGAACGGCTCATGATTAAACATAGTAGGCATTCATTATCTGTTATATTTAACAGTATATGTTTAAAAAATTATCTGCCGCCTCGATACAATATATATATATATATATATATATATATATATTGTCATCCGCAGACAGATCTGTTTCGCCGTATCACAGCCCATCAGTACGGTTAGACTCCGATTGCTTCTTTACCCAGGATTGAAACCCAACCGAAATGGCGTCAGTCGGCGACTCCACCCTTATATATATATAGAGAGAGAGAGAGAGAAAAAGAGGGGCAAGACAGTTTCTATACAATAACTTAAAATAATAATTAAGACAAATCAATGAATCAACAGTCCAGAAATTTATTATTAAAACGGTTCTGGTTAAATATACAAAAATTATCAACTAATATTAATGATTTATAGGATACAGTCGTGAACCAATTTTGTTTCGAGTTTATTGTTTTGAATTTTTTCTTATGCTTTGCTTTTTGTTATACATTATATAATAACTTTCTTGCCATGATATATATTTCTATATCAGATGAATCGTATACCCTGAAATATTTTCATGGTTTAAGTATTACTGTTTCTTACTGAGGCTTATTGTTCGCTGTCAACATATGCGAAGGGCTGGCAATACGAAGGTACATCAATTCTTAAGTAGTCTACCTGACTAACTCACTTAGACACAAGGTCTTTTTATGGTGTGGTGTATGAATACATATGCATACATGTGAATAACAAAAATTACCCGGTTACCCCGAAAACACTGTCAGGTTGGCGTAATCTGTATACCGAGCCTATATGTCAATGTAGTGAGGAAGGTGCGGCCGCAGAAATGGGAGAAATCTCCCGTCATTAGGCGCCTGCTGTCATTTCAAATCAGAATAAAACATACGATTTCATCCCGTAATATAATATTGAAAAATAAAAGTTTCTTTTTTTTATTTATGCTATTATCGGTGGTGTATTCTCCGGCCTTCTTCACGTGATCTACGTTACAATTTCGAATAGAAATTGTAACGTATATCGTTGTGCATATGACAAAGATGAGGACAATAGTCCGAACAATAAAATTTGTATAAATAGTTACACATTTCAAAAATATAGATAAGATTTATTTTGCAAATCATTTATCAGCAGGATTTTTCAATGCACTTAATTCATTGTCAAATATTAAGCACCGAGACAGCAATATATTGTGAAATTTCCAGAGAAATTGTGAAATTTCCAGAGAAATTGTGAAATTTCCAGAGAAATTAAACTAATAATTAAGTTTCATTTTATTGATAAACCCTAATTTGACTGGCAAAACCTTTTGACTTTTTCAACTTTAAAAAGACCAACAATTTTACTCCCAACCATTTTACACCAAAACATTACTCCCATTCCCAAATGTTGTCTTCAAAGTCAGGTTAAGGGACTGTTTTCATCAAGGAACCAATTTCTAGCCATCAGATCATTTCAATGTGGAACAATTGATTTCTGTGAACGAATTCTTTTCCGTGTGTGAAGATGACTTGGTTATTCCAACTTGACACTATTGAAACACGGTCCAGAATTCGACAAAGCAAATTTATTAGAAAAATGAAAGATGAAAACAAGTTAAATTAATAATTATATACTTCCGTTTAGAATTCATTTTTTATATTATTACACATTATTATTGTGGTGTACAAGTGAAACCGTTGAGAGGAATACCCCGAAACGGTGCACATTCTCTCCTGATGATCCCAGTTTAAATATAAATTCGAGAGGAACACAATAAATTAAATGAAATAATATGCCGTAGAGAAACTCGGTGGAAATGTTATTGGCATGAGGAGCATTACACATTCAGGTGAGTTTCAGGTGAGTTTCAATTACTTTTCAGTAATTTATTTCTTCTTCCGTTTAGAATTCATTTTGTACATTATTACACGATGTCAGATATTATTCTAAAAGTCAACACTTATAAAAATGATACTAAACCAATATTGGTTAAAAATCTTCCTATACTTTGTAAATATAGAATTCGATTTTCACCTTACGTCTGTTTTTATTAGAAATATTTACAAGGACTTATTTGGTGACGATGTAAGATTTCATTTTTCGATTTAATGGTTGCTCATCGGATTTTAAATATACACAAAAGAAACTTATATTTCTATTATTGCAGTAAAAACAAACATTAAAAAATACATGTATTATACGCGCACACACAATTATTTCTTGTTTTTCTTTTAATATGTCTTTTTAATATAATAATTATATTTTTAACCCAAGAATATATCTGTTAATGTCAAAGATATAAATATTAGTCGTCAGAAAAATATAACCTCATAATAAAACAAAGATATTGTACATTTATTGACTGATGGAACTAAAACTAGATATTGTTAAAACATTGATCAGATACGACAGAATAAAAAGAAACAAGAGAAAACTTTGGGGAGATAAGATCACGAATCCCGTGACTACACAGAGTCGTAGGGGAACTACAGTAGTGCAGCTGTAGCAAATGTGGTGTATCTTAGGCAAGATGGCCTGACGGAGCGCAATCCTCTACAGGTTGGTGAGATAAGCTCAAAAGCTTAAAAACAATATTCAATAAAATCATTAAATGATTTGCGGCGACCAATTAAGAAAAGATAAAACAGCAGATCGATCAGTAAATATACATCAAAACGCCTCTTATTGTGAATGTAAACAGAAAAATGCCTAAAATATTAAGACCATTAGCTGGAGACAGAAAATCATTGTAATTTCTATGGCAATTTCTAGGTTGGTGAATTTGTTTAACAGCATATAAAATTCTTATGGCAAAATTTTATGTTCTTGGAAGTTTTGAAGTAATAAAAATATTTCATTCTGCTTTCACAAGTGAATACATGGTAAATACATTTAATTTTATTGAGGTCATTAGTAATTTTTTTTTATAAAAATATATTGTTACTAACTCTTTTTAGTATCAAAATGCATTACTTGTATTTTTATACTCTCATAGTTTTGGGGAGTTAGCTATTTATCTATTGCAGGGACCCCAATAGGTGCTACCACCGCGGGTCATGGTGAACCTGTAAACAACCGCAATTATGAAGTGGTTCCACGCACCTTAGAAGCTCCAAGACTTTAGTACCAGATGTAGTTGATTTTCATACCCAGGGCGACTGAATTTGTACGACGTGGATTGTGATATTTATTGGTCTGACGTGGATTGTGATATTTATTGGTCTGACATGAACCAGGTGATACATACTAACGATAAAAGACTACCCTCGTAGTTAATTAAATAAAGGGTTCAGGTGAAAATTCTTTAAATTACCCTGATCAACAGAAACATTAAAAAGGCTAGAAGGTACAACAGCCGTAATATTATTAGCAACAAAGATGAGGAAATTAGTTCGAATTTAAATAACATTTTAAGTAGACATAATGAAGAATGCATGAGTTTGTCGAAGCAGTACATGAAAACTAATTTCATAACAGTAATGTTTAGCAAAAGATGTAAATTGATATGGTGACTATGCTAGAGATTGGATTCATCATTAGTCCGTCAAAACGATTTAGATGACAAACATTTGGAACTTGAGTAATGTTTTAGTGTAGAAATGTAGGGAGTAAAATTGCAGGTTTTCTTTCAAGTTGATAAGGACGTTACGATAAATGCAAAATAGTTTCTCTCGGTTCTTGAACAAAATATTAAGTGGAGCATTTCATGAGAACGAAACTTTAGGTTAATGTGTTTATCTATCCAAGGTAATGATCCCTTAAGTTCTGCAAAGCTGAATATTGCCCAACTTAAAAGAAAAAAACAATATGGCTAGTAAGTATTACTTCAATGTTTTATCAACATCGGTAATTTAATACTGAGGATGTGCGTTGTGTTACAGTGGATATCGGCTCGGAACGAGAAAACAGGGAGCCGAATTCGAATTCCAGTTGAATCCATTGTATTCACTTACGCGCAAATACCCTTGGAAAAGGTATTAATCCGTCTCTTCCTTCCATTTATGGGTTAAACAGCAGGACAGATTGGGTTCTATAGCCATGGTCGGCAACCAGTCTACCGCAGAAAGCAATGGCAACCTACTGCGGGATAATCTTCTGCCCAGTCAGTCATGTCTCGAAAGAGACATGATCGCCTAAGCGTGTATCACGTATGGCACTTAACTGATTGACTATGCCGTCAGCCTAATTTTGTAAAGTCTCTGAATTTGTTGGGGGGATATTTTATTTTAATATCCTTTGCTAATTATTTACACGTGAATTCCCCTTCTTTGGTTGTAAGTATATATATTTATATGTATATTTATTTCATCGTGTTTCCCTCTTTTTTGCTCTTCATTTTCGTCTTTACAGTTCTTTTTGTTTAATTCATTTTCCAATGATTTTTCTACTGATGGGAAGTTGGACGAAATGGCATTTGAGACTATTGATAAATTCCTTGTTTTTAAAATAGAATAGAAATTTTGTAACTCTAAACATTTATTTATATAATTATCTCTAAAAATCCACTACTGCAATCCATCGTTCCGACAGGTACCAAGCCAGAGTATGAGCTACATGTCTCATGTCACTTAGAAAAGCGATAGGCAGTATACAGCAGAAAGTAATGGCAACCTACTGCGGGATAATCTTCTGCCCAGTCAGTCATGTCTCTTTCGATACATGATCGCCCAAGCGTGTATCACGTATGGCACTTAACTGACTGAATTTAATACTAATCTTACTGTGAAAAACTGACTTGGGTAAACACAAATATGACAGTAAAAAAAAATGTGATGTTTTGAGGTAGGGAGATGCTAATAGGCAGTATTTGTATCCTGACGAGTCATTAACTTCATTCCTCTCATTCTCGTTTCTTTTCTTCAGAATATCCATATATACACTGCAGGCCATAATACACTGCAGGCCATAATTATTAGGCAACCTCAGTGTTTAAAAAGTGATGTATTTCATACTATTTTTTCGTATTTATTGCCAAGTGAATAATTGTAAATGAAAATAGAATGATTTTTTGTTAATACTGCACAATAACATGTGCATCAAATGAATTTATAATTATTTAATAATTACCTATATTCCAGTTTCATCAACGAAAGAATTAAGAAAATTTAAGTTGATTCGGACGAGTTCATCTTTACTTCCTTGCTTTGTAAACTTTTGCAAAGTAAAAATAACAAAAACAACCATTCTATTTTCATTTACAATTATCCACTAGGCAATAAATACTAGTATGAAATGCATAATTTCTTTTTATAAAACTGGGGTTGGCTGATAATTATGGCCGGTAGTGTATGTATAATTAAGTTGAATATACGAATTGAAATCCAACAACATAAATAAGTACCGAACAAGCAAGAAAGAAGTATCTTTAATCTAGCATATTTCACTTTAACAAGCTTCTTCAGAGATTTTTTAACGATAAATGATTTACAATGTTTTCATTTTCCAAAAATTCTAAGAGACAGTATGTTTTTTTATCTTATCAACCCGAGCAAGGCGGTAATGTCACTGATGTGCAGGAAGCTACATACGAGTAAAAAAATGATTAAATAGAAGAAAGTGAAAAGAAAGACAAACCAGTTAGAAAGGAGTAAGAGAAGGATGGGAATACAGGTGTGATGACAGTTGCAAAGGTGGAGAGAAAGGAAAGGATATACAGGGTGGTGAAAAAAGAACTAGAGTCAAGGGGTTAAGAGATGAGTATTGACATTGCATTTAAATTCCTGGAGGTTGTAACCGTCAGGAAAGCAAGAATATGGAAGGGACTTCCAGAGGCGGGAAGTGCTAGAAAAGAAGCTACAGAGTATAATTGTCGTCTGCATTTGATTGATCTAACTGTGAATGGGTGAAACTCAGTTGCCAGTCTGGTTGTACGAGTAAATACTTGTTGCAGAGGCACCAATGACTTAAGTTCGTTGGAGCAGAAGCCATGAAAGTATTTATAGAACAGAGGGAAGGCACATCCCGTCGGTGGGAAAGCGGCTGGAGTTGAGCCGCCAAATCGGTACCTATCACATTAGTGATTATCCTTTGAAGCCTGTCAAGAACACTGAGATGAACAGCAGGAGCGCCTGATTATATATGGCAGCAGTACTCCATACACGGATGAATTGTTGATTTGTATATATGCAAAATATTGTATGCAAGTATTAAGCGAACATTTTATAAATAAATACTTTTTTGAAAATACGTTGCAAACGGTTTGAATCTTTTAATGAAACGATATGGATTAAAATAGTATCAATATATTAAATTAATAACAATGTCATATATTTTTATAAGTAATATATAGAAATATTAAAACATTCATTAAACCATTATATATTATAATAGTTATTATATACAGTACCATATTATATCATTAAAATATTACAATTAAGCAATATAAATAATATATAATAAATTGGAGAAAATATTAATATATAATAATACATAATAATACATGATAATAGAGAGAAAAATATAAATAATAATAGGGAGAAAACATAATTATAATAGATTAATTATAAAGTAAAATAGAATGTAGTTCATAAAGAGAAAACAATATTATGTTATGAATATATGGAAGGATCTTTAAATCATTTAATTATACCTATTGGTAGACACATTTTGGATTCGTGGAGCATAGATTTGTAGAAAGATGCAGAAGTGATGTAATGTTTTAAGTGAGTGTTTATAGTTGGTAGTATTGATACTTAAAGATACTTTCATATACTCATAACATTATAATATTTTTTGTTGTTTTACTTTATAATTATTATAATTATGTTTTCACCCTGTTGTTTTTTTTTTATTATTCTCCCTGTTATCATATTTTATTATTATATTTTTATTATTATGTTTTCACTCATTATGAATCATTTTATGTAATTTATATTGCTTAGTTGTAATGTTGTAATGATACAATATGGTACATTATATAATTACTATAATATTATAGAATAATCTTTTAATGTATGTTTTAATACTTCTATATATCACTTTTATTATGATATTGTAATAATTTTAATACATAGATGTTAAGTATTTTCATAAGAAAGATTCTGTTAACCACTTATTTTCAAAGAAAATTTATTTATAAAAAATTCACTTAATACTTGTAAACATTATTTCGTTTTTTCATTCACACACCTACTTACTTTGCCGACCAAAATAGTCAGATTCATACGTGATTCTCTAGTTAACATTTTATTTTAAAAAAGATAATCGTCCATCGCTTGATACTTGTATACATTATTTCGCTACAATTTTGAACAGAAATTTATTTCGTTTTGTCATTCACACACTAACGTTACCGTCTTATAAACAGACTTAATTCGTTTATAATTTAAATACGCTTGACACATGGATCATTTTGGCATACATACATTTACATTTAAAATAAAAGTATGTTGCCTTTTATTACACGTGGCACACATATATAAACAGTGGTTTTTTTTAAATATATTTAGAAATATTTATACATTGTTTTATTTCACGTGACACGTTTCTGAACAATGAAATTAAATCTCAGTTAACATATTGTCTCTTTGGATTTTGAAATATATATTTGTTATTTATTTATTTATATTTTTTATAAATAATTCGTCTTTAAAAATCTCTGAAGAAGTTTGTTAAAGCGAAATATGTTAGATTAAAGACACCCTTTCACTACCTGTTCTTTACTTATTCTGTCCACATGTTTAACTGTTATGAGAGAGAGATATTAGTATTTTTCTTCAGATGATATATCACACCAGGGTTTTGTCGGTTTCTGTGTGACGTGCCTCTTCTGGACGTGGGTGATCTTGGTTCTCTACAACTTTCTGCCATTTCTGCTATATCTCTTTGTTCTGCCAATCATTTACTCAAGCATTTTAAGTAAGTTATTTGCTGCTTTCCTCTCCCCTCTTGAATTTTGTGGGTATCATGTTCTCCAAGGTCTTCAAATATGAATGTCTTTTTTGTTTCTATTTTCCCTAAAACTGCGTTACTCACATGTTACCTCCATAGTATTCCCAGCATCTTTCTGTAGAACCACATTTCTGTTCCCCCAAGTCAATTTCTGGTCCTTACGTATTATCGGGAGGACCTTTGATTTTTACTTTTTCTTTTTTTTCCCCGCTTATAACACCAAGGAACTGGAAAAATCAGGCTTTCATCACCTCAACGTCAACCACAAGTACAACTTTGTGGATTCGAACACCGGGGCTCATACGCAGACAGTGGAACGCCTACGGGGATCGATAAAGTGGCGAAACAAGAAGCACTGTGGCACTGCACGTCACCATTTGGAGTCGTATTTGGCCGAATTCATGTGGCGGAAGCATGTTGCCTGTACTGATGTCTTTGAGTCACTTTTGGAAGCAATTGCGACGTTCTGGCCTCCGGAATTACAAATGTAATTCCATTTTATTGTTTTAACCGTTTCAATAAATAATTTACTTTAATTTTTGAGTCGTTTTTTTTAAAGGTCCTCCCGATAATACGTAAGCACCCAATTTCTTTACCTGTGACGAGATTGTCCAGCATTCACTGCCATATACAAAGTGATAATTCATAACAGTTCCAAAGGAGAATCAATAATGTGATGGGGTACCAACTTGGCGGCCCGACTCCAGCCACTTTCTTACGGATGGGATGTGGCTTCCCTCTGTCTCTTCTATAAATATTATCTTGGCTTTTGTTCCGACAAAATTAAGTTACTGGTGCTCCTGCCGCTTGAGTTTACTTGTGCAACCAGAGTGGCAACTTGGTCCCACCCATTCACAATTCTACTTCTGCAGCTTCTATTTTCGCACTTCCCGCCTGTGGAACTCCCTTCCATTTTATTGCTTTCCTGACGGCTACAACCTCTAGGAATTGAAAATGCAGTGTCAATACCCATCTCTTATCCACTTCTTTCTACATCACCCTGTATATCTTTTTCTTTCTCTCTACCTTTGCAACTGTCGTCACACCTGTATTCCCATTCTTCTCTTGCTCCCTTCTGACACCCACCGTAACTGGTTCTCTTTACTCTCCTCCTATCTAATCTTTTACTCTTATATAGCCTCCTGCGTATCAGTGGCGTTAGCGCCTTGCTTGGCGTGAAACGATTAAAAAAAATAGTTTAGTACTCTTCTCTTTATTTCTGCCGCTTTGTGAAGAGATTTTCCAGTGGCATATAGAATAACCGATAATAAATAACAATTGTTTCTCCTTTAAAATCCATCTTTTTTCATTACAATGCGCATTCTGGTTTTGGTGTTGCATTTTCAGACCCCTATTCAACTCTTTCGAGATATTTACATTGTTATACTTGCTTGATTTTGCTGTCTCCAATCCAAAGTTCCCATTTTGGGTTGTGTCTTTTGCTAGAGGATGTGCGTTGTGGTGCAGTGGATATCGACTCGGAACGACAAATCAGGGAGCCGAGTTCGAATTCCAGTTGAATTCCTCGCATTCATTTACGAACAGATACCTTTGGAAAAAGTATTTATTCGTCTCTTCCCTCCAATTATGGGTTAAATAATAGAACAGATTGAATTCTATAGCTTTGGATAGCAACTAGTCTACTGCAGAAAGTAATGGCAACCTACTGCGGGAGATTTGTCTGCCCAGTTAATCATGTCTCTTTCGGAACATAATCGCCCAAAGCATGTCTCACGTATGGCATTAACTGACTTTTGCTAACAACGATACATTTTTCTTATTGTTGCTTCATTCTTTCTTATCGTTTTCTTTTACAACTTTCTGTAGAAGTTCCTGCAATTTAATTTGTGTGTCTGCTATCAACACTGCCACCTGCATATCTTACGTTGTTAAGCTTGCAATCGTTAATAATGAATTATGGTAGGATTTCCACTTTAAAATAACAACACGGATTTTTTTCTCCAGTAATTATCTTCGGCACAAGTTCTACAAAGTAGATCGGGTTAAAATAATTACGAACTTCTTTACAGCGTTCAAGGGTAACATTAAAACGATGCTTGAGCATTGATTTAAGGCCTATTTCTCCTTGTCACCGACATAATCCCTTCGTTTGTTTTTGCTCGAAATTTTGGTTTTGTAGCTTAATGATCTAAACGGAAATAGGGACTTGGCGTATAAAGTGCGATACTTAAATATTCAGACCTGTGGATCAAGGGTTTAATCCAAACCCAATCTAAGCAAGATTTCTCATTGATATTGGTGCAACACAGTCTACCTCTACTCAGTATTTGCGCCTATTCTTATGCTAAGTCTAATAGATATCCATAAGACAAGCCAAATCGATGAGACAATTGGAAATCTCTGATGCCTTGAGTCGATATTCGAGCACAGCTAAAAACCAAGATTTCGAATGCCGATACCTAAAAACAGAGACCTTGTGATACGATCATTCCATTATTTTCCTCCATTTCTAACATCGACTGTTGTAAACTTTCAGATATAACACTAATGTTCGGATATCGATTCATATCGACAGTCTTCAGAACAGTTATAACAGAAATCGAAAACAATACGATTGCTTGATTGCAGAATAAGATCTACTACAAATTTTAGACCGCATATAATAACGGAACAGATATAAGAAAATTTCCAAAATAATAAGTTTCAGTTTCACATTTATGCAATTTTCTAGTCTGAAGAAGGGTGCCGGGGTTAATTTTGAATAATTTCGGCAGCAGATGAAAAATGTTAACCTTTCAACGGCATTTTTAAATTTCTTATATCAATTCACCCTAAGTAAGGGTAATGCCACTAAGACGCAAGGGGTTACCGAGACGGAAAGAGAACGAGAAAACTTTAGAAGGAACCGGCAACACATTCCTAAAGAAAAAAAAAACAAGCGATAAAACTCTACTCTTAAAATAGGAGGCAACAATTTTGAGAATGATCAGAAAAATAGGTGTTTTTCTCAAAAGTGTGCAAAAGATATGAATTCCGGCATTTTCAATATGATTTTTTAAACTGCTGTGCTATCTTGTTTTGTCGTAATAAAAAGAAAGAAAGTTCCCTTTTGTGCCATTTGTCCCTCCGATTACATTGAGTTTGTTTTTGTTCTTTTTTTTTTTTGCACCCCTCCATTGCTTTCGGAAGTGTCTGAATAACTTTCGTCGAAAATTCTATCACTGATCGCGGCTTTACACGCACCTCACATGTAATCCTCAAAACCTGTTTGAATAGGAAAAATATTTTTCAAACATTTTTCCGTTCCCATTGTTAACAACGACACGCAATCGTAAACGTTGCCAATGAAATCAACCCTTCTGCTCATTTGTAACGCTCACTGAAATCTGGAAGGTCTGATAAACATTAACTTTGTCTAGAACAATGCCTAAATAAGTACAAATCTGATTCAAGAATACTCTACTCTGCTAGATTTCTAGTTTCTGACAATTTGCTTGTTACTCTTGAAATTCAACTAAGGCATTCGATACAGAATTACTGTGTCAGAACAGTGCATAAAAAGTTTAGTTCGTTAATTTGGTGCCGTAGTGATTGATTTCAATTCCTGGTTTGGGTATTGTGCACTTGGACTCCGTGAAAGCAGAATGAGTAATAACTGCGCAGTACTAAAACTAAAGACTTAACAAGGTACCACTAAACATGGGAAAAGCAAAGAGAACAATCAAACCTAGAAGATAAAATAAAGGGTTCAGTTCGAAATTCCAGGTAGATTAACAGGATTGACATATTTGATGAAGACCGGAGGGTACAACGACCGAAACATTAACAAGAATAAAAATGAGGACTATAGCCCGTATGTAATATAAAAACTTCCAAACCCAGAAGTTGATGCTGATTGTTTTTAATACTATCAATTTTTTCTCAATTATCTGTCGCGCCCTAAATATACCCCTGTGTAAATTAATTGAAACAAAATAAATAATGTCATCCTAGGATCTTTCCATGATCACACATACATCGTCTCTTGGCGTTGTTTATCTCTTCCAACCGCATTTCATTTACGTTTTGGTCTGATGGATCCAGTTTGTTTCTTCGCCTTGATGACAAACTGACAGTTGAAAGGCTGGTACCAACAATATGCGCGATCTCTCTGTAAGGCTTGTGAGTGTGTTTGTGAAGCGTTTTTTTTTTGTACGCTTCCTTGGAGTAACGTTCATCACAGACAATGGCCGTGGGACATCTAATCGGAAATACAGAGAATAGTGTCTGAGTGTGATAAAAATCTGATGTCATCACTTTTTAAGATCAATTAAATTTCATCATACACTCCGAAAACAGATTCATATCACTGCACACCACTGCAAATGACCTAATCCGAGGAAAAAAAAATAGAAATCGATTACACCCTATAACTCCAGTGTGTCTAAAACTGACTGTATGGTGAAAAAACGGAAACTAAAGCAGTTTTTTCAATTAGTTTGCACAAGAGTTGTATATAACCGTGACACATTACTTTAAAGACTGCTTTTTGCAAGCACGAAATTTTGAATAGTGCATCAAGTCTAGTGGATAAAAATGTTGACCAGAAGGTAATGCAGCGCCAATTTTTAAAACTGACATAGCCTTAAAACACAAGCATTCGAAAACAGGAATTTACTTGAAAGCGAAAGCCACCCGTCAAGGCTTGTAAAAAATATTTATCTATTTAGCCAACGAGACAACCTCAGTAAATATTTACTAAGCTTAGTCAAGTTTAGCACAGGATTTACAATTCCTGGAATCTATTTAGAATCGAACTCACCACTCATTGCCATTCATTTTTGTGATAGATTGGTTGCCAACCAAGGCTACAGAACCCAATCTATATTGTTATTTAACCCATACCTAGATGGAGAAGAGATGAATTTCTACTTTTCCAAGAGAATTTGCACATAAGTGAATGCAGCGAATTCAACTGGGTTTCGAACTTTGCTTTCCGAATTCTCATTCTGAACCGATATCCACTGCACATGCCACTGAAATGCCAATTCATTTTTTTCACCTCTGTACTTAGCTTCAGCTGATTGCAGATTCTCACCTGCAAATTCACTGATTAAATTGTGCAACTCACTTTCCCCGAGGGAAAATATTTAAAGCTTATTTAATTCGACATGCATCAAAATTCTTTGTGTTGATGTTGTTAGAGCAGCAGGTGTGAAAAATCATCAAGGAACATTTTCAAAGTTGACCGACATTATTCCCTATTTCCAATGCGTTATCAGAGCTTAATGAAGTTTTCGGGAGAGATACGATGTTTAATATTATTAATGAGGTTTGATGTGAACCAACGGCATTTTCTTCTGTGTTATTGAATGAGATTTGAGGAACAGGTTCAGCCATTTTGTAACGACAGTCGCTATGTTCTTTACTTTTGCTTAATCAGATATTGATAATACATTTATTTATTTATTTTTTGTGAAAGGCTGCTTAAATGAACTTTTATGAATAGGGTTGCCGATTTTTTATTTTTTTAATTATGTCTTTTGAATAACCTTGTCTTCATGAATAGATCTATCATTTTTGCTTATTCTAGGTTTAAGAAAAAGTGTTGCCATTTTGTTTTGTTTTCATCTATCGACTTTCTTATAGTTTGTTGTCTTTTGCCAAGATTCCTTAATTTCATTTTGTTTATACTTTTTTAATTGTATAATCAGGTTAAATATAACTCCCTCGTGGTAAAATGATGAATATATCTACACCTGACGCACGCATGACAAGCTGACGTCATCGAAATTTGAATAGTGCATTTCCTCAATTCAGTCTAAAATAACCGAACTTTTTTTTCTATTTCTGCACGATTACTGTGAACACCATAGATGTGGAATGAAATAAAACATTGTCATGTAAAAATAAAAAATATATGCTGATAACAATGTTATGTACAAAGAAATATTTATTTTTCTATGAGGTTTTGGAAAGGATGGAAACGAAAAGGAAATTAATACTAAGCATCAGGAAGAGACAGCTAAAGTTCCTGGGACATGCAATTAGGAAGGAAGGCTTGGAGAACCTGATATTAACAGACCAGATAGAGGGAAGGATAGACAGGGGAAAACAGCGTGTAACGTACTTGACTGGCCTGAGCGGGTGGATGGCAGAACGAGGGTTGCGTGATATAACAAGACAAAGCGTGCTAAGAGCCACCAGGGAGAGGGAGACGTGAAAGGCCATCATCGCCTGCGTCCTGAAGAAGACTTTGAGAGGTAATAGATTCCGAGTGTTAAGTTACGTTAGATTGATGACTGTTCAGTGGAAATATATTACAAGCCATTGTCTAATCTTGGCTTGGCATAAGGTCACAAGCATGGGGCACTCAGCAAGAATCTTACTCGTTACTCAATAGTAACGGTCAACGAGATTAGCTTGTTAGCCATTACCTCACACCAAAAAAGAAAGTAGAGATTTTAAGAGAAATCCTCAAAAAAGATTTTAGAACTGCCATCTACAGGTGAAAGAGACTGTAAGACTATCCCTTTAATAAAAAAAAAAGGGGTCGGCAAAGATAAAATATTGGTAAGAAAATGTATAACAGTCTAATAATTACCTGATTATTCTTCGAAACCAGTCGGCTAATGGCAATATGACGTTGAAATATGAGTTCCGGTGCGAGCAAAGAAGTTAAACAACGTCGAGATTCGTACTAAAATGAGTGACAATTTAGAAACACCAGGTGCTTCCAAGAGGGTCTAATGGATAATGGGTCGGAATCAAAGATCGAAGAGCAGATCCAATCCCAATCGGGTTCGTTAGTTTTACTTAGGCGGAAATATCCTCCCTTGGGAAACATATGAATCCACCTCTTCTCCCCTCAGCTATGGGTTAATTATTAAAGCTTGTATCGGTAAATCATTATCGCCACTACACCCCCCAAAAATTACTAAAAATATTTTCTGGTTTTAAATAACTACAAATGGTTGAGAGGTCATAAGAAAAGAAATTATTCAATCAAAATTCTAAACCAGTGGCAAAGGGTAGTTTTCAGGGATGTCATATGAGGACATGAAGATCGCGTTGATATTAAGAAAAATGTTTGGGGCCATCAAACGTTACTGGAGATGAATTTATGTTTCTTTAATCTTTGTGGTCGTGTCTGTGACAGTTCCTGAGAAGTTCATATTGCGTTAATTGAAGGGACAGACATTTTGTGGAGATTACAATGCTCCCTTTGAACATAGCATTCATTTCTTTGAGAGATATTCAATATTCTCGAAGAAAACCGTAAATAACGATTCAGGGGAGTAATTACAGCGTTTCAGTTTACAATAAAAATGAACCAGATTTGACTGATTAGTTGGCAGTAACGGTAAGAAGAGTTTAACCCTCTAGGGCCATTCGTATCATATTTGATACAGTATGAAAACAAGCCTTGAAAGAAATATTTTCCTGAAAAAAATTTTAAGAGAAATATTTTATAAATTTCAAATGAAAGCAGTACTGACTGCTCAGTCAATGAATACCAAATGTTTCCTTATAGGGAAATACCAAATGTTTCCTTATAGGGAAATACTGTATCAAATATGATACGAATGGCCCTAGAGGGTTAATAGATAGATAGATAAACAGACTGAGATTAACCCTCTAGGGCCATTCGTATCATATTTGATACAGTATGAAAACAAGCCTTGAAAGAAATATTTTCCTGAAAAATTTTTTAAGAGAAATATTTTATAAATTTCAAATGAAAGCAGTACTGACTGCTCAGTCAATGAATACCAAATGTTTCCTTATAGGGAAATACCAAATGTTTCCTTATAGGGAAATACTGTATCAAATATGATACGAATGGCCCTAGAGGGTTAATAGATAGATAGATAGATAAACAGACTGAGATTAACCCTCTAGGGCCATTCGTATCATATTTGATACAGTATGAAAACAAGCCTTGAAAGAAATATTTTCCTGAAAATTTTTTTAAGAGAAATATTTTATAAATTTCAAATGAAAGCAGTACTGACTGCTCAGTCAATGAATACCAAATGTTTCCTTATAGGGAAATACCAAATGTTTCCTTATAGGGAAATACTGTATCAAATATGATACGAATGGCCCTAGAGGGTTAAGCAGTTTAGTTTTTTCTTCCTGTTTTCTTTATAATGAAACATTCGATTGACATCACGTTGAAATACGGGTGCCCATACGATCACTGAAGTCAAACAACGTCGAGCCTGGTTAATACCTAAATGGGTGACCGCTTGGTGATACCAGGGATGTGCGGGTGGCGTAATAAATAATGACTTGGAATTGATAATCGGAGAGTAGAGTTCCAATTCCCGTTAGATTCGTTGTATTCCCTCAGGATCGATGAAGGTGTACTGTTTACAAATGGTTTCACAGTTTTCTTACACAAAAGTAATCAAACCCAACCAGATAAGATAGCATCGTTTAAACTTTTAAGATCAGCGAGTGAAGAACATGCAGATGTAAAAAAAGAAAATGTTTTTGTTCTTCAATTAACTACGAGAATTCGGAAAACAGTTTTGGGAATTTTGCAATTCAAAGTTATTACTCAAGGTGGAGGGGTTACCGTTAAAATGGAAATGATGAATGAGGTGCGTAACATGAACGAGAAGGAAACTTCTGTGATTAGGTTTTAGAGAATGAATAGCGTATTTGCCAAGTTGAAGTCTAATCTTGTTAAGAGATGCTAACTTACTTCCCCTATAAAGGACGATAACTCAAAATACAATTGAGTTACGTCACTTGTCCGCTAGTTGGACCGCAACACTGCTGAAGTCAACATGGCGATAAGTTGACACACACATTGAACTCTTGTTTTAAATCCAACTAATCCGTGCCGTTTTCGGGCAGTAAACGAATAAAAGTTATTTTATTATGTGTGAAAATACACTCGCTTATTGTTGTGTTCATTATTTCTTATTATTTTCACTAATTTTTGTACATCCAAACAACCGATGATATAAAAAATTCAAAATAAACCTGAGCACAATGTTTTTAACGTTTATTCATTGGGTTTATTTATTGACAATTTACTCAGCTTTAATGGCACTGTGCCAAATATCTAGAAGCGAGGTTAGCTGGGTCGATGAATTGCAAAAGCGCTATTTTTTCATTCAGATTTTAAAAGAAATTAGATAGTTCTACAACTATTAGTTTGGCACAAGGCCACAGACAGAGAACCTATTTAGGATAAAACTCGCTAGTCAATAGTAATGAATACTACCGTCATATATATTCAGGCGCCCCTGCTGTTCATCTCGGTGTTCTCGACAGGCTCCAAAGGTTAATCTGTAATATAACTGGTCCAAACCTGGCAGTTCGACTCCAGCCACTTTCTCACCGACGGAATGTAGCATCCTTCTGTCTATTCTATAAATATTTTCATGCATTCTGCTCCGACGAACTTAAGTCACTGATGCCCCTGCCACAAGAACTTACTCGTGAAACCAGACTTGCAATTGGGTCCCGCCCATTTACAGTTAGATCAACCAAATGCAGGCGACAATTCTACTCCATCAGCTTTATTTCTTGCACTTTCCGCTTGTGGAACTCCCTTCCGTATACTTGCCTTCCTGACGGCTACAACCCTCAGGAATTTAAATGCAATGTCAATACCCATCTCTTATCCACTTGACTCGAGTTCTATTTACATCACCCCGTATATCTTTGTTCTTTCCCTTCTCTCTATCTTCGCAACTGTCTTCACACCTGTGTTCCCATCTTTCTCTTGCTCCTTGCTCTGACACCCCCTGTAACTGGTTCGTCTTACACTTCACTCTTCTTCTTTTTGAACTTTTACTCTTATGTAGCCCCCTGAACATCAGTGGCGGTACCGCCTTGCTTGGAGTGAAACAATGAAAAATGATCTACGAGACCAAATTACTAACTATTAGTGCATACAAATAAACTATTATATCAGTAGCCTAATGCTGAAAAAGGCGATATTTCTTAACACTTATTTTTTTAGCATAACATCTTCGTGTCAATTAACTTAATTCAGGGATAAATATTAATCATATGCAACGTACATTGTACACTGAATACTTCTGATAAAAATACGTCGATACATAACAGGGTCTAGACTTAGCGATGCCCTTTCTAGTCTGAATGCAATTATAGAGAAACACACAGTGACAATGGCGTTTTACAGAAAAAAAGCTTGTCAAATTCATGAAACAGCCCAGCGTTTGTCTAAAGATTTAGAGCTCCTACACCTAAGCACCGAGATGAGCTTGGTTTTGGTAAAATACGTTAAAACATATACAAAATCTGGCAAGTGGTCGCAATATTACGGCGCAGATTAAGAATCAACCTTCGTAAAATGACTTTTCTTTTTAATATTTAGTCGAATAAACTGACAAAGTATGGTGATGAATAGTGTGATCAAAGAATATTCTTACATACACTAATTTCGCAATTAATTTAAGACAATACCTAGCCAGTCACGTTAAATATGTCCATAATCAAGTTCTGGTGTGGATTTAACCTGAGAACCCATATGTAAATCAACCGGTAAGTATTTACGAAAAGTACGTGCGCAGTTCTTCGGAAAGATTTTATGGGACCCGCACTTTTGAAATAGATTAGATGATATGAAATAATCTTTTTGGGCTCTCTTTTTAGTCTATGTCCAAGGGTCGAATGAAACGATGTATTTCGTTTTCTATTACTACGGCTTATTGCAGTACTACCTTTCTGTGAGTAATACCTATATATATATATATATATATATATATATATATATTATCAAGTAAATCATCGAGCTTTATATTCGACCTCAATGAAGAGGTAACGAATTAAGGTCAATGAAGTGCGCCGCTCCTCACGAATTCCGTGGTGGAACTAATCCAAGCTCCTTTGCCCATAGGATAGTGCCTCCCCAAGCAACTACTTCCGCAACCAAGCCGCTACATCCATAGTGTGTTTCGTGGTTGAAGCACAGATATTATTCAAGAAGTAGTAGGAGGAATTGAACAATTATTAAGTAAATCATCGAACTTTATATTCGACCTCAACAGAATGCAGAAAGCACTGAACGTCCGTTTCGTCCTATATATATATATATATGTATATAGTGTTCTACGTTGATAGTTTTCTTTTTTCTCTTTCCTCTGCAAATATTATTATTAATAATTATGAATTGCGCCCCTTTGATTTCATCTCTCTGCATTTTAATATTTTTAATTTAATATTTTTAATTTAATAATTTTAATTTTTTATATACATATAGGCTTAATACATATAAACTTTTACTCTTGTTATTAAGAAATAGAAGTAACCTACATTTAACTCTTATGAACATCGGGTGACTTTTAAATCAAATCTATTAAATTGTCAGTTTGAAATATGCACCTGATGATTGCATAACGTATGAAACTCCGAGTCCTGCTATACACGTAGGATATTACGTATATATATATATATATATATATATATATATATATATATATATATATATATAATAAAATAAAATAATTAATAAAATAATAACTTTATAAGATTCAATTCTCATAAACATCGAGTGAACTTAAATTCAAATCTATTAAACTGTCAGTTTGAAATATGCACCTAATGATTGCATAACCCATGAAACTCCGAATCGTGTCATCGACGTAGAACAATATATATATCGAGCCTGGGTTATGTAGCAATCGGAGTCTAACCGTACTATCGGGTTTCGAGCCTGGGTTATGTAGCAATCGGAGTCTAACCGTACTATCGGGTTTCGAGCCTGGGTTATGTAGCAATCGGAGTCTAACCGTACTATCGGGTTTCGAGCCTGGGTTATGTAGCAATCGGAGTCTAACCGTACTATCGGGTTTCGAGCCTGGGTTATGTAGCAATCGGAGTCTAACCGTACTATCGGGTTTCGAGCCTGGGTTATGTAGCAATCGGAGTCTAACCGTACTATCGGGTTTCGAGCCTGGGTTATGTAGCAATCGGAGTCTAACCGTACTATCGGGTTTCGAGCCTGGGTTATGTAGCAATCGGAGTCTAACCGTACTATCGGGTTTCGAGCCTGGGTTATGTAGCAATCGGAGTCTAACCGTACTGCCGTACTGATGAGCTGTGATACAACGAAACAGATCCGTCTGTGAATGACAATACGATATATATATATATATAAACTTATTTATGAATGGAACTTATTCTGTCTGTGTGTGTATGTGTTTGTGTGTCCATTACTTATAGACACTGAAATGGCTGAACAGATTTTCTTGAAAATTAACACAGTTGTACTATAAGCGTCTGCAAATGTTCTTAACTAGATTTTGTGTCGAGGTACCTCCGATAAATATCGAAAATCGAAAATCGAAAAAATCGGGTTATAGAAGGATTGGTCCGATTCATTGACAAAGACATAAGAAACGATATTCAGAAGTTTCAAGGTTGCAGTTCTTACAATAGTGCAGAACATCGGCAATATATATATATATATATATATATATATATATATATATATATATATATATATGAGGCAAGATGTTTGTGTGTGTGTGTGTCTGTTTATCTGCCTGTATGTATTTTTTCAGCCCTTTTATTTTAGTTTTTGCTTCGGGTTTGGCTCTAAGTAGGTATAATTGTAGTTCTTAGTCTCGGCCATGATACCATTTACTCAGAGAACTTATTTAGCCTTCAAAATTCAGTTTAAGACGAAAAAAACTCATTTGATATCGATACCAGGAAATCAAAATTTGACTTACATACATTCATTTTTCTTTAAGTCAAAGGTTTCGCTTTAACTGGAAACAACTATTGCTTTTTAGTCTTTCGTGCCAATGCCCAAAGTGAGCTCCAGGACCATGGACTAGTTTTAACGCTTTCATTACACCAGATCAACGCCGGTCTATACTGCTAGTATATATATATATATGCGTCTTGCAATCTACCGTGAGAACAATCGCATGGTAACTTAGTGAGTAAATTTCGCCACCTTTGTTTAGCCTTAATTTTGTGTTTATGTCGAGTAAATTAGATTGGTGTTACTTGGTCGTATGAAAGAGACAATTAAGAGAAATGAACTTGGAAGTCTTGTTATCTGAAAGCAGATAACAAGCGCTACGCTTCAGACAAGCCACACATTCGGATATTTTTAACACAAATAGCAAATTAGATAAAATTAATCTTTCTCCAACGAAAGATAACTAGTAATACTCAGTGATTGGAGAACCTCCATTGTTCTTTTTATGGATCCTGATAACATTTTTCGTCTAATGATTTGTGACGTTCGTGTGCCTTTATTATTGACTGCATAACTGGTAACTGATAAAGGTTATTGATTCGACTATAAGATGTTTCAATACGCGATTACTTGGCTAATCATTGCGATATATCAATTCGCGCCCCTGAGTTGTCTGCCAAAGTTCTTCCCATGGTGGCATGGATTCTGCAAATGGTCGATTACCCTATTGAACAAGACAAATTGATATATCAAATAAAAAAGCCAGACTACAAATAATGGCGCAAATCCTGACTTGCTGGTTTGGATAACCACAATCATGGAGTACAATGACATGCAAACCTCAGAGTAATTTTGACTTTGGGGCACACCGCAAATCAGTACAATTTCTCATCCTCAACATTGTTACTCGTTTCCAGGTATGGTCATCTGAGCTTCTTGGAAACTTCTAGAAGTAACCTTGGATATTAGTTAGAGCTTAATTATTTGGCTCTCTTGGGCCACGTACTCTTTTGAATTCAGAGTTGTCCTCGTTCTAAATTATTTACCATTCATAACTATAGAACTTCATCCACACTGCTGGTTAATCTGTAGCTGTTGAGAGAAGGAATGGCTTCGTAAATTTTCTAAATGTAATTATGTGAAAGTGAATGTAACGATCTTGACTGGAATTCAAACTCTGTTCACCCATTTCTCTTTCCGAATCCCTTACCAGTACATTACAGATATTCTTAAATGATGTTTCTACCATGAGTGGTGTCTTCAGGTGATTTGAAATATCTGATTTTACCATTTACCGTTTCCCCTTTAAGAACGCTCACGTAACGGTGTTTTTGTTTTGTTTTTTTTTGAACGCTCATATGGCAGGAAATTTTTGAACGCGCAATTTTTCAAATTACAGCAAATTATAACGTTTTCATCCATGGTTGTATGAACCTAATAGGTATTTTTAGTATGGTTGCATAATTTCTGTTCTTTCATTCAATAGTTCATTTTTGTTTGGGAATTACATAATCATTAACCCCTCTTCCTGGCCCAGTCTACATATTTTGCCACCGTTGTAAGGCTTGGCCGTTCTCACTATACTCCACGTTATGTCTGGGTCTTTTCCATATCTTGATTTCAATTTCCGAACGTGGCTAGCCAATTTTGTACAGTTTTTTTTTTTTAAGTTTTCTGTTTTGAATATAGGATTGTGATTCAACCACCTGGTCTTAAAGATATCTTTGGTTGATCCCAAATATATTTATTTTGGCCATTTAAGTCACGTACTTTTGCCTTGTATATGACTTCTTTTGTATTGCAAAGTTGCATTCTTTATTTGGGGTGTTGTTTTGTACAATGTTATCTAAATTTCTGGCGTTTTGTCTTTTTATGAAACTATCTAAATTACTAGTACAACTATAACTTAGCATGATTGTGTGTCTATTGAAAATTTTCTTTAGTTCTGAACCTTTTGGAAAGTGCCTATCTATCAGTTTAAAAAATATTTGTCCTATTTTGGTCTTTACCACTAAATTAAATGGTGGGTTGAACCAGATAATGTTTTGTTTTCTATTATCGCTTTTTGTTTGTCTGTTTGGTTGAGAATGATATTGTAAAATGTTTTTCTGGACAGATTTTCATATATATATATATATATATATATATATATATATATATAATGAATTGTTTGCCTTACGAATGGCACACATTTTCGTTATAACAATTTATCGTAAATAATCAGGCCAGTAGATATAAATATATAATGCTGTTTAATTAAAAAAAACAACAGACTATCTACTTAAATACGAGTATCGATAAAAAATAATGTTCAAACAATTCATTTCAAATTGTCGGTTGTTTATAACCAAGTTTCGTTAAAATTCGTTAATATATATATATGACAGGCACCGGGGCGTAAAATGGTCAGGTTGGTGTCTGAAGGCACAATGATCTGCTACGAGAGATGCCTCCATTAACCTTGTTAAGGCAGACATCTAGAAAAAAATCTCTGATGTAATCCTTCATGCTTGTTGCCTCCACTGATGACTTGTTCTTTTGTGATCAGGATAGCAGTCTCTCCGAGATTGGAATGTGTTTCGCGCAAAGCCAATCGCAGAGGCATTGCTTGAAAAATGACGCTTTCTGATAATATTAGCGTCAATGCCAAAATTTAGTAGCGTTTGACTTTCAAAAGTCGCCAGCCATCAGTTTTACAAGAACTTTTAGTTGTGAAGGTATCTGACCCAGCAGGTGTACCTGCAAGTTTTTAGCTGGAATAAAAGGCCATATGAAAGCTGCTCTTCTTTTTAGTAATGGCAATACATGAAAAAGATTTGCAGTCATTAATATATTTACTCAGTGATCAGTCAGTTAAGTGCCATACGTGATACACGCTTGGGCGATCATGTCTCGAAAGAGACATGACTGACTAGGCAGAAGATTATCCCACGTAGGTTGCCATTGCTTTCTGCGGTGAAATGGTTGCCAGCCAAGGCTATAGAACCGAATCTGTTCTATTATTTAACCCATAATTGGAGGGAAGAGATGGATTAATACCTTTCCCAATGGTATTTGCGCGTAAGTGAATGTCATCAATTCAGCTAGAATTCGAACTCGGCTCCCCGGTTTCTCGTTCCGAGTCGATATCCACTGCACCACAACGCACATAACTCTTCTAAACATTCAGTATTCTTCATATCTACATAAGAGAAGGTTGTTTTTTTAAGTAAATTGTTACTATAAAATACTTCATGACAAATAGCCTGAAGTGAAAAAACTTTCAATTTTTATGAGGAGGCTTTTGAGCATTAACGTTCCACAATACAGAGAAAGAGAGAGATCATATTAAAAAAAAAATAAATATGAAAACACACTCAATATTTTCGTTACGAGTGACAGTGCTACAATGATTACAGAAATGTATGATTAATTTCGTCCAAACCTGTAGACTTCGGGCTGAATAACCTCTGTTTCTGCCAGAAACAGAAATGTGCTAGAGGCGAAAAGCCAAGAAACAAAAGTAGCTAGTCGTCATCAAGGTAGGCATAGTTTAAATTTGGGAATCGAAAATGCACAAAAAAAATTTTTTTTAATCATTTCACCCCAAGCAAGGCTTTCCACTGCCACTATTGCGCTTGGGACTACATAGGGGAAGGTAAAGAGAAAGAGTGGTTACATGTAGGAAATGTCAGAAGGTGGGTGATAGGTAGTTGGGAGGATGGGGAGAATGTTTGAAAGAATGGAAGCAAGTTAGTTTGTTAGGAGGCGTCTATTGCCCTTACATTTAAACTCCTGGAGATTGTAGCCGTCGGGGAAGCAGTCATGTGGAAGGGAATTCCACAGTCGGGAAGTACGAGAAAAGATGTTATCCATATAAATCAATAGTCACCACCTCGCCGCTTTAGTTCATTTCGGTTGGTGGGGAAAACCTATACAAAAATCTAGTAACGTAATATTACGAACTTTCGAAAAGTGGAGATACAACTCTATATTTACATGTGTATGTTTGCGTTTAGAAGACGAGGTCTTCCATGCATACACTTTTGAATTTGGTATTCCCGAGTGTTTTGAATCAAAGAGGGGCCTGATTAATTCCAGAATCGAAAGATAATAGTTCAAGTAACTCATGGAATAACGCGACGAATATTTTCCCCAATTAGTCATCTTATCACGAGATATCATAGGATGTGCGTTGTGGTACAGTGGATATCGGCTCGGAATGAGAAGCCGGGGAGCCGAGTTCGAATTCCAGTTGAATCCATTGTATTCACTTACGCGCAAATACCCTTGGGAAAGGTATTAATCCATCTCTTCCTTCCATTTATGGGTTAATAGCAGGACAGATTGGGTTCTATAGCCTTGGTCGGCAACCAGTCTACCGCAGAAAGTAATGGCAACCTACTGCGGGATAATCTTCTGCCCAGTCAGTCATGTCTCTTTCGAGACATGATCGCCCAAGCGCGTATCACGTATGGCACTTAACTGACTGACTGATCACGATATAGAAATACAGTCAGCTCTACAATAAGATAAGCGTGTATATATCACAACATGATTGTCTAACAACGAATTAAAAAGACCAGAAATATTAAACACCTACCTAAGGAGATTATGTAAATGGATGACAGAACAGGGTTTAGGAGAGAAAGCAAAAAAAAAAAAGTTACAAACGAGAAAAACATTTTTGGACGTTCTGAAAATACACAGCACATATAAAACGGCAGCCAACGCTATAAACACACTTCGAAAAGTCTATCGTAGAATGACGTTTATAAGTCGAGTCTCTCAGCTCCTTTCTTGTGAAGAGTTTTATCCTCAAAGTGTACCACAAAATTTGCTTACAATCGTTAGCAACCATTTTGTTTAACATAGGAAAGGGTACAGGTATATACTCACTGAGTTTCCCACACCTTGGTCTTTGAGCTAAACTGAGATTTTAAATATTTAAGATTAAATTTTAAGTGGAGGCGGCATAGAACGACTTAGCAGTTGTCTTTGTGTTTCTCGTATTAATTTCCGATATTTGCTGAGAAGGGGAGAAAGAAAGCCTCAAAATTTCGTAGCGTTTTACTTTCAAAAACCAGCAACTCACAATTTTGCAATCCTGCCTCACCATAGACACAGGAAAGATGTGCGTCACCAAATCGATCCACCAGTCTTCTAGGAAAGGGTATATCTCCAAAGGAGTTAAAAGGTCTTTTTTGTCGTGTTATCAACTTTTCTGTTTATTAAATGCTCAAGTCGGATAAAATTGGTAACTGACTTGACCAAGCGACTTGATGAAACACTTGCTCACACGTAATGAGGTTTCATTCTTATTAATTTGTTTTCTGGCTCTGTTTCCAATGTAAACACACGTATCTCATTAATAAAAAGACAGAATTGTTGGTTTACGACAAATAAGATTTCAAAAGGTTGGAGATTATTTTCGTAAAATTTGTTAATTGAAATATATAAACGGCAAAATTTGTTAGTCCGTTTGTCTGAAGCCTGTTTAACTAGAGGCACACTTACTTATCTAGACATATTATAGCCTTTTAGGAGTCAGGATTATGCCAGGATTGAAAATCTGCCCTTCGTCTGTTGCTTAAACATCGAGCATTAGGATGTTATGGTTTATAAAATGGCGAGTCTTCTAAAAATAGAAAAAGATAGACACACTGACGCCAAGAATTCAAAATTGGGCGGCAAAATAAGGAACGTTTCTTTTGGTAGGAGTAGGAGTTAAGGACAGTAGTTTTGTGTAGGAGATTTGAAAAGAGGAAGACGCTAGTCAGTTGACCACTAGAGTTCAGAAGGGATAGGCTCGTTTACTACTGGCATCCCACAGTGAAGAGAATTTAGCTAGTCTGCTCCTGTATCCACACAAAATTTAAAGGTTGTAACTTGATGTAAAAATCTAAAGTTTTATACCAAAATAAACATTATTAATTCAAGTTTGTGTTATCTTCTAATTATATCAAAACGAAGCAACACAACAAGGATTTATGTCTGAATAAGGAGGGAACAGTAAAAAATGTCAAATATTAAAATAACTGAAAATTTTTTTAGTAATTTTAAGTTTTAAACTTATATTGATCTTAAAGTAACACAAAAAATTCGAATTTAATTTTTTTTTTTAATTTTAAAATTCAGTTTAAATTATCTTCTAAACTTTGTGTACTACGAAAATCAATTTTTTTTCTTGAAAATACCAAAGAACCAAAGTTAAGAATTTTCGTGAGGTGGGTTTTTGAAATTCTGCAGAGTCTGTGTTTTAAAGAACTCAGTTTTCGAACGGAATTTCAATTTCGACTCAAATCGGTCTTTTGGCCGGAACTGAACCTATAGCCCGAATCAGAATTAAAAGCGAAGTTGTGAAGTTCCATGAACGGAGTTCCAATTATCCCCCTACTAGCTTAAAAGATCTCATGGACTGAGACTTTTAATCTAGTTTGCTATATATAGTCATCCGCAGACAGATCTGTTTTGCTGTATCACTGCTCATCTGTACGGTTACACATCCGATTACTTATAGCCAGGATTGAAACCCTACTGAATTGATATCATTCAGCGATTCTATCTCTAAGCTATGGGCGCTCGGTAGAAGAAGACAGACTTTTAGCGTGTTATATATAATGTAAACACACGCGAGTAGCCGAGAGTGTTCGAATTCATCACTGAATGAACTATACGTAAATGCGTGATTAGCTACTGTTTTTATAAAGTATACGATTCTCAATACTGCTCAATCGAAGTGTGAGAACGTGAATATATATATATATGTGTGTGTGTGTGTGTGTGTGTGTGTGTGTGTGTGTGTGTGTGTGACTCTTTTCCTTCGCCCGCAGCAAATAAAATTTAAAAATATAACTTCATTCCTTGGTAATCGTATTTTCCGGCATTTTTACAAGTTTAAGCTTATTTGGGGATTGAATATTTGATTTTAAACCTTTTTAAGAACTTCAACTGCTTTCCTAAAAGTGTTTTTGACAGTATTTTCATACTGCTTCAAATTTTTTAAGCTTCAATCTACAATTTGTTTTGAATGTAACAAACAGCCATCTTTTAAAAAAATTGAACTGCATATCAGACTTATTCAGACAACACGAACATTAGTTTATATATTTAAGAAACAGAAATTTCAATACAAGCTATATTTCTTTAAAATTTGTTTATAATGCAGTGTTTAAAACAATCAATTTCTAACGGAAACGAAGAATTCTAAGTGTGATAGCTTTGTGAATATTAAAATTAAGTTGTTACATCAAACATTTTTTTCGGGGTTTAAAACTAGAAACATTTCGAAGACAGTTTTCTTTTACAATGTTTACACTGTAAAATTAGACAAACAATAAAACCTGTCTCATGTGGCTAATAGAAGCTAATTTAATTTGAAATAAGGAATATATTTTAAAAGAAAGATATTTATCTTTTGATTTGCCAAATAAATTTGAATTCGTAAGTTTTAGCAAGTAAAAAATATTCCCAGAAGAAAATTCTTACCTGTGAAACCAAATAAAAAGTATTTCACTTCCACCAAGTAAAAATGGTCGCGACAAAACTTGAGTTCAGAAGATGTTTTTTAAAGTGCTTCTGTTTCATCTACTTTTTTAAACAGTTTATAGCCTTAAAATGTGCAGGGTGACATTCAATTGTTTAGAAATATCTGATATACATCCAGCTAAAAATCTCATAAAGAGATACATGAAAATAACTATTAACACTTTCCCTGCAAAAGATGCATATTTTTCTTTGCCACTGATACATACTTTAACAAGTGCTTCCAAGATTTCCTGATCTTTCTTGACAAAATTCGAGATATCATATCCAATTTTTTTTTTTTTCATAAAATGTTCTATTTTTGACAAAATATTTCCGTTTATTATTCTGAATTCAAAAGAAAAGAAACAATTTTTCTGTTCGTTGTTGGGAGCAAGAACGACCAGTGGTCCTACAATGTCAAGATTTCGTTGAAGACTGCCATCAACTTGTACCCCAGGTCAAAATGGAACCGGGAATCACGGCAATTAAGAGGTGGTTCCACGCTTCTTGAAACGACTGGTAGAATTTTTTTTTAACCGTATCACCCCGAGCAAGGTGGTAACGCCACTGATGTGCAGGGGGCTACGTAATAGTGAAAAGATTGGAAAAGAGAAAGCCGGAAACCACATCCTAAACAGAGAACAAGGGATGAGTCTCTTAACCTGTTCAATAGATGTGGGTGGAGTGTGAACCGGGCGATAGATAGATCTATCTACTCCAATTAACTAAACAATACTGCTTTCGCCACAGAACACTGAATCATGTCACAATAGAAGATTAAATGATATAATGGTGATCATGCTCATTTTATTAAATCCTTGTTGAAATGTAGACTGTGTTAAAGAAACTGATCATAAAAATTCACTGGAAATGCTCGCTAAAAAAAGTTAAAAATTCAGTTTCAAAATCAATTTCAGAAAAGAAAAATGTACGATACAAAATTAAAATTCTCTTTTTGTGTCCAGTAAGGTACATGAAAAGAATTGTCTGGATCGTTTAATAAAACGAAATTTTTTTATCGTACGGAACCAGAATACATAATCATATCGACAAAGAATTCGTTGTGGCGTGTCATTCGATCTTTTAGTCTGTCTTGAAAAGGATTTGGTAAGATGCCAAATATCTGCTTACCTAAAATGTCTGCAATGGCCTGTACATTTAGAAACAAGACAAAGAGGGTTGCCAGCTTTAAAAAACTTTTATATTAAAATAAGTATATGTCTGGGTCTTTTGAGATTCTACTGACTAGGCCATGTAGTAGTTAATAGATTTGATTTTATGAATTTAAACCGGAGTAAAAATTTAACTTTGTTCCTGTTCAGGATGAAATTTCCGGTTCCTTCTAAAGTGTTTTCATTGTTTTACACTCCGATTAGATTCTTACGTCTTAGTGGCATTGTCGCCTCGCTTGGGGTATATTGGTTAAAAAAAAAAGTAAACTTGAAAAAAACAAAGCGGTCTTGGTTTCAGATCGAATATTTCCCCAGGGAGATTAATGTCATCAGTGGAATTGGCATCATCCTCGAAATGTCGAAAACTCAATTTCTGTCTCAGAGGATTAAATCATTAGTTTATGAATTCAGTGGCATAGTAACTGCGACTTTAACTCCTAGGCCGAGTAGTACGGACCCAGACTAACGCAAAATAGCGTAAGCAATAACTGAGCAGTGTTAAAAAAACAGCAAAACAAATACGTCCTTATGTGCAGCGGAAAGCGAAAGATATAGACCCGTCATTTTAATAAAAGATTCAGTTTAAAGTTCAATGAAAGTTTTTTCGGAACAGTAGACGTTTGAAGAAGCCCGTAGGATACGACGATCAAAATATTTTGTTTATGACAAAACTGAATTGATAACAAATAAGAGGACATTATCAATTACATTGCCACTGTTGTGGCAATATATAACGTTGATATATCGCTAGCTAACATTCCGTTGTCAAGCATGCTCTTTTTTTATTATTTATGGGTTGTTTTAACAAAAATTATTCGATGCTGTTACGATGTGTGATCTACACGCCATTGTGATCCACAACTTAAATTTAGACCTACATTCAAAATTTTGTTATCGATGCACAATTCTGATTAGAAGAGTGAGTTAAGATCAACATTCTTGTCTCTAGCCTTTTGTTTTTTTTACAGGAATCGATGTTAAAATAAATGCGTTGCTTCTTTTTCTGTGGCCTTTTTTACTATCTGCCCTTAGCCGGGACCCTAACATGTGCTATTACTATGGATCGGAATTAACTTGACAACAACATTATTTAAGACGCTTCCATGCTTTTCAGCACCCATCACCTTGATCAGTTTTGTTATCATCAAAATATTTTGGTCGTTGTACCCTACGGCCTTCATCAAACGTCTCAGTTAAGTGCCATACGTGATACACGCTTTGGGCGATCATGTCTCTTTCGAGACTTAACTACCTGGGCAGAAGATTATTCCGCAGCAGGTTGCCATTACTTTCTGCGGTGGACAGGTTACCAGCCAAGGCTATAGAACCCAATCTGTTCTGTTATTTAACCCATAACTGGAGAAAAGAGACCAATTAATAACTTTCTCAAGGGAATTTGGGCGTAAGTGAATGCGAGGAATTCCACTAGAATTCGAACTCGGCTCCCTGATTTTTCGTTCCAAGTCGAAATCCACTGCACCATAAACTTTCTGCCGGATGTATTTTATCGTCATGACCAGAACGACTTTAGGTAAAAGATAATCATGATGATGATACACATCTCGCGGGATCTTGAAAAAAAACTACTTGTCATAGCAACATTTTAAGGGATACGATAGCGACGATGAAACAAGTGCAGTTGATGACAGGAAGCGACTCGGAGGTGTAGTCACAGTTGAATTGAAGGATTTTCCACTCCAGGGTTGAAGTACCTTTCCAAGAAAGTGAGGTGATGTCAATCTTTGTTGGGTTCTTTGATGTAGAGTTTTGTTTATACTCAGTTAGGATCTAATTCGTTACTCACGAATAATGTTCAACCAAACTAACGTCAGTTAATATTCGCCGAAGTGTTTATCGTTTCCCCAAGCAACACAAATTCCCATTTCCTGTTGTGCAAGAATGGAACTGTCAGTGACATAAAAGCACTTCCATTAAAAAGAAACAAAAAATCATTTAGATCGAAAATAAATCCCATTTGTATTGAATTCAGGTGATTTTTAAGAGTAAATGCAAAAGAAAAATAAAGGTTTTTTTCTAAAAAGCATTGCAACAACATGAATGCTGAGATGTTGAGGATGAAAGGTGATTTTCTAAGAGTAGCTTAGATGTGGCACAAGGCCGAAAGTAAGGGACACCCAGTGAGGATCGAGCTTTCCCGGTTGACGATCAAAGAATTGGATACCTGAGTGCGGTTAGTTTTAAATTATTCCTGTCCAATGGCTGAAGATTCTGATGACAGAGAAGAAGCCAAGAAATCATTGCCATACAGCTGTCTTAAGAAACGTCCAAAACGAAGCGTCTTGTGATTCTCCCATAAAAACACAGGATGTTGTTTTGAGCATTTCGCTCCCCTTATTAAGTTTTTTATGAAAAAGAAAAAAATTATATTTTCCCTCAACTAACTTCTTTTTTTTAAACTTCACCTACATATTGCAACGTATCGCAATTTTGCATGGAATTTTAAGTGCAAGAATACGATAAAAAAAGTGCGGTGTGTTTGCCGTCATGGTTACCATGTTTCTTCTTTTAGACAAAATCACCAATTCTGTTATCTTTGTTGCAAGAACGTTTTCTCTTCCTCAATCTCCGCACAGCAGAGCAAGAAGTCTCATCAGCATTATAAATATTACGGGAAGCAACACTGAGCGTTGTTCTAATTTTATCATAATTTATTATAAATGTCGAAGCTTGTCATTCTGATCGTAATATTTTCATGTTACTTCAGGAAGGACGAAGTGCAGATTCCTCCTTCGTGCCTCACCTTGCTGGTTCTCATTTATGTTTGTGTGAACACAGCTTCATTTTTTCCACAAATGACGGTAAAAAAAAAAAAAGGAATGAACGTCATCGGTAAGATACGACATCGATCTTGCCCATCCAGTCATTTCTCCTGCTTTTTTTTCTGTTCCTCACGAAACATGTCAATGCCTGTAAGACAACAAAAAACAAGATATTTTTTTTCAACAGAAGAAAGTTCTTTTTTAATTTTATTTCATGTTCAGTGAAAAACTTTCATATGAACGAAGTGGGCTGCAGCCCAGCTCTACATATTCCAAGGATACTCGTACCAAGATTAGAAAATGTGGATAAATACATACGTAAATGAACAAGTATAATATAACGTGTAGATGTGCTGGGGGGGGGGGGGGGACAAAAGTCACGTGGTTAATTAATTAATCATGTCTCTAATGTATAATTTTTTCTTTTTTTTCATTTTGTAGAACCAATTGAAATCAGTTTTTTCTTCAGACGAACCCAAGAAACTTATTAGACAGAATTAAACATGAATAAAAAAAAAATGACAGGAACTCCGACGTGTTAATAAATTCTACAGCCACGGAATTAAAATGGGTTTTTAAAAAAGATGGAAGAAGTTTTAAACAGCACGCATAACTATGAAATAATTGGCAAATTTTTATGTAAAATTATACTTTTAATAAATTATCCTCATGATGCGCGACTCTTGCCTCACACTGTCTATTCAAAAGCGTTTGGTTACGTACACCACGAAGCAATTTTCGAAATTCGAGATCCTCCCTATTATAATAAAGACCATTTTGTGTGTGCACACACACACACACATATATATATATATATAATTTGTTTAAACGTTATTGTTAATATGCTGTCCTCCGACAGGATTTGAACCGGTTTCCTCTAGCGGAAACCGTCATTAGATCTAGGGAACGCGGTTTCAAATCATGCTGGAGGACGCATATTTTTCTTAAACAATTCCTCGAATATTCAGGTAGGTAGATGCAAATAGATGAATTTTCTGGTTAACGTTAGAAACAGAGTATCTACACGTGTATGAACGTACATTAAAAATAACTTTTAAACAAATTAGAAATACGTCGCATTTATTCCATTACCTTATATATATATATATATATATATATATATATATATATATATATATATATAATTAGCTATTATAAGTTTTCTTAATCTTTAGAAAATGAATAATTCATTGAGACATTAGCGTTCAGAATATTTTAAATATGAAACACAGCAGATAAATGTCATCTTTACGGTAGGAAAACAGCTTTATTAATTTTGACGGAATATTCAAGTTTTGCATCAGTATTCTTACGTTTCTTCCGTGTGAATTTAAATGAACTTTTGATTTTTACTTTTCTACACATATTTTAACTGACTATTTGTTTCGACCCTTCACTTGTAAAGGACTCTTCTGGAGTCTAAGAACGTTGCAAAAGGTACTTTTGTAAATACGACTCATCACCACGTTGTATATTTATTCTATATTCCGATTTACGTAAGAAATTTTTGGTGGAATAGATTAGGTTCTTTAAACAGTAGTAAGAAGCGTAGCTTAGATGTGGTATAAGCGAGCTAACCATTACACTACATCGAGGTTCCCACTCGATAGTAGTTAGATTGGAGGATGCTGTTAAGTTCTGGTTCTGGTTGATTTACTAATCACCGCTTAGATGTGGCACAAGCCGGAGGTATGGGGTACCCAGTGAGGATCAAACCCACTACAGCTTCTAGCGAGACAAGCTTACTAACCATTACACCACGTCGGGGTGTCCAAGTACCGGTTATAGTGCGTGCTGAAAGAAACTGTGTGTGTTGTCACGGCTTACAGGTCAAACGTTGAAACCAGACGAGTTCAGATTTTAAGGCGATATTTATTGTTTTGACCCGCTAAATGGTTTTTATGTAACTTTCATTACAAATTTTGTGGCACAAGGCCGAACAGGGAGGGGGAAACAATACTCAGTTGGTCTACAGTAACTATCCTATACCTATCTAATCTGATTCACAATATTTATTTCTTGTATAAAATACAAAAAATTGTAGCACAAAGCCGAAAAGGGGAGGGGTAGAGGTTGGTTCTCGCTTAACTATCCTATACCTAGCTAAACATTATCACGACCCATTCACTCGTTACAATTTGCTCAATCACCAAAAGAACCCATCCATCACCTCCCAATCCTTCTTACACCACAATACCACATATTTACGAGGGGCACCTAAAAACAGGGAAAAACTCATCACAATAAAAATGTGTTTATATACAATATAATATATAATTTTAAAAAATTTAATGAAGAATGAAATGATGGGAGGGGGATGAACCCAAAAAACAAACTGAAAATACAATAAATTTTGAACTAAAATAATAATAATGTTAGTAAAACCCGTCCATCCCAGAAAAAGGAGTAGCCGCTGTATTCCGCCTAAAGGTGAAATCAAGAAGCACACTCGCTAAGGGAGTGGAAATGAGGGTAAAAAATTAATGGAACCAGCCGAGATAATAGGAGACCAACGCAAACTCGGGAGGTTGGGAATCCCGACTGGGATCATAACAAAAGAGAAAGCCGAGTACAGGCTAGAAACACATTCATTCACTTTAACTAGGTACACAAAAGAGAGCTACCTTAACCAGGGAAGGGTTCCACAAGAATCCACCTCGATGCAACCAGCAGATCTAAAAGAGAAAATCAAGAGTAGCCCCTTTCACACGAACCAGGAACACCACATTTACCCACCTTTTGCTGAAGTCTGTCGAAGTCAAACGTTTCCAATCAATTCTAATCCTTATTTTGAACATCAGCTCCTGATGTGAAAGACGCTGACCTTGCAAGTCTTCACTCCGTTCGCGTCGTCCAAATCACCATTCGAGCCGTGGCTAGCAGCGACAGAAACACCATACGCTTCATCCCAGAAAACGGGGGCGACACATTGTCACAGGCGAATGCACGATCAATGAGCACAAGCTCTCGCGGCACGATACGAGCAGTCAATTCGCCGATCCGGTCCCATAGAGGGCGAACCAGCAAACAATGGTAGAAGGCGTACGAAGCCGTTTCTTCCCAGCCAAGGTCACAGCGTTCACAATCTCGCAAATCCGCCAGGCCCTATATGAAGGCTTTGTCATTGAGAAGCAACCGACTTCGAGCCAATCACCAGGTGAGCGAAAACTCAGAGTTGCTGAGATAATCACTACCTGGCGCCAAAGACCAGAACGAGCGAAACTCATCCTCCGACAAAAGCAGCACATCACGTAATGAATCCTTTGCGACATCCTCCAGTAACCCACGATAGGAGACTCTCCTAGGCTGTGAAAGGTCACTGGGCCGTGGAATGGCACGCAGGGCCGCCAGACATTCGAGGAGAAAACTCGATCGCCCTCGAGGCTTACGGCACCGCCTCGAGATGGGGGGGAGTGATAGTAAGGCTACGGAATATGTCTCTCCCTATACCCCTCAGCAAAGAGTCTTCCAAAATCGCTCGCCTGAGAAAAACCAACCTTGATGCAACCTTATGGCCCATCAGGTATGGCATTCCCAGACCCCAATGACACGGGCGTTTGTAACAGACACGTTTGTCGACGTAGTGTTTGTGTCCTCTCCACAGAATGGAGAAAATCAAACGCTCGATCGCCTCCCTACGTCGTTAAAAGAAGTACTGACAACCGGTAAAGGATAATGGGAAAGACGTATGTAGCACACGCCTCAGCCAAACCCTTTAAGGACAAATTCCTTCGACACCAAGTCTTGCCCGACGCGTCTACTTTTGCCAGTACTTCAGATCTATTTTTCTCCAACTGTAGGTTGAGTCCGAACCACACTCCAAGAATGCGGACCGGGCCGTCCGTCCAGTCGAAGGGCCCCGGGAGGGTAACACCCTTCCAGACGCCTAACCGCAAGCCGGACGACTTGTTGCGGTTAATTTTGGCCCCTGTCACCTGTTCGTACCGTTCAAGCGCCTTCTGTACCACCTCGATGTCACTTCGGGAGGACACGAAAGTAGTGACGTCATCGGCGTACGCGGAAACCCTGGCTCGAGTACTGACAGGGATTCCACGTAGGGCCGGACTGCACGCACTGTCCCTTAGCCGGCGAAGGAGGGGCTCCAACGCCAAAGTATAAAGTAGGGGCGACAATGAATAACCCTGTCGGACCGACCTAGACAGCGCCAGAACGCCCGACAACTTTCCGTTCACCTGTAACCACAGACGGGGGATTGATACAGGAGGCTAATCCAGCGGCGGAAGTTGGTTTTGAATCCAGCTGCCTGTTTTGAACACTGTAAATATCCTAAACAGTTACAAAACCTCATCTCAGTACTATGGACAGACTTCAATTATAATTGAGTTTAAAGCCTACAATCTCTCTTATACACAGACAGCACACGTTTTTGACATTGATTTTATTCAATCTTACTACATAACGGGTTCTATAAATCTTGTTAAAAAGATTTTTTTTTACTTTCTCAATATATTTTTCAAACGTTTCCTACCTCCCAAATTCTACAATATTCGTTTATTTATTTTTTCTGTAACACTCCCTACAAATCCTTTATTTCCATAATGAATAAATGACATAATTATATTTTCAAATAGTATTGCTTTGCTCATAGCAAGTGTCATTGTGGATAGAAATATAAAATGGGTTTCACTATAATAAAATAAAAGCCGCATTCGACCTCAGTAAAGTAAAAACAAGATGATTTCGGAACAAGAAAGTTAATTCTAAGAATTTATTAAAATATTACTTTAATCAGTAAATTAGATAACTTATCGTTAAAATGTCAGTAATAATTACATTACAAGAAATATCTTCCAAATCATTTTACACCAAGCAAGGCTTTAATGTCATTAGTACGCAGGGGATTCTTCTTCTATACGCCATGTCTTTTCAGGATGTAGGCGATCATGGCCTTCCACGTCTCCATATACCTAGTGGCTCTTAGCACGGTTTCTCCTGTTACCCAATTCAAACCCCGCTCTGCCATCCGCCTGCTCAGGCCCTTCAAATATGTTATCCGACGCTTCCCCCTGTCTCTCTTTCCCACTAACTGACTTGTGAGTATCAGATTCCGCAAGTCTTCAGCTGTCTTTTCCTGATGCTCAATTTCAATTTCCTTTTCTAAAACCTCATCATTTTTCACATGCTTGATCCATGATATTCACAGCATCCTTCTGTAGAGCCACATTTCAGTTGCTTCAAGTTTTTCATTCACCTTTGATAATATTGTTTAGCATTCACTGCCGTATTGAAGAACAGATATCGCATAGCAATTCGGTACTCTTTTCTTTGTTTCTAGCGAAGTTTTCCTGTCTCTTAATACTCTGCTCAGCTTCTGGAATGCGTCCTTGGCCATGTGAATTCGCCTTTGGATCTGAGTGTCGCACTTTTCGTCTTCCGTTAGAACAAGGTCCTGTGCATGACGGTAAACTGCATCTGGCAGCAAGGCCTCTAGCTGGGAGGTTGTGAGGAGCATAGAACCACCTCCTAATTGCTGTTGTTCTCAGGTCCACCCTGACCCGGAGTGGTAGCCCCTGTTACGGTCTCAGCTATGGGCAAATAGTTAAACCCAAACTGGGGTCAAAACACTATGAAAGTATAAAAATAGACTTTTATAGAAATATATACATTTTTGAAGAAAGAATTATTGCCATAACGTTTTTTAATAAAAAAAAATAAAAGCCAAATATTTTTAATACAGAACTTGAAGACATTTTCAGTTTTCCAAAATAAAAAAGAATAAAAAAATTCTTATTGAAATCTAAATCAACCTTCTCGCTATAACTGGACATTAAAAAAATACTTAACCCCACCTTTTTGACATTTAATAACCCACAGAGGTGTTGATATTCCGTTAAACAAAACTCAAACACCGCTAGAATACTTCCCAATTACTTCAGTTTTTGTACTTGATTTTAGTATCCCCCAGCCTGTGGGGGGGGGGGATTACAGGGAGTAAAATAAGACTGGGGGGAGGGAGGATTGAAGAAAGAATAGAAAATGTCTGTCAATGTTGCATTTAAACTCTTTAAAGATTGTTATAAGGTAAACGAAGAAACTACAGAGTTCCACAAGTGGGAAGTTATCAGGGATATTTGAATAAAGAGAAGCACTAAACCGGACGTAGTTGCAATATTTAATGCATGACAATCTCATTTTATAATGGTTTATTTGTATTAATAAATATTTTATTTTATAATGGTTTATTTGTATTAATAAATATTTTATTTTATAATGGTTTATTTGTATTAATAAATATTTTATTTTATAATGGTTTATTTGTATTAATAAATATTTTATTTTATAATGGTTTATTTGTATTAATAAATATTTTATTTTATAATGGTTTATTTGTATTAATAAATATTTTATTTTATAATGGTTTATTTGTATTAATAAATATTTTATTTTATAATGGTTTATTTGTATTAATAAATATTTTATTTTATAATGGTTTATTTGTATTAATAAATATTTTATTTTATAATGGTTTATTTGTATTAATAAATATTTTATTTTATAATGGTTTATTTGTATTAATAAATATTTATTACGCCAATCACTTAAATGTTTCTAGAAGTAGTTCTAATATTTTTGATTCATCGGTATCATAGATAGGATATCTATTAAACGACTGGGTCAATGCTTTTTATTCTCACTAATTATTACAGCTAATATACTAAAAGGAGTTAGATGAAGTAGATGAATAAAACTGAAATATAAAATAATCTGGTCAAGTTGAAATTATACAAAGACAAAACACTGAACAGTTAACAATTATGAATTCAAGAAAGATGCTCATCATCTTAGGCTAGAAAACATTCAAAAATCGATCAGAGGAAGGACATCGTAAGAAACCGATCAAAGTGATTTGATTTATCTGACATTTGCATATTTTCATCGAATTTCTTCATGTAAGAATTGTCATTCAAGCTGCATTATCGATTGTAATAGAAATCAGTAGAGAAAATGAAAATTAAGAAAATAAGGCAATCCAGACTTGAATTATTTTTTATCTAAACTTATTTATAAATGGAACTTTGTGTGTGTGTGTGTGTGTGTGTGTGTCCGTTACCTATAGACTCCGAAACGGCTGAACCGATTTTCTTGGAAATTTACACAGTTGTACTATAAGCATCTGCTAGTGTTTTTAGGTAGGTTTTGTGTCGAGGTACCTCCGATAAATGTCGATAATCGAAAAAATCAGGTTATAGAAGGAGTGGTCCGATTTTAATCAAATTTGATACACTCATAGACAAAGACATAAGAAACGATATTCAGACGTTTCAAGGTCGCAGTTCTTACAATAGTGCAGAAAATCGATAATATATATATATATATATATATATATATATATATATATATATATAAGGCAAGATGTTTGTGTGTGTCTGTTTATCTGCCCGTATGTCTGTATTTTTTCAACCTTTTTATTTTAGTTTTTGCTTCGGGTGGGTTTGGCTCTAAGTAGGTATAATTGTAGTTCTTAGTCTCAGTCATGGTACCATTTACTCAGAGGACTTATTTAGCCTTCAAAATTCAGTTTACGACGAAAAAAACTTATTTGATATCAATGCCAGGAAATCAAAATTTGACTTACGTCCATTCATTTTTCTTTAAGTCTACGGTTTCGCTTTAACTGGAAACGACTATTACTTTTTAATCTTTCGTGGCAACGTCCAAAAGTCTGAGCTCCAGGATCATGGATTAGTTTTAAAGCTTGCATTACGCTCGATCAACGCCGGGCTATACTGCTAGTCTCTGATAGTTATGAACATCACCGCAATTCATTTAATCGCATTTTAGGTAAAGTTGGCCAAGGTTGTATGGTTTTCAATATACACTTAACTCATTTGAGTTTATTTACGTAAAAAAAATTATTTCCGATGCTTTTTTTTCTTAAAGTTGACATTAGTATAACTTATGAACAAAGCATATACGCTTAACGCCTCAAACAAAGTACATTGTTGAACTGGGCTGCACTATTTTCATCTCAATGATGGAATTTTTGATAATATCTTAACTTTATGAACCAAAGGATAATATCTCTATTCCCGTAAAAGATGACAATAGATAAAAAAATATTTTTCTACATTTTTCTCAAGTGTTCATTTACTTTTGCTCTTTCTCCAGTGAAAAAAAAAATTAAATTTTTGGTCTGTAAATTTTTAAAAATTTGTCGCTCTTACGATGATTTAAACGCAGAAAGTTCAAATCATCTGTGCGCCTTTTAATGCCACCATCTTAGAATCTTTTTTTCTTACATTCCTTTACAGCGTTTGCACTGAACCTTTTAATTCTATTTTTAGACAACTCTGATGTAGAAACATTTGGGCGTTTCCGCAGTGATCCTTAAAAGCTATTTGTTTCTCATTTCTATTTTCTATTGTTAGATCTTTTCTTTAACCTCCCTTCAATCATCTTCCTGTCATTTCAAACTTGTCGATTTTATCTTTTTTCATTCTCTAAGAAAACGTATTTTCCTCTACGTTTAAGTTATTTTTCCCTATATTTTATCCACTTTTTTTTTTATTATTGGATTTTTTAAGCTTTCTTATTCTTCCCTCACGAACAAGTAGTTTTTCATTTTTCCACTAAAGATTTTTATTCGAACGAACGTTGTCGCTTTAATAACCAAATAGATTGACATTGGCAACAATATAGGTATACTCATCAAAGAGTCTACAAGCAGCGACCTACAAGGCGCCTTGGCATGCGGGTAATAATGTTTATCGAGTTATATGGGTTGACTATCATCGGGTAGTGATTTTGAGTTTTACTAAAAGCTCGATACTTTAAGCTAAAACTAAGCTTCATAAAAATACTACGACCAACCGTAGTTTATCGGAACAGTTCATCGGGTCTGTGGACTATTCTGAAATACTTTATATATTGTTTCTTTGAAGGTGTTTATGTATCAGGTTTGTTAATGTATTTCCTTGTGGATGTCGGTTCGAAACGCAAAACCGGAGAGTAGAGTTCGAATTCCAGAAATTTTGCATATTGGGCGCGCTGCCAGCCTCGATCTGACTTACTTCATCCTTACCTGGCACATTTTTGTGTTGGGTAGGAACCAAGTCATCTCTCAGTTGCGTCTCTGTCCTAGAAGACAGGGTGTAGCTCCGTCTGCGAGGAGAGAGGTGCATCCGAGAAAAATTACACTGGTCCCCGGGAACAGTGTCTCTCGGCCATGCCACCCCATTGCACCACAGGGGTGAACCAGGTGCTCGACACCGGGACCAGTGCAACAGGCGATTGCGGACACTGGGGAATTTTTGTTCCTTCGCCCGTCTGTACGCGGTCGGGCTACCCACGTTTTTTATAATAAAAAAAAACAAAAAAGACCTTGTGTCACATCTCTCTCAAGTGGGGGAGAAGAGTAAATAATATCTCGCGCCAGTGGGGGAGTAGGGTTAATATCGTTACTGACGCATGCGCCTCGTCATCCCAGCGCCGGTGCTCGGACAGTCTGCATCGTGATCAATTTGTTCGCACTTATAGGCTATGCTAACCTGGCCTTCTCAGATCTACGAGATAATTCGCTACAAATTAAAAAAAAAAAAAGCTTAATAATAGATAAAATTAAACTTTTCATGCAACAAACTTCCTCCTCTTCAAGAATTTAACATTTTTCTTGTTTGAGAATGTCTGTCTTTGAATCACTGGCTGGGAAATGTTGGCTAAGAAAACGCAGCCCAACGTGCGGATTACGAATTGTAGATACAAGAATATGAGAATGTTTTAAAAAAATATATCTATGAACTGTTTGAACAGAGGATAGAAAATGCGACATCTAACTCCGAAGGCGCATTTGGATTGCAAAAATATGAAACGGGCAAATTAGATTAAAAACAGTCCTAAACTGTTCTGCAACATATGACCATGGATGTTGGGTAAACTTGAATCAGCATAAATGTGGCTCTACAGAATGATGCTGAGGATACCATAAAAACAAACATCCATTTTAGAGAAAATGGGAACAAAGAACTTGTATGCAGCATCAGAAAGAGACAGTAAAAATTTCTAGGCTATATCATGAGGAAAGTGAGCTTGGAGAATTCGATACTCACAGGACGTTGAAAGCAAGAAAATTGCGCATAACGAGCTTAAATGGTTAGGAGAACTGTAAGTATTACAAACAGAAATTTGTGACTGCCAATGTTCTGAAGGAACCTGTCAGATGGAAGATGATCAACCCTTTCGGTTATTAAAGGAACTCCCAAATACTGATTTCTTTCACACAAGTGTAATAGTATTCATATTTACATTGTTCGGACTGTTGTCCTTTCTGTAAATCATTACAATACTTCCTCTCGGAGATATAGTCAACCAGTTAAGTGTCATACGTGATACACGCTTGCCTCGTAAGAGACATGGCTGACTAGGCAGATTATTCCGCAGTAGGTTGTCATTACTTTCTGCGGTAAACTGGTTGCCGACTAATTCTGTAGAACTCAATCTGTCCTGTTATTTAACCCATAAATAGAGGAAAGACGGTTCAATACCCTTTTCTAAGGGAATATGTGCAAGTGAACGTAAGGAATTGAACTGGAATTCGAACTCGGCTCCGCGATTTCTCGTTCCAAGCCGATATTCACTGCACCCCAGCGCACATCCAGAGATATAGACAAATGTAATAAATTCATCGTTAAATATTTAAGATGAACTTAATTTTGCATGAGGGCCTTTTATTACAACGCATTTTTTCTTTTCGTAATTTAGATAGGTCAGTTTTTCCATTGCAATTTGTTTCTCTTCACTATTCAACTTTCTTGTCTGCCAGAGATTTCGACTCCTTTATCCACTTCAAAATCCAACATAAAAAGAAACCTCTTTACTGAGACAAGAAATATTTTTTCTGTTTCTACTTCGGTAGAAACTGTAAGCCAATGCATTTACTGCTGTCCATGACATCAAAACTGCAAGAAAGACAGAAGCAATGCTGTCTTCCGGTGCTTTTAACCGCCAGGGTTGGGCTGTTATTGGCTGACTGGGCGAAGCTCTGTTTGCGTCTCTGATAAAATCGAACTTAAATGCATCTAGAGTTTGCCATTCTACAAGTTGCTGGCACTGGTTTTTTGCAACACGCATTCGAATGAAAATAGCAGAAGATGGCGTTTATAGTGAGTGATGTGGGGTTGAAATGTGAAGCTATGTTGAAGGGGTAAAACTTTGTAAATAAAATAGCCAAAATAACATCTTTAAATCAGATAATAGTAATTACGTAACGTAAAAATAACAAAAACATACAATTTGTAGTAACTGAGTGTTTCCTCTTAGAAAATTCTTTTCTTCGATAGATGAGAAAAAAGTACTCACTACAATTTTGTTTAATTCTTAGAAATGTTCCTTCTCTCTCTCTCTCTGTGTGTGTATGTATATAAGTCGTCTTGCAACATTGAATTATGTGGGTGAAATGAGGCCTTGTAGTAATGAAGTGTCCTAGTCAAATTGTCTTTACGTTGAATGAGAAGAATACGAATGATTTTTTTTTTTAATGTGATATTCAGAATCTTTATCAGTGAATTGCAATTTTATTTAAACAAACCTACCGAACAGCATTCTCGTTAATTTCTTGACGGTTTGAAATAGTTTTCCTTCTCTGCTACGTTTCCCCTCGCCAAGGTCAGGAAGCCCAGTCTACCCTGCTACTTAATCTATAAGTGATGAAAAAAACAACTTCGTTCCCAATTCCTTCATCATAAATATTTTTAATTATGTCGATAGCTTACGGTGACATCACGTGGAAACACCGGTTATTGTACGATCACCGAAGTTAAGCAACGTTGAACCTGATCAGTAACTAATGGGTGTCCGCTTCGGAATACCAGGGGTAGTAAGCTTAAATGTGCTGCTTGCGTAATGGATAATGACTACGAATTGTTAATCAGAACAGTTCCAATTCTCGTTGGGATACTTGTATTCACTTCTGCGCAAGTATCATTGGAAAAGATACAAATCTTCCTTTTCTCTACCCAGCTGTGGGTTAATTAGTAAGGCTTGGATCCCTAAATCGCCCCCCCCCAAAAAAAAACATCTAAAAAATATTCCTAGCTTTGAATAACTTGCAAAAGATTAATAAGCCATATTTAAAAAAAACGAATCAATTATGTCGGTAAATATAATCTCGTTTGGCTATTAAGTCAATATTCAAATAATATCACATTAAATTTTTTGTCCCGGTTATCAACGTGGGAAATGGAATTGAAAAAAAAATCAAATTCTGGCTGATAGTTCCGTTTGTACTCGTGCTCTGTTGAAAGTCATGATTTCATCTCTCCCAAGGTCAAGATTTACATCCTGATTTCCAGACCTCAGCCAATATATAACCTCAGATTTTTACACTTAAGTAAATAAATAAAAATGAACAATATTACACTCTAGCTTTTTGCTTTCGATTCCATTAGCAAACATACCTGAAATATGTAAGTTTTTTAGGTTTTGAGAGCAAAATAGTTTTACTAACGCTGGAAGTAGAGTAAAATTTATATTAACCACAATTTCACCGATTCTGAGAATTTTTTTTTTTTTTCAGTTATTCAAATATTTTCCACAGCCTCACTAGAGTTTCCAAAATTCTGAGATTTATTAAACTTATTGCAAGAAAGAATCACTGATTTTCGTTCATTTCTACTGTTGACTTATATCTTCTTCACGTTCTGAAATTCTAGTCTGTCATCCACGTAATCTTAGGACGAGGATCCTAATTTTTGCTATTTTTTTCATTCATTACTTGCTTCGACTTTCTGTATGTATCTAGTCTATCCAGTTCAGGTTTCATTTAAATAGACCGTTTGCTATTGCATGTCACCAAAAAACAAAAAAGAGACAAGGACTTCACCGGAAAACAGATAATCCTTCATAAAGAGATTATCATGCACTAGGAAGAGTTATATAAAATCACGCAGTAAAGGAAAAAGATAATTTAAAATTTTAAGATCTGAATGTTTGCTTAGTGAAGTCGAACACTTCTCAAATGAAGGTACGAGAAAGTTTGTTGCTGTTTATCGCTCATCTTAGTCCTGGGTAAGACGGTAAACTGCATCCAGCAGCAAGACCTCTGATTGGGAGTTTGTGAGAAGCATGGAACCACCTCTTAATGACTGTTGTTTCTAGGCCCACTCTAACCCGGAGTGCTAACAGGTGCTACCCCCAAACCATGAAAGTATAAAAATAAACTTTCATAGAAATATATACATTTTTGAAAGAAAAATATTACCAACAATACTTTTCAGAAGGAAAAAAATTATGACCATGACACATTTTTGAAAAGAAAAAAATTAAAAGCAATACAGTTTTTAATATAAAACTAAAAGACATCTTTAGTTTTCTAAATTCGCACTATAATCGAACATTAAAAAAATACCTTAAGACCCTACGTTTTTGGCATTAAATAACCCACAGGTGTTGATATGCCACTAAACAAATCTCAAACTCAAATTATCGCTCATCTAAATTAGGATAATAGGAAAAGCGGCTAAAGTATGATTTTATTTTTTCTTATTCACAGTTCTTGACTCTAAGTATTCAATATATGATTATCAACAACAACCGTTGAATATTTTGCCAAAAATTCAACAGATGTAATTATCGAGAGAATTATCCTTTAAAAAAAGTTTACCGTGTTTCAAAGATCGTTTCTGATAAGCTATATATATTTTTTTTTGGGGGGGGGGGCAACCCTGAAAACGATTATAGAAGAAAATTAAATGGTATTTTAATTACACAGGGAGTCACCCAAATAATGTATACACCTTGGCTGTCATTTTTGTGTTCAGGAACTGAATCTGAAAAATGAACAGTTTAATTATTGGCTATTTAAAATTATTTAAAATATAGTCAAAATGCAGTGAAAAAACAATAAAATGATACTTGTAAATATTTTTATATTTTTGAAATAATAAACACCGAATTTACAGTTATCTAAAATATGTACACATCTTTTGGGGACCCCCTGTGTGTGTGTGTGTGTGTGTGTGTGTGTGTGTGTGTGTGTGTGTGTGTGTCTGTAAATCTAAACTTATTTATCAATGGAACTTTGTGCGTGTGTATCCGTTACCTATAGACGTCAAAACGGCTGAACCGATTTTCTTGAAAATTTACACAGTTAACATGCAAGTGTTCTTAGCCAGGTTTTGTGTCGAGGTACCCACGATAAATATCGATAATCGAAAAAATCGGGTTATAGGAGTGGTCCGATTTTAATCAAATTTAATACACTCACAGACAGATATATATATATATATATATATATATATATATATATATAAAAGGCAAGATGTCTGTGTGTGTGTTTATCTGCCTGTATGTCTACATTTTTTTTTTTCGGCCCTTTTATTTTAGTTTTTGCTTCAGGTTTGGCTCTAAGTAGGTATAATTGTAGTTCTTAGTCTCAGCCATGATACCATTTACTCAGAGGACCTATTTAGCCTTCAAAATTCAATTTACAACGAAAAAAACTTATTTGATGCTGATACCAGGAAATCAAAATTTGACTTACATACATTCATTTTTCTTTCAGTCTACGGTTTCGCTTTAACTGGAAACAACTACTGCTTTTTAGTCTTTCATGCCAACGTCCAAAGAGTCTGAGCTCCAGGACCATGGATTAGTTTTAAAGCTTTCATTACACCCGAGCAACGACGGGCTATACTGCTAGTATATATATATATATATATATATAATTATTGTGTGTGTAAAATTTCCAATAAAAAATTTTAATAAATGAAATAATTCATTCACAAAAAAATTAATTGAAATATTAACTGCTACTGTATCTTTCCTTCAAATTAAAATGCGTCTGATTTCTTTTAAATGTAACATTTAAACACAAATATTGCTATTTCTGTTAGTATACAAGAATTATTTTGTATAACATTTATGGAAAGTTTAATTTCGTCACTCAAGCTCTCATATATATATATATATATGGGTGTTTAAAATTTTCGTCTCTGAAGAAAACTAAAACGAAAATGTTCCTTACTTTTACCAGAAATAAATTGAATGTTTCGAATATTCACTGTTTTATTCACTCATGATTATTTGGTCATTGAACCATATCATAATTAGCGGTTACGAAAATACAATTCCCCGTTAAAATCAGTTCTTTAAACCCCTAAAAAGAAAGTATCTTCAGGAAGAAACATTTGCGGTCAGACAACTTAGCAGTCAGTTATTTCAATGACACGCGCGCACTTAGATAGCATACATCAAATTCTGAAGTTACTTTTATCAGCATAGAAGCACATATTTTCTATATTTCTGAGATGAAGTAAGTGTTGTAATTATTTACATCATTCGGACTTGTCCACACTTTTATCGCCATATTCAGGACGTTTCAGGTGTTGTAAACGTTGACTTTCATGAGATGATTTGAATTTCGAACTGAACCCTTTATTTCGATTACTGGCATTCAGGTTCATTGATTACCTCCATTTAAATCAACTTTAATATTTTGCTCACCACTGTTGTAGCCAGGTATTGAACTCCAAACTCTTTGGGTCAAGTCACAGGATACGACTCATGGCCCAGTGGATAAAAGAATTGGTTGAATCAAGTGACTTAACCCAAAGAGTTAGGAGTTCAAACCCTGGCTACAACAGTGGCGAACAAATAAAACATCCGGAAATAGGACTCACGAGATGAGAACAATCTACCTCCGGTGATCTGAATAAAGGTTTCATATCTAAATTCCAATCACCTGAAGAACGCGGAGCGCAGAACGGCTGAAACATCGTGAATATGGAAACAGATTAGTACAACAATGTAAATAATGTGAAAGCAGCATTTCCCGATCTCAAATACTTTTGTCACACACACACACACACACACACACACGGTTGGAGGACAGAAACATAACCCCTAAAATTCCTGTATGGTGAATTTTGAAAAGGAAGACGTCCTTAAAACAAAGAATTCCTTTCATGACTTTTGAGGGACACGTTTAGATCTAGCGTCTATTCAAGAAGCACTGAACATTTCCCAAAAACCCATAATTTTAAGAACAACAACCGCATGCCCAGAAAGATGTCTAACAAATTGGGGTTTTTACACTGTAAATGCAGTGACACAACTGTTACGATCAATTTTTTTTTTTTTTTCAGACTAACGATTTCCTCTGCACACGCTGGTAAATAGTTTTCCAGTCAGTCTAGATTGAAAATGACACGTGAAAATGCATAACGCAGCAGTCTCAAACTCCCCCAACTATCAATTACCGTCTACGGAATAAATTTTGCAAATAACCTGCCAATGTCGATGGTCATTTCCCATCGCATGACCGTTCATGAATGTTAGTGAAGTTTTTTTTAACCTGTATCGCCTCATGCAAGGCAGTGAAGCCACTAAGACATGTGGTTACAGGGTGTGAAAAAATAGGAACAGAAATATTAACAAGCGGAAAGTGTAAACAGAAAAACATTTTAGCGATTGATATTGCTTTTATGCTTTTGCAGTTATCAGTTGGTTAAAAAGCATAGAGCCGAAAGAAAATATTCGCATAGAAGTTGTGGTTACATCTAGTCAAGTCAGTTATACATTGGTGGCATTTCTATGCCAGTATAATACTGAGTTTAAGTTCAAAAACTCCCCCAAAAGTAGCTCATCTAAACAATAATCATAAAAGTATTTCTAGCAAAGAAACTGAAACTTTACAGCGGTGGAGAAAAAAACACGCTGAAGCCGATCCACCGGATCAAGACCGAAAATAATACTGTTTCTTCTTTTAGATTTTATCAAAGAGCTCAAGATAAATAGCAGGAAAACTGAGGGACATGTGGCAGTATAGCAAAAGAGAAAATTACCAATCTCGATAAAGAGTTCGTGTTTTGTGCTTGGTCTGCCGAAAGGGGGAAAAAAAATATCAAAAATTCGGTAGCACAAAGAACTACTGAGTATCAGAAGCTATGCTAAATTTCTTTTCTCTTTTTATGGCGTGGCTATTCCAAAAAATTGTTCGGTGAATAAAAGCTGCTGCTTTTGCTTACTGGGGGGAGGGGAATTTTTCAGATTTGAAAGTGCGATTTTTCGCTGTTGCGTGAGTAAGGTTAGATTTTTACTTTTTCTTAAGTACATTGCCTGGACTGTTCACACCAGAACTGCGATTGAACTTAGTGCTGGCACACGGATTTATTTTTCTATTTCTATTACAGGTTACATTTTAAGCATAGACGAATGCTAGATATTGAGGAAAAAAATTGTCTCGCAGAACTCGGTAAAATGGCTTACTTATCGGCTGAAATTAGTCGACAGTAGTTTTAAATATTAAACTATTTTAAATAAATCACTTGTCTAAATATTTTTGTTAGTAAAATTAGTTAATATTTGTAAGGGACAAAAACTCTGGTTATGCAAGGACATTAAAATGTCGAGCATAAAGTATTATTAATGTCTATCCTCCCAAAAGTGTCGATAAATAAAATGTCACCTTCGGTTTAGGCGTTAGATAAGACGAAGAAGCTTTCAGAAATAGGTGAAACGAAATCCATTCGAGGGATGGCAGCAGCTTAAAGAAGAATGGATTTAACGACTGGAATAAGCGTCGTTTCAGATTTTTACCGAAACGGACAGAAATGGCAACTGCTATTCTCTTTGAAATTAAAAATAAATAAATAAATAAAACGAGCGAAAAGAAAGTTAGTCGTTTTTAACATTTTTTTTCCTTCGGTTTTAAATCCTTTCCATCATATACAACAAAGAACAGACTCTGACCTGAAATTGCTTTAAAAATTCCTGACGACATCTCTCATATATATATATATATATATATATATATTAATCGAAGACTGATACATGCAAAGTTGCCACTCTAGCTTCAGGCAATGCCTCTCCCCGATCTGCATGTATTATTTGTGCATATATGTGTGTGTTTTTGTTTTGATTACACTGCAAAATAGAATGTTTGCACAAACGTTGTCGTGCAATAGATATCTACTCGGAACGACAAATCGGGATTCTGAGTTCGAATTCCAGTTGAATTCCTTGCATTCACTTACGCACTAATACCCTTGGGAAAAGTATTAAACCATCTCTTCCCTCTAATTATGGGTTAAATAATAGGACAGATTTGGTTCTATAGCCTTGGCTGACAACCAGTCTACCGCAGAAAACAATGGTAACCTACTGCGGGATAATTCTTCTGCCCAGTCAGTCATGTCTCTTTGGAGACATGATCGCCCAAAGTGTGTATTACGTATGGCACTTAACTGATTGACCGAAACAAAATTCGGGTATTACTTAGGAAAAACAATTTTTACTTTTGTATATGAAACTGAGCGTATATAATTTCAAGCAATATGTTTGATAAACAGAGCGTCTACTCAAATATATGTCTCAACTAAAAAATAGCGTGTAACATAATTTCAAGAACGTTATATTACAGTGAAGTTCTGCAAATGTCAATTGTAATATACTACGGAGTGATTTTTGTGCTAGCCCCCTTACCTCACATCAAGTATAACCAAGAAAGTACGAAAATAACAATGTCTGACATTTTAATACGACGAAAAATGTGACACTGAAATCCAAACGCGCACGGGAGAAGCAAATAACTTTCAAAAGCTGAGAAAAGTAATACGATGGAAACGAAAAGGCCGCTCTGAGAATCTAAACTTATTTATACATGGAAGTTTGTGTGTATCCGTTACCTATAGACTCCGAAACGGCTGAACCAGTTTTCTTGAAAATTTACACAGTTGTACCATAAGTGTCTATGAGTGTTCTTAGCTAGATTTTGAGTCGAGGTACCCCAACCCCCGATAAATATCGATAATCGAAAAAATCGGGTTATAGAAGGAGTGGTCCGATTTTAATCAAATTTGATACACTTATAGACAAAGACATAAAAAACGATATTCAGAAGTTTCAAGGTTGCAGTTCTTACAATAGTGCAGAAAATCGATTTTATATATATATATATATATATATATAAGGCAAGATGTTTGTGTGTGTGTGTCTGTTTATCTGCCTGTATGTCTATTTTTTTCAGCCCTTTTATTTTAGTTTATGCTTCAGGTTTGGCTCTGAGTAGGTATAATTGTAGTTCTTAGTCTCAGCCATGATGCCATTTACTCAGAGGACCTATTTAGCCTTCAAAATTCAGTTTACGACGAAAAAATCTTATTTGATATCGATACCAGAAAATCAAAATTTGACTTACATTCATTCATTTCTCTTTCAATCTACGGTTTCGCTTTAACTGGAAACAACTATTGCTTTTTAGTCTTTCGTGCCAATGTCCAAAGAGTCTGAGCTCCAGGACCATGGATTAGTTTTATAGCTTTCATTACACCCGAGCAACGCCGGGATATACTGCTAGTCAGTAATATAGTTGACATTTAGAAAAGAGGGTTTGGAGAATTTGATATACTAAAGGCAAGAGTAACAGATAGAAACTGAGTAATCCAACAAGCTTAGCTGAACAGAAAATAGGAGGAATGTGGAAAATATAAATCTTAAGTTATAAACGATAAGACATTCTGAAGTGTCACGGCACATGTTATTGAATGTCTTACGAACTGATTAAAATAAGCGTCAAATTCGGATTGAAATGGTTAAATACTACTAATAAAATGAGCTCACTGAACTCTTTAATTTGTCTCTTGTGCGTCATATTTATTTTATTATACAGGTACCTTTCAAGAAATGGTTAATCTAGGTGTTTCACTGACAAAACCTATACGAACGAGTAGAAATCAATGGTTTGTAGGACCCAGAACGTACGCCTAAGGAACGCCGGTTTAATTAAAACTTACCTATATATACTTATAAACCAAATATATCATCAGTAATGAATGTTGCTATTTGTATCTTAAATATTTTGTAGTTTTGTAAATATCAAAATTTTGTACATGAATAAACTGTTAATTTATTAAAAAAATCTTAACCAATGGCCCTTAGACGGGTCTTCTATAAATCGATTTATATATACGAGTATTCTATAGATCAATGTGCTTCGACAGGCTTCCCATAGACTAGTATTCTTTTGACGAATTTTCCTAAACTCTTGGTTGAGACATAGAAGTTTTAGATTTAATTTTCTATTTTTAAAAATTAACTTAAGGTTCATTTTGCAATGGACAAGGAAAGACGTCTTTTCTGTGGCAAGTTATACTAGAAACTTTAAACTTTCCTCGTTTTTCTATTTTAATACTTATTTTCCCCTCAAATAGTTTTCTTGTAAACAAGCCGTAGCACATAACGTCCGAGTTTGGGCGTTTTTCGGTATGGTAACAGTTCCATTGTCTTTGATTTATACCTGATTTTCTTCAAAGATATAAAGAAAATATAGTCGTACCTTTCTTTGGCAAAATGCTGGTGGTAGGAACGATAGCTCCAAGAAGCTGATATTGACGCAAGCTAGACTAACAGGAATTTACTGAACAAGTATTTTTCCATATATCAGTTTTCTATTCGTAATGTTCATTCTTTGACTACCCTGAGGAAAGACGCTGTCAAAGAAAATTTCCCTCGTAACTTCCTTTATCGAAAAAAAAAAAATTCAATTCCGTCTAAGTAGTGAATTATCATCAAAAGTCAACTTTCGTAATTTTGAAACCCGGAACACAAGGAGAAAAGGAAAAAACTTGAATAGTATTGCGATTTACTCGCTAATTTGGAAGTACATTGGTAGTGTTGGTCTGACTCTGAAATATAAAAAACTAGCAGTTTAGCCCGGTTTCACTCGGGTAGTTTAAGGAATAATAAGAATAAAAATACATATGATGAATTTACATAGCAAATACTTACACAACGTCCACCCTCGTCACCTTTATAGATAACAATATAGAATGTCTCTATTGGATTAGGGTGGGAGGGGCAACATATATAGATAATATAAAGTGGAGTGATCGATTCTATATTATAATCAATATATAAACTGATCCCTGATTTTGTGGTGTGATAATATATATTTTTCTACCCCTTATCTTGACTTTCTGAAAAGTTCAAGGTGTCGTTAGCGTTCTAAAATTTTTATCTACATCTGAGCGCAACTCCCGTTGAGCTAGTTTCCTGTGTCTTAATACTTTACTCAGCTTCTGGAACGCGTCCTTCGGATCTGTGTCGCACTTTCTATCTTCAGTAAGAACACTTCCTAGATATTTAAATTACTGAGCTTGAAGTATAAAAGACTGTTATAGCGACGAATTCACCACAACAATTACGTGGTAGTATTTATAGAAAAGGCACAGGGCTGCAACCTGATGGTCGCGAGAAAGAGACTGAAAACTTGACGCCACATCAGGACCTATAATATTCTGACTCTTTGATAAATAGCAGGAGCACCGTACCAAATTTGGGAGCAATATTCTAAGCATGGACGAACAGAAAACTTAGAGGTGGATAGGATAGATTCTAGAAAAGACGACACAGATCCAACTTTGCAGCGGAGAGGAAAAATACTAAAATCTACAAAAATTTGATTCGAGTTCATAAGATTTACACATCTTGTTAAATAGTTCGCCTCGGATAGCTTTACCATTGCCTGTATCACGGAAACAAAACTAGAAAATATAGCGACCAAACGATTTTTACAGATTTCCTGTCTAATCTGTGAATAGTAAATCTTGTAAATTTTTAAATGTAACATTAACTGTTTTTTTGTAATTCTTTATATTTATCGCTGGAAATAATCTTTAGAGATTATTTTGGTCGAAACCAGATGCTGGCACTGTGTAGGCGTTTAATCGGAACGAAGATAAATCAAATAATTTTGTTTTCCGATTTATATAAAAATAATGATGGTTTAGAATCTTGAGACACCTTGTCAGATATCAATGGTTAACGAGTTAGTCTAGATTACTCGTGTCATGGGTTTGGTCCTCGCTGGGTCCCATCCACTTGTAGCATTGTACCGGATTATCCTCAGCAAATACATTTTTTTGTATAGTAAACCATTCCTGAGTAATTCCTTAGAACATGGTGCATATGAATTTAAGCAATTCTGTTGAAATGGCTATTAGGTCTTATCGCTTTACTGTTGTTGTTTTTTTTTTAAATCATTTCACCCCAAGCAAGGCATTCCACTGCCACTATTGCGCATGGGGCTACAGATGGGAAGGTAAAGAGAAGGAGTGGTTAGACATAGGGAATGTCAGGAGGAAGGTGATAGATGGGTAAGGATAGATACCGAGGATGAGGGTTGGGCAGATGGGAAGAGTGTTTGATAGAATGGGAGCAAGTTAGTGTGTTAGGTGTCTATTGACCTTACATTTTAACTCCTGGAGATTGTAGCCGTCGGGGAAGCAATCGTGTCGAAGGGAATTCCACAGTCGGGAAGTGCGAGAAAAGAAACTGTTGGAGTAGAAGGTGCGGTTGCATTTTTATCAGTTTCACTGTAAAAGGGTGGGATCTAGTTGCTAATCTAGTATCTCGTGCAAATTCATATCTAGGGGGCACCAGTGATCTGATCGGAGTGAAGCCGTGAAAGTATTTACAGAAGAGACACAGTCGCGCCTGTGGGAGACTGCAGGCGGTCTACCAAGTCGGTATCTATCACATTGCAGACCCTCCTCTGTACCTTATCGAGAAGCCCGAGAAGAATAGCAGGGGCACCCGACCAGATATGGCAGCAGTATTCAATGCACGGGCGGATGGTAGATTTATATATGTGCAGGATAGATTTAGACGGAAAAAACTTCCGGGCCCTACACAGAGAACCGACTTTCATAGCAGCGGATTTAGCAATGGATTCGATATAGTCATTCCATTTTAGGTCTATTGGCACTCTTCAAATTTCTTGCTTCTTTACCATTTACACTGTTTAAATATTTAAATGAATAGTCGATATCCATCTTCTGTCGTCCTGAATCCTGTTACTTTTGTCTGTTTGCTTCATTTAAGGCTTATTGATCTCTTTCACTCCCAGACATCCTTTGCGTCTTAGTAACATTGTCTTCTTTAAGGGTGAAATAATTTAAAATCGCTCTACTTTTGTACTAAGCTGTCAGCAGATGCACTATGGATTAATGTGGCTTATATGCGTTGTGGTGCAGTGGGTGTCGACTCGGAACGACAAATCGGGGAGCCGAGCTCGAATTCCAGTTCAATTCTTTCCATTCACTTGCGTACAAATACCCTTTGGAATGGTATTAATCTGTCCCACCAGTTATGGTTTAAATAATAGGACAGATTGGGTTCTATAGCCTTGGTAAGTAACCAGTCTACCGCAGAAAGCAATGGCAACCTACTGCGGGATAATTCTTCTGCCGAGTAAGTCATGTCTTTTTTGAAGCATGATCGCCCAAAGCGTGTATCATGTATGGCACTTAAATGACTGATGTAACTAAAATAAAAATGTTAAAAAAAAAACATTGTTAGTAAACATTATTTTATACTGTAAGAATATTTTCAATTCTATTAATGAAAATGAATCTTCGTTTCATTTGTATGACCCCAGCTTAAAATACAAGCGAATATTTAAGCAACTTGAGTATTAATGGTTTCCCAAAATGAAGCAACTCAAGAACTGTTCAAAAATCTAAATTTGTCATTAAAAAGATATATATATATAAACTTCCACTGAAGCATTCTGCGTATGATGATAAACTGCATCCGGCAGTTAGATCTCTGATTGATTGGTTCAGATGAGCATGTAAGCACTTGTCAGGGTCCCAGCTATGGGAAAATTACCCCCAAACTAAGGTCAAAACAATATAAATGTATAAAAACACTTTTATAATAGAAATTCCGGCAAATACTTTTTAGCGAAGAAAATATTACAATCTGTACATTTATGTATGTATGTACTCACTGGTATTTGAGTAGATATTCTGTTTTAATCAAGGAGTATATTTATTTCTACGAACCTGCGACCACCACCAACATTTGTTGACATTAAGATACACTTTCGAAACAGAGATGATTATTTACGCTGAATCGAAAATTGTTAAATGAGACTTTATTTAACTTTTATTAGACTGTGGAATCTTTCGCGGACTAGCGGTTTCAGATGCACCTGAGCAATTGGTTACTTCCCATATGCTGTTACGTAAGGTTCGAATCCTGATGAATGGCATATTTTCGTAACATTTATCGTAAATAATCAGGTCGGCATAAATAAATATACGGTTGGGTTAAAATAATGTTAAAACAAATAAATTATGTCTGTTGTTAAAACCATTTCATTAATCTTCGAGACTTTATATATATATATATATATATATATATATATATATATATATATATAATGTGTGTGTGTGTGTATACACACCTGCAAGACATCTGACTCGGCAAAATCCTCTTTATAAAAATAGGTCAATGAAACCAGATCTATAAACTGATTTGTTACAAATAATACGTTCTGTTCATATGAATATATTGTAAAAGTGTTGTCGGTATTAAATAACCCATTGAAATTTATGTCATAAAACAAAACAAACATTGATAACCTTTATGTGATGATCGTACTTCCCCACCCACATATTGGTGGGGAGATCGACTTATAATGAATAGTCTGTGCATGCAATCCAATCTCTGGAATCCCAGCCTTATCACATTGATATAAGCATAATAAATTTAAGCAACCCTGCCTGTTGTCAATTATGAAATCGAACTTCAAACTCCCGTTTTATAATAGCCAACTTAACGAATAAAGATGTTTTAGTGGATTTATACTTTTAATTGGTGTTTTAACGTCGTTTCCCCTTTGAAAGTATCACTGAATGAACCCGTTTTTGGTGCCCGCAGATGAAAATATACTGCAAATGGCAAGCATGAGAAAACTCGTCGTCGGTTTTCATAATAGAAAGGTTAATTTTCAATGTGCTAAATGTTTTCTTTCTCTGTAGAATACACATTCCATTTCGTTATATGAAATAGAACTGCTGCCTTCAATCGGCTTTCCGATCCTGGCTAATATATTGACTGCAAACCACGAGATAATTTGGGAGTGTATGTATTAAACAACTTCAATAGTAATTCTTACAAGAAAATTAAGCAACCTAATTAAAATGAAGTAGTTCGACGTTGCTTAAATGTGGGTTGCTTATGTCAAGGATTTAGTTTCGAACTCACCATGAATTGATTATATTTTGGAACGTGTTTAAATGACTACTGTTTATGTAAGCTAAGTTATTGCGGGTGAGAATTTTCAAACAAACTGGTCAAAACTTTGATGCAGTCTAATAGTTATTTATACGGTGACACGGCAAATTGTGACGAGAGGAAATATGAAACCAAAGTAAGTTGTAATTAACACCAACTACATTTGGACCCGCTCTACCATGGCAAGGTTTCAGATTTGCTTTATTTAAGCAAATCTGAAACCTTGCCATATCGAGTAACATTAAGGTTACACTAGTAGTTCAGTCAATGTCTTCACGGAGAAATATTTCGGTAGGTAAGGTAAAAGACACGATTGAGCTATAAAATTTAGATATACATTTTTTTTTCTGCAGCACGCTTGAACACCCACTTAATGTGCATTTAAAGAAACCAGGATTTTAAGTGATCAGGAATTTCTGCAAATGTTACTGACAGAAGAAAGCTCTTATATGAATAATAATAATTCATTAATTTTAGTTTTGATTTTAACAGTAAAATCAACAAAATTATCAGTGGTCAGAAACGACGTGTTACTGACAAAATAAATTTGTCAGTCAAGTCATGTGTGATACGCGCTAGGGCGATCATATCGCGTTTGTTCGATGAGTGACAAGGCAGATGAATTTCACGCAATGGGTTGCCATTTCCTTGTGGTAGACTAAATTGCCAACCAATGCTATAGAACCCAATCTGTCCTGCTATTTAGTCAATAGCTGTAGAGAGAAAATACAGGGTGTCCATAAAGACTGTGCAAATTATTTCTATTGCAAATACAGACAGTTATATATATATTTTTAAGTGCGCACTAACTTTACGGACGCTGTATGTATTTATACCTTTTATCAAGAGTATTTACGCATAAGTGAAAGCAAAGAATTCACCTGAAAATCGAACTCTGCTTTATTTTCCATTCCGAGCCAACACCCATTGCACCACAGCCAAATTTATGTAGAAGTACTAAGTATCGGGGATAGTCTGTGTAAATGATTGGATACTTAGGTCAACACAGTAGTGAATCTTTCATGATTGAACGAAATCTTCAAGCCTGTGCATGTGTTTATGAAATTCTCATATGACAGTCGAGAGTAAAATATCCATTTCGAATGATATATTAATCCTGTGGGAGGAAAAAAGAGATAAAAACTTCCGTGTACATTTGGTAATATTACTTAGGAAAGAAAACAGGGAAACTATAAAATATAAAGAGTGCGGCAGACATAGCCTCTCCCCGCCATGGTAAGACATTAATGGCAATGATGTCTTCATCTAGCTAATATATTACCTTTCTTGTACAAGGTTAGGATCCGTGCATATTTTTTAAAAACTATGTGCGTTGTGGTGCAATGGATACCGACTCGCAACAACAAATCGGGGAGCCGAGTTCGAATTCCAGTTGAATTCTTTGTATCTTCTTACGCACAAATACCCATAGGAAAGGTATTAATCCGTCTCTTCTCTCCAGTTATGGGTTTAATAACAGAACAAATTGGGTTCTATAGCCTTAACTGGCAACCAGTTCACCGCAGAAAGCTATGGCAACCTACTGCGGGGTAATTCTTCTGTCCAGTCAGTCATGTCTCTTTTTGAGACATGATCGCCCAAGCGTGTATCACGTATGGCACGTAACTGACTGGTTACAAGCATTAATTACTTAAAACAAAAATATTAGCAATTTATATCACATAAGAACAGTTCTGTCTACTTTTGTCGTGTATGTTACAAATAAAATTTTAATTCATATACACCCTTGTGCAAATTAATTGAAACAATTGTTTTAGTTTTCTTTTTCACCATACGGTCAGTTTTAGTCCCACTGGAGTGACATGGTGTAATTAGGTCATTTGCAGATATTTGATGCTCATTAACCAAACAACCAGTTCTGCTTTCAGCCGAAAATTTATAAAATCTTTTTCAGGTTTTTAAAGTCCACCAGCTATTAGCTCTCTTTCTAGTATTGATAGGAGTCTTCTTCGTAACCTTCTTTTTGTAATAGTGTTGAATGGAAGGAGAGCTTGTTTTTGAGTTCCATGCCTTTCAACGAATGGTCATTCTTGGCTGCTACTGCTGTCATTCATTGTAGTGTGTATGTGTGTTAGAGCATGTATATGTGCATGTGTTTATGGCATATATATATATATGTGTGTGTGTGATCGATAGTTGGGGCCTTTTTACAGTCCACCAGCTGTTAGCTCTCTTTCTAGTATTGACAGGAGTCTTCTTCCTAACCTTCTTTTTGAAATAGTGTTGAATGTCAACATCGTAATTATGTTATTATTTTTTCCTTTAATTATATATGCTATCCATTATAGTTATTGGTGCTTTTATTAGTCCTGAAAGGATATGGCTTCTGTTATTTGGTAATTCTTTGTTTGCAAATCTGTATTTCCAATCCACAAAGTTTAAAGAAAGATGATCTTTGCCAAGACCATCAAGCTTTACTAGTTTAACACTTTTTTCACCATTGACCCTACAATGCAATTGTATTCAGCTGACAGTTCATATATTTCTAAATGAGTTTGATACCATGCATAAAATCCATATGAAAATCTAGATCTGAATATCTAAACGCATGTTTTGAGGTTTTTGGGTGATGGTTTCGTCACAATATGCGGTGTTTTGTTAAAGGCTACTCTGTTCAATTATTTTTCTGTAATAAGTAATCCATAAACTAAGGTACACCCTTGTGCAAATTAACTGAAACAGCTACTCTAGTTTCCTTTCTTTCACCATACGGTCAGTTTTAGTCCCACTGGAGTCGCAGTCGTATTTTTCCTCGGATTGGGTTATTTACAGAGGTGAGCAGTAATATCAATCTATTTTTGGGATGTAGGATGAAATTTGTTAGGACATGAAAAATATTTTGTCATCCGTGACTGTCAATTAATTGTTCTATGGCTATTGTCTGAGATGGATGTTACTCCAAGTAAGTGTACAATAACTGTAATGCTGCACGAACAGACTGGTAAGCCTTACAGAGAGATCGCGGGTATTGTTGGTGTCAGCCTTTCAACTGTCATTTGTATTATCAAGGCGAAGAAACAAACTGGATCCATCAGTCCAATACGTAAAAGAAAATGCTGTCGGAAGAGAAAAAACGAGGCCAAGAGATGACGGATATGTGATCAGAAAAAGTGTAAAAGATCATAGGAAGACATTTTTCGCCCATATCAATTTAACTTTTGAAAATCAAAACAATGAAATCGGTAAAGTTTCATTAAATAATTATTTTGAAGCACTGCAGTTATATACTCAGCTTCATCTCATATATATATATATATATATATATATATATATATATATATATTGATTGTTTAATTACTTAGTTTCTGGTCATAATAAGATTAGACCAGTGCACATTTGTGTTAAACAGTGTTCAATCCAATTATATTGTAGAACTTTTTAATATTTTCCATTTGCAAATTGTCTGAAGACACTACTCGTGGTAGAAACCTAGGTCGATTAGTTTTCCTACGGCCATAGAATGCGATGGATGTTACTCCAAGGAAGCGTACAGAAATTGTAGCGCTGCACAAAAAACAAACAAACTGAAAGCTTTACAAGGTGATCGCGCATATTGTTGGTGTCAGCTTTTCAACTGTCAGTCGTGTCATCAAGGCGAAGAAACAAAATGGATCCATCAGTCCAAATCGTAAAGGAAAACCGGTCGGAAGAGAAAAACAACGCCAAGAGACGACGTACACGTGATCAGGAAAAGTGTGAAAAGATATTTTTGTTTTAATTAATTTAGAAGTGTGTAGAAATATTTACTTATCAATCTAAATTTAATCGCTTCCATCAGTCAGCAAATGTCGCTTTTGTGAAATACAGCGTATCCATAAAGTTTGTGTGCACTTTAAAAAATTCATAACTTTATTTGTATTTGCGATAGAAATAACTAGCAGTATAGCTCGGCGTTGCTCGGGTGTAATGAAAGCTTTAAAACTAATCCATGGTCCTGGAGCTCAAACTCAGCCTAAAGAATATTTTTGTGACGTTTGGTGAGAATCGGATAAAAATTGTGGATTTGCATAAAGGACATAAAGACAGATAAACAGACACACACACAAACATCTTGCCATATATATATATATATATATATATATATATATATATATATATATACATATATATATTATCGATTTCCTGCACTATTGTAAGAACTGCAACCTTGAAACTTCTGAATATCGTTTCTTATGTCTTTGTCTATGACTGTATTTGATTAAAATCGAACCACTCCTTCTATAACCTGATTTTTTCGATAATCGATTTTCGATATTTATCGGGAGTACCCCGACACAAAACCTAACTACAAACACTTGAAGATGCTTATAGTACAACTGTGTAAATTTTCAAGAAAATCGGTTCAGTCGTTTTGGAGTCTATAGGTAACGGATACACACACAGACAAAGTTTCATTTATAAATAAGTTTAGATTTGTAAAAAGGATTAGAAAGTAAATGTATGTTTTTAAGGTTTTATTGAAATTTTCATTAAGTTTCCATAAGTCTACTATCATTAGCAATACAAAGGGTAATGCGATTTTGCAGTTCATGGAAAACATTTGCCAACTGATTTACAGTAAATCCTGAAATCACATTACTTATTTTAGCTTTCAAATCTTCTAATGAACTAGGTTTTGTTGCATGTTCAATTGTTTTCATATGTCCCCATGAAAAAATCTAATGGAGTCAAATCTGGCGAACTTGGAGGCCAATAAAATGGTCCACCCCTTCCGATTCATCTTTTTAATTATCTAAAATTACAAATTTTGTAAAGAATTATTCAATGACTATACTTAAAATAGGTACATTAAACTTTATGAAATTTTTACCGATTATTTCTATAACAAATACAAATAAACTTAATTTTTTTAAAGTGCACACGGACTTTATGGACACCCTGTACATTAAGTTTTGATGTAAAATATGAGACCAACTGATTAACTTCTCTTCATATCAACCTTAGGCTATCGAATTGTTCCTGCAAACCCTTAAACGGGTGATAACCAGACAAGCAGGAGTCGGAGAATAAAACATTTTTTCGATTCGAATCTTTACTCAATCATGCAGTGTCGGGTAATTATCGTGATGTAGGATAACCCGCTTTCAGTCGACTGGGATGGACATTTTCTGTTTACAGCCGTTTTCAAACAATGAAATACGGATCAGCATTGTTTGTTTACCAGTTCATAAGGAATGATTCCTTTCATATCCCACCATGCACTCATGATCTTTGCATAGCGTTCTTTCGGTTAGCGAGGAGGTCTGATTCCTCGACTGTTAATATTTATTTTGCAAACATGTGGCACAAGGCCAAAAGGGGGTATGTGAAAAGGATGCTCTTCATGTGTCTTACATTAACTTCGCTAGCCTCATTCGCTGACCCAAGCAGACTATACAAAACACCTTTCACCAAAACATCACGTTCTTACTGACCATTCTTACTACAACCACCAAAATACCTCAAAGACTGTGAAGGTCTAACTAATCGCATATGTACAATTTGTCTGTTGGGGGAGGGGGGAACAAATTTAAGAATTGAATACCCTGATGAATATTTATACAATGAATGAAAGTATATACAAAAACCAAACAAAATTGTTGTTAGTAGTAACCCCCACCCACTCCACAAACCTTAACCGTGACAGCTGATTCCTCGACTGTTTCATTTCTCATTGCTAGTAAGAAGCCTTTCTTAAATTGTCGTGGAGGTAACAACTAATAACAGTCAACACGTTGTGGGTGATTCTCTTAAGACGTGTTGTGTGGAGACTTATTTCCAACCAATGAAACCTTTTCAATTCTTGTAGGGTTGTCGTATGACAGGCATTAAATTTTAGCTTAAGTTCCCGAAATCTAGTTGTTGGATTTGTTGAAACAGCAGCATTCAAATCCTCTGAATCGAACGCTTAAACGACCCTCCTTTGGCTCGACCAAGAGACTAAATTTTCAGTCTCGTAACTTTCATCGGATAAATTTTCGGCAGTAAATTTTTATTTACATAAATCTGGCTAAAGGCCAACGAAAGGGTTGTAAGTGTATTTATATTTTTATTAATTTAATTTTATTTTTTCCGGCTGGTTTCCAAGCATAAATATAATTTATTCAATGTCAATTACTTTTTGCTTTTAAAATCCATTATGAAAGGTGTGGGTGTGTGTGTACGCGCGTGCGCTCTGTCTGTTTCATAGTTGGGCACCTCGGAGTAGTGTAATGGTTAGCAAACGTGTCTCGCTAAAACCAGTTACAGCTGAGTAGTGAGTTCGATCCTCTCTAGGTGTCCCATACTTTCGGCCTTGTGCCACATCTAAGCGGCGCTTAGAAAATTACCTGTTTGTTTCATAGTTTTTTAAATATCGACTCTTTACGCGTCATGTTATTAAGCTTTTTTTAATTGCTTATGAAAGTCTGGGGTTTGAGTTTTGTTTAACGGCATAGCAACCTAATGACAGAAAGGTGGGGTTTTAAGGTATGTTCGGTTATAGTGAGAAGTTAATCAAAAGTTCTGTATCCAAAAATATATTGCTGGTAATAATTTTTTTGTCTTCGAAAATGTGTTATGGCAATTTTTTTTCCTTCAAATTTTTTTTTCTATAAAATTCTATTTTTATGCCTATATTTCTATAAAAGTTTAATTTTATACGTTCATGGTGTTTTGACACCAGTTGCTCATAGCTGGGACCCTAACAGGTGCTACCACTCCTGATCAGGATGGACCTGTGAACAACAGCAATGAAAAGGTGGTTCCATGCTCCTCACAACCTCCTAATCAGAGGCCTTGCTGCCGATTGCAGTTTACCGTCATACCCAGGACCTGAAAGCCTGGCGTACTCAAATAAGGGTAAATTTTCGTTTTAGGTACCGACGGCTTTCCCACTTTCAAATTTATCCAAAATAGCATTATTTCTGTGCAAATGTATATGCTGAACTCAAATCAACAATTAGTTATTGAAGAAACTTACCTTTTTTGCTTTGAAAGTACATAAAAAAACGAACTATATCTCCCACTTTTTCTCTCCCGTAACTCTCACGAAGTCATGTAATTAACTGCAGAATGACGTAGCAATTTTGGTCTAATTTCATCCTTTACTGAAACTTCCGGCGATGTACTTCCGGTTTTGAGAGCAATAAGCGTAGAAATACAATAGCGCATTACTTTAATTCCCGGAAGTACATCGCCGGAAGTATCAGTAAATGAAGAAAAATCAAGCAAAAATCTGCCAAAATTCGTTGTATTACGCAGTCCGTCATTCTGCAGTTAATTACATGACTTCGTGAGTGTTACGGGAGAGAAAAAGTGCAAGATATAGTTCGTTTTTTATGGACATTTAGATTTTTTAAAAAAAAGGTACGTTTCTTCAATAGCTAACACTTGATTTGAGTTCAGCATATACATTTGCACAGAGATAATGCTATTTTGGATAAATTTGAAGGGGAAAAGCGACGGGATTTAAAACGAAAATTTACCAATGTAAGGTTTGATTTGTTTTAACGATTTATAAAACCTTTTATTGGTAATTTAAAGGCAGTCAATATGTAAATATTAAGATTTTTAGGAAATAATGTTTACTGATAAAAGTCTTATCAGTTACCCCATAACTGCAGGGAGACGGGATGAAGTCAAAACTTTCCAAAAGCTATTTGCGCGTAAATGAATATATCGAATCCGACAGGAATTTGAACACCGTTTTTCTATTCCCAATTCCGAGGTATTATTCATTGCATCATCCGCACACCCAAGCTTCGGAAATCAAGGGAATAGTTCGAATTAAAGAACACGTCATTATATAATAGTTTGTTTGTCTTGAACCAAACTTATATATAATGTATACTTTGCCATTTATATATAACAAAAAATACTTGAACGGGTACTTGGAATGGTTTTTTGTGGTTAACTCTTTGTATTCCATAAAACATGGAATTCGTTTGCCCGAAATTATTTATTAGATTGCACTGAAAATACGTCAAGTCGAGTAATAAATTCTTAGACAAAATCAATGGCCGATCAATATGAGATCAACTTGGTACATGAGTTTGTGGCATGTTTGTATTATTTCAATTTCTGGCCTTTCAAAAGTGAAGCGATAACTTTTTGTTCCCTTTTAAAGGGGCGGAGAAATCGTGTTCCCTCTTAATTATCCAACGACTACAATATTTTTGCTAATCAGCCATTGGCTACATGACATGTACGTATTTTCTCGTGAACGTTTTCTATATTAACACAATGTTAATCTCGGTTATGACTATCATTTTGTTTTTTCTTCTTTTTCAGGTAAGTGTAACATTTTTTATTTCGGAAGTCCACAAGGATAATTCTGGGAAGATAAGAGAACATGAAGGTAAGTTCATGACAGACTGTAACTTACCGTTGAGACAAACATGATCGACAAGTCTGAAAAGATGGTGCGGGGAAGGGATAGAGCGGAGACGAAAATACTTTCTTTGTCGTTATTTTACGTTTTTAAATTTAGACATTTTTTTTTCTTTTTTATGCAATTTTTTTCTCTTCTAATTGAAATAAGTATTTTTTTCTGCTGCCATGACTTGTGATATTTTCATCTGAATATTAGAAAAAAAATGTGCTGGTGAAATAGTCTGGAAATTACACAAAAGTTGTTTGAACGTAACTACAACTTTTAAATAATTTCAGTCCAAGAAAAGCAATAAAATTACTAAAATGCAATGGGTTGATAAATATTCATTTGTAATCGAGTTATTACACGACCTAAGTTTCTACCATGTGGTGTCTTCAGGCGATTTGCAATAATTGATTTACCATTTTTTTTTTTTTCAAGTGCAATTTTTAAAATTACAAGAAATTATAACGATTTCTTCCATGGTCATATGAAACTAATAGGTATTTTCTGGTATGTTCACACTTAGTCATAATTTCTGTTTCGTTCAATAATTCATTTTTGTTTAGGAATAACATAATCTCTAACTTTTCTTCCTGACACAGTCTACATATTTTGCCACCGTTGTAAGGCTTGCATGTTTTCACTATACTCCACGTTATGTCTGGGTCTTTTCCATAATTTAATTTCAATTTCCACACGTAGCTAGCCAATTTTGTACAATTTAAGTTTACTATTTCTAGGTCGCGTAATAACTACTATACAAATGAAGAATATTCAAAAGTTCTACAATATAATTGTATTGAACACTTTTTAATACAAATGTGTACTGGTCTAATTTTATTATAACCAAAAACTAAGTAATTAAACTATATGAGCGAACAATGAAACTTCGGCCATTGCGTTGAAATTTTTAAAGATCAAAATTGATTGGAAAGCCAAAAAAAAAAAACACGAAAGAATTCCGCAATCAAGAAATGCGAAAGAAATTGTTAGATTAGGGCTTCTGGTTTTATTTATCCATTTCAACTCTTTAATGACATTTCGTTTAAGATTAAAACTTATTACGCACACACATTATTATTATTATATATATATATATATTCCGCCGTCCACTTTTTTCTCTTGACATATTCAACTTCAGCGTTAATATTTTAAAATATTGAAGAATGAAAAAATCTCAGTTGAACCCCAATGAAAAACGAGATTTAAACCGGTTAGTCATTCTTTTGTTTCTTATTTTTTGTCATCATTTATATGCCTGTAAGTATGAAGTTTACCTTGTTTTATGCCATTATATATTTTTGTACTTCAAATAATTTACTTAAAAATATGTATGGTAGAGCGAGCAAAAGTAATCGCTTCACTGTCAATTTGTTAATTGGGGCTTGCGTTTCGGAATATTTTTGACGAAAACTTCAAGCTGCAGCACAAGTTAAAAATGATGTTTAGAAGTGATTTAAATTAAACTTCGTTGACCGAGTTTGTACATGCAGACATTTCTTCGTTTTGCTTCATAGGTGGGTGGTTAGTTAAAAAAACAAAAAAAAACTGCTTCATACTCACTAGTTTTACACTGGTTTGTTTCCTGCGACCCCACCCCGGTTGTTAACTTCTTTTGTGTTCCTAGCCTGTTCCCGGCTTTCTCTTTTGTTATGATCCAAATCGAGATTCCCAACGTCCACAGTTTGTTTTTGGGCCCCATTTTTATCTTGACTGGGTCAGTCTTTGATTTTCCCATTTCGTTATTTGTTTTCTCTTTTCCATTTCCCTTAGCGAGTGTGTTGCTTGATTTCGCCTTTTGGTGAAATAGAGTAGCCATTCTAAATTTTGTGGGTGGACGGGACTTACTAACATTTTTTAATTTTCGTTTAAAGATTTTGTTATATTGGAGCTTGTCTTTCATCCCCTCCCCTTTTTATTTTAATATCATTAAATCTTTTAAATATATTTTTGTACATAGAAGCACATTTTTATGTCATGGGTTTTGTTTCCCCTATTTTAGGTGCCCCTTATAAATGTGTGGTATTGTGGTGCGAGAAGGATTTGGGGGTGATGGATGGGTTCTTGCGGTGAATGAAGAAATTCTAACGAGTGATTGGGTCGTGAATGCGATTAGCTAGGAATAGGATAGTTACCGAAGACCGCCCTCCACCTACCCACTTTTTTCGGCCTTGGGCCACATTTCATGTATTTTCATGAATAAATATATTATTTACATTGGTTTGTTCAATGAGTAATAAAATGTAGTTTTGGTTTCTTGTTTACGACCCCACCCATGTTTACCTTTGCAGTTTGCCTTTTCTTTTTCTTTTTTTTTTTTTAAATCATACTAATCGTTCTGAAGAAATGTTGGACGATAAAAAGTTCCGTTTTAATAATGTGCTCCGGCATTTTTTAATACCGTTTATAAATTCTATGTTATAAAATGTTTATTATATACAGTTGATTTTCTAAGCGCCGCTTAGATGTGGCACAAGGTCGAAATTACGGGGTACTAAGTGATGCTCGAATTTACTCAGTTGTGATCGGTTCTAGCAAGACAAGCTTGCTAACCGTTACACCACGTTGTTTATATATATATATATATATATATATATATATATATATAGTACTGTACTTATACTATACGCTGATTTATTTACTTAACTTAGCTTTATCACAATTTTTCAAGCTTGGAGCACTCTATGGGAGACTAATCTAACTCGTTATTCATTAGTAATGGTCAATCAGTATCTGACATCGAGTCGCTTTATCTTTTGTACTAGTTCGTTTATGATCATTACCGATTGTAAGGTTCAGTTTTACTTCCTGACAAAAGCCGGTGTCAATAATTACTAATAGCCTCAAGTTCCTACTAACGTGCTAGTCGTTAAAACATTTTTTACTTTTTATCAAATTGCCGAACATTTGCATGCTACATTGTACAATTTAATGGCCATAGAACGTCTTATCTAGTAAATAGACAGATTTTTTTTAGCGTTCAACGAATGATGTTACCATAGAATTATAACATATTAAAAAAAAAACTTAAATTTGAATTTTAAGAGGTAATAGAAATTGCCATCGATGTAGTGATATGCTTCAATATTTAGGCAATCATGGCTCTTCACAGTATCCCTGTGCATTGACATGGTTTTTCTTGGGAAGTGTAACGGAGTGGTTTTAGTTGGGTTCTATAGTTTCACATTTCCCTTAAAGTAGGATTGACAACGAAGTTCAGTCTGTTCTGCTATTTTCATGCCTTTTCAAAGGATATCTGGTTGGTTACCATGAATAAGTACAAGTTTATTATCCCCGTCTCTTTAGAATCCAACAGTAATGTGTAACACCGGTAGTTCTTTTGTATAGTGTCTGTCATGCAACTAGATACACACTTCTTTATAAAGTAAGGTGATCTTACATTGGTTTTGTGTACAGTATTATTTTTCAGTCAATGCCCAGTTTGTTTTCACCTCTCAGCCTACATTGTAATCTATTCGGAAAGCTGTTTTATTTCTCAATACTGCGCTCATCAATTGTTAGATCGATGATTTATCATTGTAATCACCGTGTGAAAATATTTCAATTACAAGTATCCGTTATAATCACATTTTGAAATACTAAAGTCAGATTAAAAAATAAATTCGTTAATGCTTCATTTTTTTTTTTTCGTTTAGGATACGAAACTGAGCCAATATTGGTTTTTGAGGAAATATCTAATTCTTTTTTTAATCATTTCACCCCAAGCAAGGCAGTACTGCTACTGATGTGCAGGGGGCTTCATAAGAGAGTAAAAGTTTTAGGCAGGAGGAGAGTGAAGAGAAAAACGAATCAGCTACAGGGGTAAAAGAGAACGGGCAAGAGAAGATGTGAACACAGGAGTGAAGACAGTTGCGAAGGTAGAGAGAAAGGAAAAGAACAAGATACACTAGGTGATGTAGAAAGGGCTGGTGTTAAGTGGATAAGAGATAGGAATTGACATTGCATTTAAATTACCGGAGATTGTCAGGAAAGCAAGTATACGGAGGGGAATTCCACAGGCGGGAAGTGCGAGAAAAGAAGCTGGTAGAGTAGAATTGCCGGCTGCATTTGGTTGATCTAACTGTAAATGGGTGGGTCCTTGTTGCCAGTTTGGTTGCACGAGCAAATTCTTGTAGAGGAGGACACCAATGACCTAAGTTAATTGGAGCAGAAGCCATGAAAATATTTGTAGAAGAGACAGAAGGAAGCCACATACCGCCGGTGAGAAAGTGGCTGGAGTCGAGCTGCCAGGTCGGGACCAATTACATTAGATTTTCTTTTGGAGCCTGTCGAGAACGCTGAGACGAACAGCAGAGGTGCCTGACCAGATGTGACAACAGTATTCCATGCACAGTCGGATGGTTTATTTGTATATGTGCAAGATGGATTCAGACGAAAAATTTCCTGGCCCGACACCGTGGCTCAACCTTCCTAGCAGTGGGTTTAGCTATTGATTGAAGAAGTGGGATTTCCTTAAAAATAATCGAGCAGTAAAATAGTCCGGTGTCCCCTCTCTACAAAGGGACGTATGTTCTTTTCCTACCGAAGAACACATTCTCTTCGACTATGCAACCCGATAGACGTAATAGACGATATTTAGAATCACAATGAAGTGCCTTTAAAATATGATAATCTCCCACATAATAACGCTTGAGGTAATAAAAATGTCGGGTAAAAAAATCTATTGAATTCTTTCGATATAGACAAGCCAATCTGGACAGTTTATAAAAATGAATCGGAACGTACCAGCTAAGATCCGTAGTGGGTTAGCAGGACAATTTGCATACGCTTGTCAATTCATCTGGGTCTTCAGTTGTAAATTTGTCTCTTTTCCCAGATTATTATTTTTTTTTTTTTCATTTTTTTCAGTACGAGTAAACAATTTTCGGGCTATTGTCTTCATCTTTACTATATTCACGTTGTACTCTCAGATCTTTAAGTGATTGAAATTTCGAACTGAATCTGGGTAGATTGTTCTGGTTCCACGTGTCATTCGATTGTGGATATCTCAGTATCAGTGATTTTCTTTTTAAAATCAACTTTCTAAGTTTCCGTTCGCCTTATGTAGCCAGGTATTGATCTTCCAACTGTTTAGGTCAAGTCACTGGATTCAACCAACATTTTTAGCCATTAGACCATGTGTTGTTGAGGACTTCCGTGTATGAATTTTTGGGACTTAAAAATCTAATGTAAAAAAAAAAAAAAAAAATTTTTTTTTTTTTTTTTTACCAGATCTCATATTAGAATTTGTGGTTATTGTTTTTCTCTAGCACTCCGTATTAATGGTACTCATATTGCATTCATGTCTATGCTTGTCCGGCTTAAAATTTTTGTGGCCTTGCTGATTGCTTAAGTTTTTAATTTCTAGTGATGTTCTGTCAATTTCTTTCAACCTCATTCCACAAGGCGCGGTGGTCACCTTTCGTATGTGGTCAGTCATATCTAATTTCTTTCAGTTTCTGTTCCTGTTACTTTTTTATGGTGTTCCTGGACTCTTACCTTTCGGACTGTTTTTTTTTTTTTCCTGCATATTTCTGACGGCAGCTGCATGGGATGGCGTGCATACAATCCTTAATCATGCTCTCTTCTGTAGACGGCCTTAAAAGGTTCTGTTCGAAATTCTAGTCACCTGAAGGTGGCCGTGTCATACAACGGCCGAAAAGTCGTGAATACGTTCATTTGGTTGTCTTGAACTTTATCAATAGTGCAAATAATTAAAATACCTCATTTTCAGAAATATAGACAGGTATGAGTAAACAAGTGCGTTTTTCGGCATCGATCTCAAATAAAACTAATTACGCAGACAGACGTCGGATATTCTGCACAACGCCATTCAATTGCTGGTAATGATTGACCGTTACAGTTGAGTGCAGAAAAAATGTTTTTGTTTCTAAAGCTTAATATTTTTTTGATGGAGTTAAGTTTTCGTAACTCACGCTATCAACTGGATACTTGAAAGGGAAATGCTAGCCTTTCTCTTAGTTTTGTTCTCCGCCTTTCTTTTTCATCTCAAGAACTGAAATTTTTTAATGAAAGGAGAAAAGGCTAAGACAATGTATTGCAAAGAAAAGTTTAAACTGATCTCGAGCACAAAGTTTCCTTGATGTGAAATAGATGTTGTAGTTGCTTTTTTTTGTTTTTTTTTTATATTTTTATTTTTTTTGTACACTGCATTTTTTTTTCAATATATTTTCTTTCTAAGCAGCGAAACTTGTTTAATGTCTGATATCAAATGGTTACAGACAACTTAAAAAATATCAGTAATCTTTTTCTTAAAGGTAGTTTGAATAACTAACTCAAGTATTGGTCTAGCCCAAAAACATATTTTCTAGTTTTGTTATATAGCGTTAGGAGGATTTTGGTTTTAAAGCACATTACATTGTTTTCCTATCAGCGTTCATGTGTTTTAAAAAAATGGTCACAATTGTATTTTCCTTCACTCATACTGAAAATAAGCAACTTTTTTGACGACTTGTTTTTTAAGTAATTGAGACGAAAACGCAAGAAAATAAGTTTGTGCGAATAATCGAACGTGTCAAAATTGGTTTGACGTTTGTACTGAAGACAGATGACTTAAAGATGCTATACAATTGGATAAGACGGTTGAGGTTGATGATCATCTAACCAGAATATCCATTAAGATTAATGAACGTCTTATGACACAGAACAGCCCGTAACCCTAAACTCAAAATAACTAAAAGTATGTCTCAATTTGGTGAAGTTTGGCTTTCAGTCAGTTAAGTGCCATACGTGATACACGCGTTGGGCGATCATATCTCGAAAGAGACATGACTGACTGGGTAGAAGATTATCCCGAAGTATGTTTCCATTGCTTTTTGCAGTAGACTGGTTGCTAGCCAAGGCTACAGAACCCAATTTGTCCTATTATTTAACCCATAACTGGAGGGAAGAGATGGAGTAATACTTTTCTCAAGGGTATTTGTAAGTGAATGTAACGAAGTCAACTGGAATTCGAACTCGGCTCTCCGATTTGTAGTTCCGAGTCGATATCCACGGTACCACAACGCACACCCTGATGTTTGGCTTTAACATGCCTTAATCGAGTAAAACCTACTGAGTTGTGTGGATTTGCTACTCAAAGGCAAGGCAGACACATTGTTTTTTCAAATAGATTAAGATTCGGGTGTTTAACAATATTTGCGCGAATATTATTGGAAATCCTCAAAATCCTTTCGGCTTTCTGTTTAAATAGCCTGGCAGATTGACCTGTTCGTCTTTGTTTGGCAGCCAGTCTATAAGGTCAACTCTGACTTCAAAACCGTAATAACCGGCTTAAATCCTGACCCTCAGCAATGAGGTGGTGATAGGAGAAATAAACAAACGACTTTTACTGCTTGCGTACTCCTAAGTGCTAAGGAATATCTTATTTTTAAGTTTCCCATTATGACATGTCAGTAACGAGACACTTTCTCAACAAAACTGACCTGGAGACAAAACAGAAGAATCGTAATTCCCCCACCCCCACTAATCTGCAGAAATTCCATTTTCGACTCTCCGATTCTGTTTTCCGGTTCGAGTAATTTGCAATTCTCTCCAGACTCCTAAATATATTCTCGAAGCAAATCAAAACACGTTTCCAATATTCTAATAGAATACTAGCGTTAAATTTAATTGGAAAGATCTGAAAGAGGCTCATGTTTGACGAGCTGTATGTGAATTATAATAAGACGTTCTCATCACGCTGAACGAACTTTTGATTTAAAAGTTGGACAGCCATTTTCAGAGGCGAGAACAAATATATTGACAAGACACCGAAGAGACTTCAATACGAGTGTCTTTACATTTACGCGATATGATTCAAGCGTCAATACTTTCTGACCTTTTTATAACCTGATTCCGACTAAAGGGTTCACGTATTGATTATAAAATGACGTTAGTTGCTGTTATCACTTATCGTAGTCGCTGAAGCTAGTGAATGATTGCCTTCACCGAAGGATTTTCAGTTCGCTATTATGCGCACAACCTATATACAAGGCCACTTTCAAGGAATAACTCGATTGATGTGCATTCGATTAATGTTTTCATTTAGTGTGCTTAAATTTTTATATAACAAAATTCGATTAGTGCATACATAATTAGTGTGGTGAAACAACTAGGCTTGATCATAGTAATTGAAAATTGATAACTATATCGCTTGTCAAGTATTACGTTAAGTAGTCATATTTAAAAATAGACGATTATAAATAAATGAATTTTAGAAGTCTATAATAAAATAGATTTTTGAATATTAAACTTTTATTTAATCTGATGTTTTTTTTTTCATATTTATTTCGATGGTCTTAAAAGGAATTTTCTGTTTTTTTTTTGTTTTTGTTTTGTTTTGTTTTTTTTTCTTGTGTGTGTTAAAAATAGAGGATATAATTGAATATAGAAATTTACATTTATTCAAAAATATCGAAATATAAAACACTAGCAGTATAGCCCGACGTTGATCGGGTGTAATGAAAGCTTTAAAACTAATCCATGGTCCTGGAGCTCAGACTCAGCCTAAAGAAGAGTGAGAATCGGATAAAAATTGTGGATTTGTATAAAGGACATACAGACAGACAAGCAGACACGCACACAAGCATCTTGCTTTCTATATATATATATATATATATATATATATATATATATATATATATATATCGATTTTCTGCAATATTGTAAGAACTGCAATCTTGAAACTTCTGAATATAGTTGCTTATGTCTTTGTCTATGAGTGGATCAAATTTGATTAAAATCGGACCACTCCTTCTAGAACCCGATTTTTTTGATTATCGATTTTCGATATTTATCGGGGATACCTCGACACAAAACATAGCTAAGAACACTCGCAAATGCTTATAGTACAACTGCGCAAATTTTCAAGAAAATCGGTTCAGCTGTTTCGGAGGCTATAGGTAACAGACACACACACACACAGTTCCATTTATAAATAAGTTTAGATTTAGTTATATGCATTTACTATAGACAGATTATAAACTTCTCAGGTTAAATGCTAATGATTACGTTTGGAAGATCTTGAATTAAAAATGTTTCAGTACCGCCAAATACAAGAAGAATAAAAGAATACCATGCGGCAAACCACTCCAAATATGTTTTTCAGAAATAAAATATGATAACTGAACATTAATTCCTACCATTTTATTGTATCTTCTTGTATGTACCTATATTTTAACTAGTTTGCAAATTAGAAACTGTGGAAGACACTAAAATGTGAGGAACAAATTACGTCATTTTTTTTTAATCATTTCACCCCGAGCAAGGCGGTAACACCACTGATGTGCAGGGGGCTACGTAAGAGTGAAACGATTGGGAAAGAGCCGGAAACCACATCCTAAACAGGGAACAAGGGATGAGCCTCTACACTTGTTCAATAGACGTGGGTGGAGTGTGAACCGGGTGATAGTTTAGTCTATCTACTCCAATTAATGTTTAAAATATTATCTTAGAAGTTATTATATTATTCAGTTAATGCATGTCTTTTAATGTACACATAAACCGCACTAATTAAGGGATTCCTGTATTTATATATATATATGTACGCAAAATAAAATGTGGCAGAAATTTGAGAAATGTAGGAAGGGTCATGGTCTTGTCAATCTTGCATTAACTTAACGTATTTAAATACGATAATCTTTCTTTATCCCTTTCAACATAACACTGCATTTATTATTTCAACCATCAATCACCACAAGGCTATTGTTCTTTCTACAGAAATTGTGATATTCTTATTTACAATATCATAGCCATTGTGATTTTAAAAATTATTCAGATAGGAATTTTTTTCTTATTTCTTTAAATTTTCTCATGCTAAGAAAAATATTTACAAGGAAAAAGTCATTCGTATATGATCCTCAAGAAGGTTTAATATGGCATAGATAATGTTAACCAGTCGGTAATCTGGGAGAAAAAGTAAAATTTAAATATTGTGTAAACAACAAAAAAAAAAACCTATAACTCAAGAAGAAAATTCCCATATCACCAATGAATTCGACCTATATATTGATTTAATAGTATAACTTAGATACCAGCAATTATTGAGTACCCAATGAGGATCGAACTCGCATTTCGAACAAGACAATTTTAGTTACCTTTCCACCATGTCTAAGTACTGCAACTCGAATTATATATGAGGTTTGTACGGTGCTAGACCTCAATATCCCTTTCTTCGATTACATATTAACCAATCAGAGAGGATCTTACTGTTCATATGCGGACAGATATGGAAGACCGTCACTAGAGACGTACCACTGAGTATGCTTGTCCGTTGGCTGACTCTAGAATTCGTCGTGACACACGTAGTTTTTCTTGACCAACTTTTCGCACTCAGGTTTGTGAGCTTCCCACGATCTCCAGTCGAAATACCGCTCTCTGAGATCTCGCGATTTTTCTTAAAGTATACGTTCTTAAACGTGATTCCAGAGAACGCGACTAGGCAGCGGATGTCGATCTCGAAAGATTATTCCGCTGTTTTAACAAGCGGGAGAAACTTTCAAATAGTAGTAATTTGAAAAGAACTAAAATACAGTTGTCTTGCAGATATTATTGACGTTAATATTACATGGTTAGCTGCTTTTGTGTTGACTTTATATTATATATATATATATATATATATATATATATATATCACTTTGACTTAGATAAATAGCAAGCAACGTAGCCTGGAAGAGCCTTACCGTTAAAGTGAATACGATATCGAACGCACGGGCATGCGCATACATTTGTACATAGTTGGGCGTTCTTAGACAATGAGAAGTCCTATTGCTCAGTAGAAAACAGAAATACATATTCCTCATTTGGCGAGATAGTGTTTTGATCAAAATTGTATGCAGTGTAAATAACGTTTCGTTTTTGTTATTACAAGCAGAAACCAACTATTTTCAGGAGTGACGCCAGATTTATAGACCGTATCTTTGAATAACTGAATGCTATTAACCATTTACGTAACAATGATGATCGAACTGTAGCTATAAAGATCTGTGACAAGATATAAAATAACCATGAATTGTTCCTAAAACGGACAATTATTATCCTGAAATATTTCAACATCAAATGACGTCTCACGGACTTAAAATCTACAACCACGATTGGGCAGCGCATTGTTGGAGCAAATTGTGCAATCTGTTTCATTCTCAAACATTTAACTCTCATGTCTTTTACTCCGCTTTCTTTGCTTGACATAAAATAAGCTTAATGCACCCATTAAGGATTGATCGTGCTTTACTGCGAGATCATTTTACTGTGGATCACACGGAGAAAAGCGTTTCCTTGGATATAAGGTTTAATTCAATTATCTTAAAGAAGAATTACCTATCATTTCTTAATCAATGCCTTTTATATTTTCTATTGTTCTTCTCAATTACCGTTTTGAAAAGAGTTTTTCAATGACCATCCGAGCGATAAGTCTCTACAACCTCTGTCTATTTAGAAAATAAATAGTCTTCAAATATATTTATTCGTCAATTGTTGCTATACAAACTTTATAAAGATTAATCCGCTTCACTTGATTGTTTTGTAAGTCTGTCATATGCAAGACAGCTTCCTATGATTCTTTTCACAGAATTCGTGTTGTCAACCGGAAATTCTCATGTTGGTGACATCCGAATTCAAGGGACAATGAGTTAATTATAAAGAAAAAATATTGGCTGCCGGACAAACCATCAAATTTTTGTTGTTTAATTAATAAGTATAACTTGCAAAAAGTAAAATATCATTGCTTCGTTTTTCTGAAGTAATATGAGGACCAAGATCAACAGACGGTTGTGCCAGCCTCGAGAGTTAGATAATTTCCAGAAACAGAAGTTGATTTTCAAGCTCAGATAAAATCCCTGATGAATACTTATTATTATTATTATTAGAATAATTACATATTATCTAAACTTATTTATAAATGGAAGTTTGTCTGTGTCCGTTACCTATAGACTCCGAAACGGCTGAACCGATTTTCTTGAAAATTTACACTGTTGTACTATAAGCGTTTGCGAGTGTTCTTAGCTAGGCTTTGTGTCGAGGTACCCCCGATAAATATCGAAAATCAATACTCGAAAAAATCGGGTTATAGAAGAAGTGGTCCGATTTTAATCAAATTTGATACACTCATAGACAAAGTCATAAGAAACGATATTCAGAAGTTTCAATTCTTAAGAGTGCAGAAAATCGATTATATATATATATATATATATATATATATAAGGCAAGATGTTTGTGTGTGTCTGTTTATCTTTTTGTATGTCCTTTATACAAATCCATAATTTGTATCCAATTCTCTCCAAACTTCACACAAATATATTCTTTAGGCTGAGTCTGAGCTCTAGGACCATGGATTAGTTTCAAAACTTTCATTACGTCCGAGCAACGCTGGGCTATACTGCTAGTTTTATATAAAGTAGAAAAAATTTAGTGACGTCTTTTCGTATTCCTTCCTGACGGCTATAACCTCCAGGAATTTAAATGCAATGTCAATCCCCATCTTTTATCCACTTAACCCTTTCCACATCACCCCGGGTATCTGGTTCTTTTCCTTTCTCTCTATCTTCGTAACTGTCTTCACTCTTGTGTTCATATCCTTCTCTTGCCCTCTTTCTCTCACTAGCTGGTTCGTACTTGTCTTCACTGTTTTCCTGCTTAAAACTTTAACTCTCTTATGTAGCCCCCTGCACATCAGTGGCGGTACCGCCTTGCTTGGGGTGAAATTATTTTAAAAAATCATCTTTGGTAATCACTCGGTACCACAAAAATGGATGTTTTCTTTCCGAAATGAAAGCAAAAAATTACTACCTGCTGTTTTAAAAGATTTGCCAAAAATCAAGGAATTACTTGATTCAAACAAAATAAGCAATATTCTGTAATAAATTAATTGCATATTGATTAGATTTTGTCTGTCTTTCTGGGATAAAGTATTGTAACTATTTACCCTGTTCGAAACTGTCTTAATTTTTGTTATATTTACGACGTCTCAGCCGGTCTCTCTTCTCCAGCCTTCCTCAGGTGATATCGGTTGAAATTTTGAACCGAACACATTTACTCCACTGGGATAGATTGTTTTAGTTCCATGTGTCATGCCTATTCAAAATATATCGGTTTATTTCTCTTTTAGTAACTCAACTCTATTTTTTGTTCGCGTATGATGTGGCCAGGTATTGAACTCTTGACTCTTTGGGTCAAGTCATTGGATTACTTAGACGTCAATTTTAACTTCACCTTTTTTTATATCTTTTTTGTACTTTTTTGGGTGTCCACGAAGGTTTTATTGGAAACATATTGAAAATGGATGTTGAATCTTAGCAAAATAAAATAAAACTCAAATAATTTTTGCGAGTTTGTGGTTGCATAATTTAATAACGCGTTATTGACTTTCAGATTGAAAAGAAAAAATAACTTCTAATTTTTCAGTGTCATTTCGAAATTTACCATCCGTGTTCGTCAAAAGCATAGTTTATTTGACATGTTTGAATTGTATAAAAAATGAAAATTGAATGTTATTTCTATATGAGCATTTTTTTTTTTTCATTTTAAGAACTGTATTTTATGGTCGTTAAAACGGAAATTGTTTTCTAACGAAGCAGTAATATAAATCTTAAACTCGGGATAATTGAAAAAAGACAATTGGGTGCAATTAAATATTTTATGATATCAAACGGTTAAGTAAATAACTAAGAATAAAAACAAAAGCATAATTTTACTAGTTTTAATAAATCTGCTTTTATACTTTTAATATAAAAATAAAAAAGCATTTTTATTTGATTTTACTTACAGTAAGGTTCGCCCTGTACATGGCCCAAGCCCGAGGACGGCTTGCGTTATATGATTACGTTAGGAAGGAATGATAGTGGTTAACTCTAGACTAAAACAGGTTAAGATTGTAGTGATTGAAAAAACACCCACTTGTGAGTAGGTTCTCCGAAGTAGCGGTTCACGGCAAGAGGCTGTTCGAGTGGAACTTCTCCCCGATGGGATACGGGTGCGGGAATCTTGTATACTGCAATGTGACCAGCATGGTGGGGCTGCTTTTTTTTCTTTTTTTTTTTTTTTTACGTGAGCTTTTTAAGTCTTAAGTTTCGGGACAGAACTATTGATTTATCATATTACGATCTTCATGTGCCATGTCCTTTCAGGACTTAGGCAATCCTTGACTTACACTTGCTCCTGTCTCTTGTCGGTCTTACTAATTTTCCTCTTGGTACCTCTCCTAAACTCCGCGGCGGTTATCCATTTGCTCAAACTTATCAAATGCCTATCGCTGCCTTTCCCTCTCTCTCTATTCCTTTATCCGTCCTGTGAGTAGAATATTCTCTAGACCCTCCTTCCTCATTACGTGTTCCAGGAACCTCAGCTGTGTTAAGTATAAGTTTTCTTCTCATTTGAGTCATCTCCAACACCCGTGCGTAAATAAACATTATTTTCATTGTTTTAAGCAAACAGTAAGCATTAGTTGATTAATGCTTGAATTTAATAATCGATCTGAAACATCTCCAGGACAAATTCTGTATTTGTAAGGTTTGTTTGCATTTTTTCGTCTATAATGGCGGTTTGATGAGGGAAGAGTGAACGTGTCAATGTTTTCAAAATTCATGTTCCTTTCCGTCAGGGAATTTTCCTTTTTATACGGAGTGGCTTTAAGCTATTCTATTTTAAATAAATCCAACCTTGAACTTCAAAGAAGGCATTTAAATCATTTAAAATGCTTCATATTTGTTTTTGTTTGTTTTTTATTAGAAAGTTTGTAGCGGTACCGATTAAAATAATTTTTGAGAGCGAGGGATTTAATTATTAATTTAATTTTGGCTTATTCTTTGAGGAAGTATTATTTGATTTTTTTTTTTAATATTAATATTTAATCAGCTTTGTTCAGGCGATATATATCTTCCTCTAACACATAAGTCAGTAGTCACTCTTTCTCAATGATTATAAGGCACTAAGACGTGGCTGGCACAATTACAACTGAGCACTGAGTTTGATCTTCGTTAGGTGCTTTCGACCTTGTGCCACATCTAAGCTACGCTTAGAAAATCCCCCTCCTTTCATTGTTCCGAATCATGCTAATATCTATTTCCTTTGTAGGGAAACATTCGACATTCAATGACATCTGTTGACTGAAATTTATAAATCTTTCTATTAAAACACTTTTTTCTCAAGTAAAAAATTACTGTATAATGTTCGATATTTGGGATGAATATCAGTCAGTTAAGTGCCATACGTGATGCACACTTGAGCGATCATGTCTCTAAAGAGACATGACTGACTGGGTAGATGATTATCCTGCAGTAGGTTGCCATTACTTTCTGCGGTAGACTGGTTGCCAGCCAAGGCTATAGAACCCAATATGTTATTTAACTCATAGGGCCCGGAAATTCTTTCCGCCTGAATCTATCCGGCACTTATACAAATCTACCATCCGCCCGTGTTTTGAATATATCTGGTCGGGTGCCCCTACTATTTTCCTCGGGCTTCTTGACAAAATACAGCGAAGAATCTGTAACGTGATTGATACAGACTTAGCTGACCGCCTGCAGTCATCCTCTCACCGGCGTGACGTGGCTTCCCTGTGCCTCTTCGATAAATACTTTCATGGCTTCTGCTCTGATGAACTTAAATCACTGGTGCCCCGTAGATACTAGATTGTCAACTAGGTCCCACCCTTTTACAGTGAAACCGATGAAATGTAACCGCAATTTCTACTCCAACAGCTTCTTTTCTCGCACTTCCCGACTGTGGAATTCCCTTCCGCATGCTTGCTTCCCCGACGAGTTTAAATGTAAGGTCAATAGACACCTCCTAACACACTAACCCTCCCATTCTCTCCAACTCTCCCCCTATGTACATCCTAACTCGCCTATCGCCCTGTGCAACCCCCTGCGCTATAGTGGCAGTAGAATGCCTTGCTTGGGGTGACATGATTAAAACAAAAAACAACTGGAGGGAAGAAACGGATTAATACTTTTCCCAAGGGTATTTGCGCGTAAGTGAATGCAAGGATTTTAACCGGAATTCAAACACGACTCTCCGATTTTTCGTTCCGAACCGATATTCCCTGCACCACATCGCACATCCGCTCGGGATGGATATACTCTACTGAAATCTGCTGAAAAATTAGTTTTTCGTTCTTTTGCCCAGACTACGTGGCTTATTGATATACCTAGATGTAAAAGATTAAATACTAATACTTTTACCTGAATGCAATTCAATACAAGTTTCAGTCACCTGTTTAATGTTTATCTCAGTGTCTGCAACTTTGAAGTACTTTTTTCCCCTTCTTTATAGATAGGAACAGCACAAGAAAACAAATCTTTCCACTATCTTGCGTGTTTCACCAAAGATTTCGATTTCGGTACACATCCACTGGGATGTGTGTTCATGTGCGTTCACCTTTTTTTTTAAAAAAATACCGTAATATAAAATGAGTGTGCTTCTATCGATGTGTGTTTCTGTCCCTTGTGCCTGTTGGCATTTGAGTGTACACACCGTAATTTGGTTCGTCTGATGGAGCTATTTACTAACTCTTCTTTCGTTTAATTTATAGAAATAGAATCTCGATAACTTTAATACACTGAACCCTCAAAGGATCCGTGAGATCAAACCTCTTCATTTTTCTTCTCTCCCTACCCTCCCACCAAAAAAGAATTTTTTTTTCTTCTCCGAAGTTAAATATTTTTACTTTCTTCCTAATTTTTTTCTTTGATTTTCTGTTCTACTGTTTCTTTTTTTTTTTTTCGTTTTTTTTTTTTTCGTTTTTTTTTTTTTCGTTTTTTTTTTTTTTTTTTCATATTTTTTTCCCCCCCCTTTCTCTGATGTAATCAAACCCCGTAGCAACAGCTAAGCCCCTTCTCGCTATTAACTTTTCATTTTTAGATTTGTTATTTCGGTATTCATTTTCTTTTGAATTGTATTTTATTTTCCTTGCTCCCTTTTATTGCGTTCCTGGTTCCATTGTCTTTAACTTTTTGTTATATTATTGTCTCTTTCCCTCTCTCTCTCTCTCTCCGTCTCTTGTCTCTCTCTCTCTCTCTTTCCGTCTCTTGTCTCTCTCTCTCTCTTTCCGTCTCTTGTCTCTCTCTCTCTCTTTCCGTCTCTTGTCTCTCTCTCTCTCTCTTTCCGACTCTTGTCTCTCTCTCTCTCTCTTTCCGTCTCTTGTCTCTCTCTCTCTCTCTTTCCGTCTCTTGTCTCTCTCTCTCTCTCTTTCCGTCTCTTGTCTCTCTCTCTCCGTCTCTCTCTCTCTCTCTCCGTCTCTCTCTCTCTCTCTCCGTCTCTCTCTCTCTCTCTCCGTCTCTTTTTTCCCGTCTTTCTGTAATTAGAGGTCCTTGATTTTTATAATGAGACTCGCTTCAATCATATTTTTTTGTCAAAATTCAATAGTGACGGACTTTGTCTCGAGCTTCAGCTTTTTCTTTTCTTCTAGGTACACCGATGTTTTTTAATGTTGTTAAATTGAATAAAATTACGTTCGATTCTTTTCTTAATAGTTTACGAAATGAAGTTTGGATTTTACTGAATTCGTAATTAGACATTTTGTCCGAATTCAAAAAGACTAAACATATTTCTTTACATTCCGAAAAGGTTTGTTACTGAAATATAACAAGGGGTCTAAACTTTAATCTCACACTTTTTAAGATTCATTGGACATTGCCAAGGTTAACTATGATTGTAACAGCTTTCAGTTGCTCCTGTATGTACATAGGTAAATTAAAGTTGCTTCCATAAGAAGTCGAGAATTTAATCTCACGCTAATATGGTGACACTTGGAGATAAACAAAACTGCGACATTTTGTTTTTAAGGGTGGTAAAGATTCATGACTTTTTGTCGAAAAATATTTTAATTTAACATAGTTCATCTTTGAAAAAACTAATGTTATTTAATGTTTTAGTCTAAAATTATTTTATCAAGGAAATGAGTAACTTTGTTCTAAACTAGATGCTAACGAAAAGGTTCGCTCAGAGTAATTTAAGTAATGAATTATTTTGTGACGTTATTTTCTTACTATTAATTTAAATGGACTTCATTAATTTATATGAAATCTTGACAGAAGCCAGATTAAACCACAAAAATGAAAGATTTCTGCCATATCTGCGCTGGAGATGTTCAGTCCTCACTTTCCTGCCTTAATAGAAGTCAAACGTGTCTCTCTGACCCTGTGGGTGACGAAATATGTTATATACAACAACCCCTTTACCCACGTTCTACAATCCTGAACGCCAACAGGCCTGACTTTTTCAGCTGGGATTCACCATATTACGGACACAAAGATGGATCATCCTCATTTTCTTCGTATTCGAGAAAGTTCCTTTCAGACAGCTTTCTAATTTGACATTATTCCTGCCCATAAATACTAGATACAACTTATTTTCTGAACGAAACGAAATCAATGATTCTCTATATAGCTGTTTAATCACTTTCTTGTTACCTCAGTACAAATTGAACCTAAACTGACTCTACGGAAAATTGAACCCTGTTCAGTGATTTCAACCGCTTTTAGTGACTTCATAATTAATGTGCGTCATGGTGCAGTAGAATTGGGCTCTTTAGCCTTGGTTGGAAACCAGTCTACCACAGAAAGTAATGGCAAACTACTGCTGGAATAATATTCTGCCCAGTCAGTCATGTCTCTTTCGAGACATGATCGTCCAAACGTTTATCACGTATGACGCTTAACTGACTGATTGAATGAATTGTTAGTCTGTTTATTTGAATGGCTTTTCATGGGCAGATTAGAGTTAACTAGAATTGAAATATTTTCTTTATTTTTATTTTTTACGGTCTATCAATATTTTGTAGGTTATTTAATGGCAGAAGAATTTTTTTAAAAATAAAGATTTCCTGTTACAAGTCCTAATTAACTCTTAGCTGGCAGAGGTAGGAGAAGAGGTGGATTTATAAGTTTCTCAATGTTATTTGCCTTTAAGTAAACAGAACAAACCCAACGAATTGGAACTCTGCTATCCGATTCACAATTCGAAACAATTATCCAGTACAGCACATAATATTCCCAATCGGTCGCCCATCTAGATATTCACTTCGGTGATTCTAGAACTAGATTACTTGCAAAGACATTAGCCACAAAACCTGTTACACCTATAGTCAGCCTTGACATAAGAGCTATGGTCAGGAAATCGATTTTTCCCCATAATACAAACTGCTGTTAAAGTATATATGAAGGGAGTAGTCTTTGCAAAATCAGAAAAATAACTTTTCTAAAAGCAATATTCAGTTGTTATTACTCTCGGCGACCAATATTTGAGCAATATTCTCAATGGAAATCAGGGGAATATCCTATATTATTTCAAGCATTAATAAATAAATGTCCATAAATAGTTGTTGTCTTCCTAGGCCAGTACGGTTTTCTAGTTTTCTCACAAACTCGCACGCGATACCGAGGCAAATAAATTGATGAAAAAAAGTTTGGTGTATGGCTATTGTCTGTTTTGACTTTGATGTTCTTTGATTTAAAAACACTTTTTCAATGTATATATCTCGTTTACAGGGTCACAATAACATTACCCAATGAGGATTGAAGTCTGTGCCGTTGCAAATTGGTCTGCAAAAGCAGAGTAGCTTTACATCACGAACACAAGCTTTATATATTTAACTAGTCTTTGTCCCTTTTTTTTAAATTTTTTTTTTTACTCTAAGCAAGGCAGGGACGCCACTGGTGTGCAGGGGGTTACAGCGAGAGTTAAAAAAAAAACAAGGCACAGGAAGTGTTGCAGACAAGAGAAAGATGAGACTGCGGTAGCAGAGTTACTATCGTACTCTCCCTTTACAAAGGTCTCAAAGACGATATCAGTAGCCATACTGTTGAAATCGCAGACATCAGTGTTTAATTTGTTTGTGTTTTCTTTTGTGTTATTTTTTTTTTTTTCGTTTTTTTTTCTGCCTCCAAACAAAATTTTGATCCATTGACAGGAGGCAAATCCTTCGTTAAAATCTAGTGAAACATTGGGGATGTCTTTTCGGAAAAATGTCACACTTAACTGTTTACTTTTTAGTTTTGATATTTCTTGTTGGATTTTTCGTTTTTATTTTACATTTGGCATCATTGTTCTTCTGTTTTGTTCACTTGATATATTCGTTTTTTTTTTCTTCTTCCCACTTTTGAGTCTCTCATTTTCACATAACCGACTTTTCTCCGCTGCCCAAGAAACTGCCCTCTCCAGATTCCGCCATTGAATTATTAACAAATTCAACACATTCTGAATTTGGTTAATTAGTTTTCCTTTGAAATTTATTTTAGGTATGTGTAGACGTTGGGTCGGTTGAGTTAGCAAATGAGAAAACGCCTTTCTCTTCATAATTGCTAGATCTCTTAACAAAAAATATAAGATCAGCTACAATGGTTGATAGCGAAGAGAGTCGGTGAATGATCACTCTCTTACAACCAAATTCATTACTCAAGCAATAGTAGCAAAAATAGTTACCACCGCAATCATCTTTAACAAGAACCAAAAATAAACAGTAAAATATGTATGCATACATGTCTACACTTGTCTTTTGAAACCGGTAGTCTCTGAAATATCACGAGACACACGTTTGTCATGAGACGACAATTTATGTATTTAAAGATGATGTTCGATTGGTACAGAGATTAACTTTTGTAGTTTGATTAGTAGCTTGATAATCAATGAAAAGTCGATTAACTCTCACTCTGGGGATTCCCGACCTTGTCTGTGCTTACTTTGCAATAATAATATCTTTTAAATAAAGTTGCAATCAGCGTCAATAATTGTTAGTTTAACAACGTTTAAATAATAAAGAATGTTGCATGAGCTAAGAACTTTATAAAACAATTTTATTTTTTAAGTCAGTTAAGTACCATACGTGATACGCGCTTGGGCGATTATGTCTCGAAAGCGACCTGACTAAGTGGACAGAAAATTTTCCCGCAATAGGTTGCCAACCAAAGCTATAGAAACCAATCTGTCCTATTTACCTCATAGCTGGAGGGAGAAGAAACGGATTTATACCTTTCCTATGGCTATTTGCGTGTAAGTGAATGCAGTGAATTACACTGAAATTCGAACACTGCTCTTTGATTTCATGTTCCGAGCCAATATCCATTGCCCCGCAACGCACGTCCTCATGACTGCTAGGTTGTCATAAATTTGCTTTTTTTTATCAATTTTGTACTTTATATTTACTTTTTTTAAATGTTATTCAATTATATCATTATAATCATCATTTATCCATCACACCCAGGGGTAGGGTTGTTAGCCCTGCACCTAACCACCAAACCTGGAAGACCGGTGGGCCATTCTTGGTCCTTACGTTTACAGCACCTGGTATTCCTAAATGATCACCCATTAAGTACTGACCAGGCTCGATGTTGCTTAACTTAGGTGATCGGACGTGAACCGGTGTATTCAACACGATATAGCCGTAGACATTCAATTATATAATCACTATTATTTGCAATATTAGTGGTTTGGGGGGCTGTTTCTATTAAATTTTTTTCATGCTCGTTTAGGATGGTCATCTCTGAAATGAAATACTGAATTATGGAAAGTGGTATGAATCCACGTTGTGGCTATAGTTCATTTCTGGTGGCTGTGAGTAAATCCCTGGATCAGGTATTAAATCATCGTTTCATTAGGAATAAATAATAACTGGCGTCACGAGGAGGAGATATCGATGATAATCACATATCTGCCAAATAAATAACATCTGATGATGACCAAAGGGTACTTAGTCAAAACGTTATCTATAATAACAACGATATCGACCAAAATGGTAACAATATTTCGAAATAATACAAGGTATTCTTACTGTTCTAGCAGCGGACATATTAATATTATTCTCCAATAAAGATATAAACAAGAACACGTACTTCTATAAATGGCCAGGTTATATGTACACAAAGCTATCTAGCCTTCGTTAGTAGCCAGTAATAACGAACTAATAAAGAAATGTACTCAAATCTAATGGACTACTTTAAAAAAATTAAGCAGTCTCCACCCCAATGAGCTAATTAAAAAATAACGTAGCAGTCCCTAAAAAACTTGTAATATAAACAGTTTTATGAATGAATAAAAGTTGTATTCTGATATTCCTTTGGGCAATCCGCACTTTCCGATTCGTAACACAAGCAGAATAAAACAATAGCGAGATCGATCTTCAGACATTCTCATATTTTTTACCGGACATAGCTTTGTTGTCTGTACACTTACACTTAGAATATATCGCATAAAACGATCATATCCTGTATACTATGAGGTCAAAGACGGTCCCTTTGAATTCCCGTTTTAAAAAAAATGACTCATTTTCACACAGGAAATTATATGAAAAAGAGTTATGAGGAGGGGAGACGAAGTCATATTGCAAATAAACATAATCTCTCTAAAAAAAAGAGGAAATGATTATCAGCAGAAAACATCAAAGATTTTCATACGAATTACATGCACTGTGAAGAATAATTTCTTTTAATGCAAAAATAAGCCTTTCGTTTTTACTTTGAAGTAAATTAGGAAATCGACTCTGTAATTCATAATACAAGAGTGAAAAATGATTAGTGGGTGAAACATGGAACCTTGTTTTGCCGTTCAAAGCTTGCTTGACATCCGTATATTTCCCCACTGCTATAATTTCATTTCTCTTTCGTAGTATGTCTGGAATGATTGCAATTTGTAGTAAGCAAATTCAACTTCAAAGAGCTTCCAATCGGCTTTCCTCTAACTTATGAGAGTCAACTAATCAAGGTCAATGTTGGTGGAATAGATAATAAAAATTTTGAAAATGAGTAAAATATTGTCTATGCTGAACTGTTCGGTAAACAGAAGACTAGTATAGTGATATTTTAGGTTTTAAAGATTCAAGTGTTCGGGTCTCTCAAATGGAAATTCAGGTTAAAAGTTTTCAAGATTTTGCATTCAAGACTGCTAATATTTTCAAGAATCCTGATACCTAGTTTCTGTGTTTGGTACTTAAGCATTTACCGGTGTTCGTGCATAGACCCCGCCCCCAAAAGAAAACTTCATCTCGAACGTCCATTTTTAAGGATAGCTTGAAAGATTTGCGCATCATCATCATCATAGTCTTCCTGAGACTATCCTGCCATGTCACGTCTACAGAACACTTCTTTTCCGGGCGTACAATTTATATCGTGGAAGTTAAAATCCTGTCGGAGACGACTCATTTTTTACATTGTACTGTTTACTCTAACATTCAGACGATGTTCGACCCAAAAAATGGGCGATCCGAAGCAAAATGAAGGGATCTAAAAATCAAGTGAAAATATTTTCTTTCCAGAGTTATTAAAGGCATCTTGTTTTCATTTGGATGTGCGTAGTGGATATCGGCTCGGAACGAGAAATCGGGGAACCGAGTTCGAATTCCAGTTGAATTCATTGCATTCACTTACGCGCAAATAGCCTTGGGAAAGGTATTAATACGTCTCTTCCCTCCAGTTATGGGTGAAATAACAGGACAGATTGGGTTCTATAGCCTTAGAAATACCGCAGAAATCAATGGCAACCTACTGCGGGATAATCTTCTGCCCAGTCAGTCATCATCTTTCGAGACATGATCGCCCAAGCGTGTTTCACGTATGGCACTTAACTAACTGTTTTCATTTGGTAATTTTAACTCTGTCAGTTAAGCGCCATACGTAATACACGCTTGAACGATCATGTATCAAAAGTTACTGGGCAAAATATTTTCTCGTAGTAGGTTGTCATTACTTTCTACGGTAGACTGGTTGCCAAACAAGGCTATAGTGCTCAATTTCTCCTGTTATTTAACCAATAGTTAAAGTAAGACGAGATGGATTCGTACCTTTCTCATATGTATTGGTGTGTAACTGAATGCAACGAATTCAACTGGAATTTGAACTCGATTCTCGTTTCGGGCTAATAACCACTGCAGCACAACGCAATTTTAATTAGTAATCCAATTTTTCACCCACATTGAAAAGTAAATTATTCACTGAACTGGATTTTCTTAAAGATAACATCTATAATTTGGCGCGGAATATTTAGGGGGGAAAAAAAACACCAAAAAATAATTTCCACGAATTCGTAGACCTCCTCTCACTAGGGTTTTCATTCATGATGCTCGGCCACTTAAACAAATAGCCTTGTAACTGTACTTTTAACTTTAACCTGCTTTAATCCCAAAATGTTACGCTCCTTGTTTTCTTTACCATTCTGATTGTTTCAGTGGTTCGCTCAATTCATGAATGACTTTAACACGAAGTTCGCCCAAAGTGTTTGTTCTTTTTCTTTCACACGTATAAGATATCGTGTAAGCAAACCTTTTTTCGTTGTAGCCATTGTAAATTTTGCTAAAGCTTTTACCGTTTTGCCCGAAGCAAAAGATGGCGCACTGTAGGAAATATTTTCTCGCAAATGACTCGAATATCGGTCCAGAAAAAGAAAATGCCGAAAATTCAACTCGCCGGTACAATATCGCGAACTGCTGTCCACCTAACCAGTCAGACCCCAAAATATTTCTCCGACTTTAGCTCTTGATCGAGGAAAACGTGCTTGCCACACGCCATCGCTACAGTTCGTCTTGCGACGATCCAAGAATTTCACCTCTAACGTCGCAATACGAGTGGCCCCGACCGCTCCCTTCGAACATTGCCTCGCACGAGGAATCATCAGATGTATCTCGAGTTTCCGGAATCTCAGGGTCTGTGGAAGCATCAGATTCGCAGGGCTTGTTTGTGACCTGTGTGGAATAAAAAAAGGTTGCACGTGTTCTTCCTCTGAGGTTGACGGGCGGAGCATTTGCTGTTTATCAACAATTAATACTCGGAGCAAAAGTCATATGTCGAGCAAATAAAACACGCAGCTCCTCCTAAAAGCAAGAGTTGTAATTACATATTTATCGTATCAAGTTACACTAAATATTTTACGAAGTATTTTTTTATTTGTCTATATTTCTGAGATGAGGTATTATTTATATTATTCGGACTACTGTTCTCATCTTTGTCGCCATTTGTACGATGTTATGGCAGTGATTATAATAAAGGGCTCAGTTCGAAATTCCTAGCACCTGAAGAAGGCCGGATTGTACAACGGCCGAAACGTCGTACAAATGACAATAGTCCGAATAATGTAAATACTGTGTTTTATTATATTGAACTGATGATTGATCCCTTTTCTTGATTTTAAAATGTATTTGAATGCAAACAGATATAGCACAAGGCCAAAGTGGGGGAAAAGAAAATTCTCTATATTAACGTATAACATAGCTAGTCACATTCACAGACCAAAAGATCCTTCACAATTCTATTGATCATAGATTATATTAATAGAAACTTTTATCCCGCAGTTACCAAAACACCTGCTCTCTAAGAATGTCTTCTCCACTAAATTCGTATATTTTCAGATAATGCAAGGAGTTATAAATTTATACATATTTAGGCTTTTTTAAAGAAAATTAATTCTTATAATTGGAATAAATGCATATACAGTTTGAGATAGGTCGGACGTTTTTTAAATGGCTATTACTCAGCCTGTGACCGCCCGTTTTTCCTGCTTCAACCTGCTTATATGGCAAATAAGTTTTGTATAGCAGAGACTTATCTCGCCGAAGCAAGAGAAGGCGAGTTGTCTGAACATGCGTCTGTAGACGTAATGGAACTGCGAGGCGAACTCATACAAGGCAGTTTTGAAATGACACGGCGCATGCGTCATCAGCGAAAGTGAGGCTGTCACACAGCGAGAAATTTCGGTTTCTTGCCTGAGACCGAAAACGCATAAAAAGAGCTAACTTCTGTTTCGGAGTCAGTTTTGTGCGTGAAGGCTACACCGGTGTTAGAGAGATGGTGTACAGGAAACGGAGTCCCGTGTGAAGCAGTGTTCCGGTTTTGACGTAGAACAGATCCACGCGGTTATTCCTCTACTAACCACACTTCGTCAAACAATACCACATTTTGGTTGAAAGATAGATTGGTATAAGGAGACCCCACCTAACTTGCTTTTCTATCATGTTATCCGGGCAAAGATAAAAAAGAAAATGGAAACCGAAATAAAAGCAAAACGTAACCTTCGCATCCAGAAATGAGAGGAGAAATGAAATATGCTTTTTGTACACTTTTTTTTACCCTATTTCAGTTTTTAATGATAATTAAAATTTAAGATCATCTCCTGAAAATACGGGAGGGAGATTTAAAAAGCAAGCAATATAAAATGGGGGATAATAAATTTATATATGGAACCGCAAAGGCACTATATTTCTCATTTAGTCTTGAAAAAGAAAAGAAGTGTAAAAGCATAGTAACACATGGCGTTGTTTTTTTTTCTTTAAGGAACCGTAGGACTTTATAGGCTTGACCAAAAGAAAAGATTTAAATATCCTCTGTTCATATTGCTCAATATATTGATGGAACTTTCTCTGCGTTCAATCCCATAATATACGAGATTTAATTGGGCACTAGCAGTATAGCCCGGCGTTGCTCGGGTGTAATGAAAGCTTTAAAACTATGGTCCTGAAGCTCACTCTTTGGACGTTGGCACGAAAGACTAAAAAGCAACAGCGAAACCGTAGACTGAAAGAAAAATGAATGGATGTAAGACAAATTTTGATTTCCTGGTATCGATATCAAATAAGTCGTTTTCGGCGTAAACTGAATTTTGAAGACTAAATAAGTCCTGAGTAAATGGTATCATGGCTGAGACTAAGAACTACAATTATACCTACTTAGAGCCAAACCCACCCGAAGCAAAAACTAAAATAAAAGGGCTGAGAAAAATATACATACAGGCAGATAAACAGACACACACACACACACACACAAACATCTTGCCTTATATATATATATATATATATATATATTTTTTTTTTCTGCACTATTGTAGGAACTGCAAACTTGAAATTTCTGAATATCATTTCTTATGTCTTTGTCTATGAGTGTATCAAATTTGATTAAAATCGGACCACTCCTTCTATAACCCGATTTTTTCGATATTTATCGGATGTACCTCGACACAAAACCTAGCTAAGAACACTCGCAGACGCTTATAGTACAACTGTAAATTTTCAAGAAAATCGGTTCAGCCGTTTCGGAGTCTATAGGTAACGGAGACACACACACACACACACACACACACACACACACACACAAAGTTCCATTTATAAATAAGTTTAGATTACATTTAGATCTCGCAATCTAGTTTTTATTGTTACCATAGCGTACAGTGTTCTCTCTTGTCAAATTAAGCAACACTTAGTAAATCTCGATAGCGTGTATCCTAAAAATGATTCGTTGAGAGAATGTGCACACATTTTTTAATCACTCGTCTGCCTGTCTGGAGGTTTTACTACGTCAATTTTAGTCTGGGCGGATACTGACCTGTGCTTATCTTGCCTTGAAAATCGGCATCTAGCTTTTTAATTGGCTGCGAATATCAATTGTGCAGATGTGAAATACACAATTATATCGGCTCGCAAGAAGGTATCTTAAAATTGGCTAAGTCGAAAAAGCATTGGCACACACAGTACGGATCGATGTCGCTAAACTAGCAAATATCTTGCTGATAATTACAAAAGAAGGCAATTTTTACTGACTTAGTGTCACAATGCCAAAATAATTAAAGATAGCAAGATTGATTTTTTTTTATATTAGTTCTTCCTGTTGGAAAAGTTTGCCAAACTCAAAAATTAGTTTTTGGTTTCTTTCTGCTCAAATACTGACCGGTGTCTGCGCTTGTTTGTCTCCAACAATCGCAAGGATACATATGTGTGTATATAATAAGCTTAATGTTTTTTATGCTAAAATTTTCTCACTACAAAGCTCGAGAGCCACTCAAAAAAGTGTTACTACTAAAATATTATTGATGAATGAGGTGTGTGGTCTGAATGAAGGAGAGGCTTGAGGCAGCAGAAATGTGGTTTTACAGAAGGATGCTGAGGATACTATGGACAGAGCACGTGTGCAACGATGAGGTGTTGGAAAAGTTGGAAAGGGTGTAAACGAGAAGGAAACTGGTAATAAATATCAGGAAGAGACAAATGAGGTTTCTGAGACACGTAATGAGGAAGGAAGGCCTGGAGAACTTGATACTCACAGGTTGGATAAATGGAAAAAGAGGGGAAAGACGTACTTGTTAGGTCTGAGCAAATGGTTGACGGAGCAGGGCTTAGAAGAGATACCAAGAGAAAAATTGAGAGCGACAAGAAATAGAGCCAAATGGAAGTCCATGATCGCCTATATCCTGAAGGGACACGGCATATAAAGAAGAAATCAAACTAAAAGACATGTCTGTGTAGCTAATCAGTAATGAGAAGAGGTGGATTCATACCTAATCAGAATCTGATAAACAAATCAGAAATTGTGGATATAAAATGGGGGATCAATTCTCTATTATAATTAATATATAAAGTGATCCCTCATTTTGTTACCATTCTACTTTCTATCTATTTATATTCTAGATTTATGGGATTGAGAAACTGGATTGTAGAGAAGGGCTTGAGAGATACCAAGAGGTAAAATTGAGAGCGACAAGAGACAGAGCCAAGTGGAAGTCCATGATCGCCTATGTCCTGAAGTGACACGGCACATGAAGAAGGTCTGAATGAAAGATGGTGGATGGTAGATAGGCTGTCGCCATTGTAGATTGTTCTCGCTCCAAAAATAGTAGTTGTTTTTGTTTTTTTTTGTTTTTGTTTTTTTTGTTTTTGTTTTTGTTTTTGTTTTTTTTGTTTTTGTTTTTTTTGTTTTTGTTTTTGTTTTTTTTGTTTTTGTTTTTTTTGTTTTTGTTTTTTTTGTTTTTGTTTTTTTTGTTTTTGTTTTTTTGTTTTTGTTTTTTTGTTTTTGTTTTTTTTGTTTTTGTTTTTTTTGTTTTTGTTTTTTTTGTTTTTGTTTTTTTTGTTTTTGTTTTTTTTGTTTTTGTTTTTTTTGTTTTTGTTTTTTTTGTTTTTGTTTTTTTTTGTTTTTGTTTTTTTTGTTTTTGTTTTTTTTGTTTTTGTTTTTTTTGTTTTTGTTTTTTTTGTTTTTGTTTTTTTTGTTTTTGTTTTTTTTGTTTTTGTTTTTTTAAGATAAACAAAATGTCGTCTCTGCAGAGATTCATGACATTTATTCTGGCAAAAAGTAAAAATCATAATGAAATGAATTTGTTTAACGACTCCTTATGGGTAATTTTTGTACTGAAATTTAGCTTTCTTGTAAGCCGTGACGTAATGATATACTGCTTTCACAAATCAATAGCTGATATCCAGCTTGGGTGAATATACAAGTTTTTGTGGGTATAATTACTAGAAGTGTTGATGTGTTTTATGTTATAGTTTCATTTAGATTCTATTTTGGAATAGTTTGGTTTAGAATTTGTGGATTAATGTAATATTTTAAGCAAATTTAATTTGTTATTTTTCTTAGTTTTTAAACTAAGTTCTTCTCTTGAGGATATTGGATGGGGAAGTAATCTATTTTAACTAAAATTTACACGCTATTATGTTTTTTTTTTCTAACCAGTATTTAACATGTAAATGTTTTGATTAATTTATTTTTAAGCAATTTTTGTTAAATGTGTTTGCTTTTAGTTTTTAAACGGGATTTATTTGAGTATCAATCAATATCCCGAAGAATTCATCCATCATTTTAGGAGTTTTCTTTTTGTAAATATTCTAAGTAATTTTAATCACTCTGTTGTAATTATTTTGTTAAGTGTAGTTAAGGAAAATAAGAATAAAAATGGAAATTTATAAAAGAGAAAGAACAAATAAGATATAATAAAGAAGTTAAAAGGGGAGGAAGAGAAAGAAAAGTCGTAAGACGAGCCAATATGATAAATCGTTATGTGTGTGTGTATATATATATATAGAGAGAGAGAGAGAGAGAGGTTTTTTTTTTCTCTTCTTCCCAAAAAATACCCTGTCTTGGACGTATATAGCAAGTTCAGTACAACCGAGCATACCCGATCTTTCGCAAGGAGCGTTCGTCTGAGAGATTGTTTACATCACGTGACGCAGAAAGCGACAGATTTTTTAAATATTTGTAAACGTAAACCCATCTTTAAAAAGAAATTTTTTTAAGTGTATCTAAAAAAAAGTTTAGCGATTGAAATATTTATAAAGATATATATATACTTATTTGTTTTCATTTCTTTCAAAAAATACCCTGTCTTGACCGTATGCAGGAAGTTCAGTTCAACCGAGCATACCCGATCTGTAACATCGAATAGCCCAAGTGAAGTCTTGATTGATTGCCGTTTTCTGGGCGAACTTACATCATGCACGTCCTAAAGCTAGTAGCAAATTTTTAGTTTGGCTGCGGGCCGAATACTGATCATATTCGGCCGGGTCGCCTATCGAAGAAGTTTGTTGTTTATTTAGACCCGAAACTTCTAGTGACATAAGAGCAAAAACACTGACGACACACCTAGATTCGGCAGTTAAAGGTGTATTCTTAATAATAATGAAAAAAGTTTTTCTTGTTGGTTGTTTAATTTGTTGAGTGGCATAAACATCTCTAGGGGTAATTTAAAACCGGGATGTAAATATTTTTAACACAATTGTTCGCCTTAAGACACGATGAAAAAGGTGTTTTTATACTTTGATAGTATTTTGCTTTTGTTCGGTGTTTCACTATTTGTCCATAGCTTGGACCCTAAAGGGTGCTATTATTCCGGGGGATCACGGTGGGCCTCGGGCCAACAGCAATGATGAGGTAATTCCACGCTCCTCACAACCTCCAATCTCCTAATCAGAAGACTTGCTGCGAAGATTGTTTATGATGCAGTGGATATCGCCTCAGAACGAGAAATCATGGAGCCGAGTTCGAATTCCAGATGAATTCCTTGCATTCACTTATGCACAAATACTTTTAGGAAAGGTATTAATCCGTCTCTTCCCTCCAGTTATGGGTTAAATAACAGGACATATTGGGTTCTATAGCCTTGGCTGCAACCAGTCTACTGCAGAGAATAATGGCAACCTACTGTAGGATAATCTTCTGCCCAGTCAGTCATGTCGCCTTCGAGACATGATCGTCGAAGCGTGTATCATGTATGGCACTTGACTGACTGACTGACCTTTCTAGATGAAAACTTAAGTAGATTTTAAGGTTATTTTTCATCCGCCCTCGAAAACTAACTACCGGCAATGTTAGAAAATAAAACCCAATTACCTTAGCCATCAAGTCGATATACGCCGATTTCATGTTATTTCAGTGTTGGGTTTTTCTAGTGAAGACGAGGCGGCTGGCATTGAATGTGTCATAGCCTGTTCCCTGTTCTTAATGAACATTCAGATTCAAAGCTGACATTTATATTCCCAACGGCACTATGAACAACTGAGCAGTCAGTGTTACAACGAAACGATCCTTTGGGAATATTTATCTTGATAAATAATATTCTTAAAAGCTATTGGCATAAACCTTTTTATAACTTTTTTCAAACTGTTTATTTTTTTTTTTTTTTTTAATTTCATACAGAAGTTTCCTTTTTTATATGCTTTGGAGATTTAAGCGTTTTGATTTAGCTTTTTGCAGCACAGAATGAACTTGAGAGGGAACAGTGATTCAAAATAGTGTATTGCGTCAGTCTTACAAATACAGGTTGCGTTAAGGTTATCAGCGCATAAAAAGTAATCGGTGATTGAAGTTCCGATTCAGTTTGTTGCACTAGAGAAAAAAGCACGAATGGATTTCTTCCTCGGCTACTGGAGATGAGGTGAAGAGTAGCCTGGCCTGTTAGTATCAGTTTCTCCAAGACCTACTTTGCATGCCCCAGGAGCTTCAGTTGTCTCTTCCTGATGCCCAATTTTAATTTCATTTTCGTTTCTATTCTTTCCAAAACCTCATCATTGCTCACATGTTCGGTCCATGATATTCACAGCGTATTAGTAATCTCAAAATAAATGTTATCATTTCATATTCTCCTGCTTTTGGAACATCCTTTTAAGTATATATATATATATATATATATATATATATATATATAATCTGCAAGTGAATAGGAACGAAGAAAATATTATTAAGGTTCAAAACATTAATTTAAATGGTTGTTCTTTTCAATGTCGAAACAAAATGTACACTTTGTAGTAGATGATAATTTGTACATGTTCTAAACTATAATTTATAACATATGGAACTTTGTCTCTCTGTGTGTCCGTTACCTATAGACTCCGAAACGGCTGAACCGATTTTTTTGAAAATTTACACAGTTGTACTATAAGCGTCTGCGAGTGTTCTTAGCTAGATTTTGTGTTGAGGTACCCTCGATAAATATCGAAAATCGATAATCGAAAAAATCGGGTTATAGAAGGAGTGGTCCGATTTTAATCAAATTTGATACACTCATAAACAAAGACATAAGAAACGATATTCAGAAGTTTCAAGGTTGCAGTTCTTAGAATAGTGCAGAAAATCGATAATATATATATATATATATATATATATATATATATAATAGCTTTCATTACGCCCGAGCAACGCCTGGTTATACTGCTAGTATATATTTATATAGATTGATTGTAAATGAACAACAATGTATTTTATATGGTTAAAGGCCTAAAATTGTGTTTTACATATTTGGATTTTGGCACTAAATAACCCATAGATGTTGATAGGTTACAAAACATAATCAACCAACATGAAAGCATTAGCAGCATCGGATATGGCACGCTTTTCCCCAATATTTCTTCATTCGGATTATAGACATTCAAGAGAAATTCTTTCTACTGACAGTGACCTACCCCCACCTCTCGAACTAAAAATATTCGAGTCAGGCAATCCGCTAAGGTACCAGTAGTTAATTGCGATCTTCATCCCAGAAGTTAGTTCTCATCCCACTGGATTTGGTGGTATAAATGAAAGATAAACACAAAAACAAACTCTATACGGGTATGATACGGGTATGGATTGTCTGAAACGAGTCAAGAACAAATGAAAGCATTTTGGTTTTGACGAAGATTTCGAAATCTCATTTCGTGTCGACAAACACCGATTTAATAGTTTTTTTTTCTCTTGTCTGAGATGTTTTATGCATGTCATGTATCGCTTAGAGGTTATTTTTTTCTTTCTTTTCTGGATCTATATCATGATGTTCAACAGTCAATACAATTTTTTTTTTCATTTTTGGAAGCATTGTAATAATCCGATGCATTGATTATAATATTCGAGACATACTTCGATATACCAGATTAAATAAATAAAAAAGAAACTATAGACTTTATTTGCCACCAAGAGACGTTTCAACAAAAAGTTGGTACAATTCATTATCTTCAGAATTAATATGGCGGATTTCAGACAATGAATAAAAAATAAGATTACTCCAACGATAAAAATAAGAAAGTATATCTATATTTTATTTAGTAGATGAACATTTACGTTGGATATAAGACAATTTAATTCTTCTGCCTTCGTAGGCTTCCCCTCAAGAGATAAAAATTGACGTTTTAATCGATAATGTTACTTTCTTTTCAAAAAGGCTGATCTGAATTTGTAGAGAAATGATAAAAAAAAAACTGGACTCAATAGTTTGTATCGGCGAGTCTGAAAGATTTAACATCGATTTGTCGGTGTTGGGGAATCATGTGATTGGCAGTTGGTACTTGTACTGACATATTAAGATTGCAATGCCAGCTTCCGCGTATTTATATGCTAAAAAGTTCAGAGAAAAAGGTTTTGAAGAAAAGTGGTGATTATTAGTCAAAGTGTAGTGAATATAATTTTTTCCGTGTGTTATTTGCAAAGAAGTTCAGCTAAGAATGTACACGAAGTAGTAATTTCAATGAACTGCTTGAAAGCTGATCGAGAGTAAGTGTCGACTGTGAAATAATTGACTCTCGCCGAAATTATTAAGCCAAGCAGTCTCCATACAAAATGTCTAATCAAAGTTCATTCTTATCCTTCGATCTAATTTATTGATTGTAAGCTTTTAACTTTGTACTTTACTAGCGAATAAAGATGCTCATTAGCTTGAGTACCGTTTTATCAATGTACAAAATACTTGATCAAAATATTTTCTGTGAGGTCACGAGTTATTAAATAGACATAAGAAATTTGAATTCATTAATTTTGTATAGAAATGTCTGAGTGGACTTTTTTTTTCATAGTTCCTTTCTTTCATACACACGATAAGATTTGTGATAATCACGAGTAATATCGTTAAGTCTGTGGTAACCGATCAGTCAGTTAAGTGCCAGACAAGATGAACGATCATGTCTCAACTGAAACGATTGACTAGGCAAAAGATTTTCCCGCAGTAGGTTACTGTCATGGTGGCATCACCCATACAACGTATTGAACTCTTCCATCTTCTACATATACTGCTCCTCACAAGAGGTGGTAACAAAGAGATTAGGTAGAAATAGGGGAGAGACAGTGAAATAGCCAAGACTGCTACCGTACGACTATTGCGAGTCCTAGTTATAGTATTACTATTTAACCCGTATTTATCGTTCCACTAACAGAGTTCCAAGTATTTGTTTTGCTGTGTTTATATATCCGACTGACGCCATTTCGGCCGGGTTTCAATCCTGGGTAAAAAAAGCAATCGGTGTCTAACCGTACTGATGAGCTGTGATACGGCGAAACAGATCTGTCTGCGGATGACAAATATATATATATATATATATATATATATATATATATATAATCGTTATTTCCGGTTTTGGTTGTTGTATTATTTCTTGTTGGACTCTTAATCGGGTCCACGACAGTTACCATTACTTTTTGCGGTAAACTTGCTGCCAATCAATGCTATAGAACTCGATTTGTCCTTCTATTCAACCCATAGCTAGAGGGAGAAGAGATGGATTCATACCTTTCACAAAGGTATTTGCGCATAAGTAAATGCAACGAGTTCAACTGGAATTCGAACTCTGCTCTCCGATTTTTCATTCTGAACCAATATCCATTGCACCCCAAGGCACATCACAAGCCTGAGACGTACTAACAGGTCGTATTCTATCGCCATCGCAACTTTAAACTCCGAAACCACCTGAAGAGAATAGGAAGAAATTAAACAAGTAAGCGGATCGAACTCGCCTGCTGTTATGGATCCTGGGTGAGGAACCGTACAAAACCGACATTCGAGATAGAAAAATACTATATTAAACGTAAAAATACAAACTTGAACGCAGGTTAGTAAATCCAGGAATATGATTAGTAAGAAAAAAAAATATATTCAAGTCTTTGAAGTGAAGCCGTGCTAGAATTAGTATGTCCAAGTCGGAACTGACGGGTGCTGTGTAATTCTATTCTAACTGAATGGAGCTCAGCGCTACTATGACTACTGACACAGTATTGTCTGTGAAACTTCGGTTTCGTTCGGTAACTTACAGTTCTCTCTGTGACAGGAGTATATGTACACTCAAGCCGAGTCCATTATCATAAAAAAAGGAGAAATCCCACAACACCTTCCAACATTATCAAGCAGTCAATGCCATCTACACTTCCATGCAAGAACTGGCCTACTTATTCATCAACGTCACCTTTATACAGAAAGAGGATTCTTGGGCACGAGTTGAAGCCGGCGACGATTTAAGTTTTCGTAAATGGAGAAATATTGTCCAGACAAATATCGTTCCTCCAGATGTGTAAGATTAATTAGGTGAACTATATCTGCAAGATGAGTATTAAGAACGTTTAAATCAGTCTGAATCTAAGCCAATAATAATAGAGCTTTTTTTTTCTTTTTTTAATGCAAAAATGTTTTTAACTGTTAACTTGTACGCTAAAAACATTAATTTTAATGACGTAAATGTTTCGTTTTTTAAGAGTATTAAAAAAATACTCTACTGAAAATGAAAACGTGACAAATGCCAACTTTTTGAGAAATCCAACTTTTGAAAATATTAAGTTGTAAAATTTACTGATTTAATTATAAGTACAAAGAATGAAAACTGTAATAAGTTTTACTGATACATTGAACATGACAGGTTTTATATAATTAGGAAATTACTAGCAACTTGACTTGTTACTTCATAACAAGTCAGTTTTTTTTTTAATTTTGTACTTAAAAAATAGTTCACCCACAACCGAGAGATATATGTGCCATCTATTCTTCCGACGTCTACTTACTTAAAACAAAATTCTGTATGTTTGAACAATATAAATGTTTTTAATTTTTACTCAATCATTTACGAAATCTGGAGACATATTATTTGCAAAACTTTTTTTTCAAAGTGTGCGCACGCATTATAAAAGGTATATCAATAATTCCGTTGCTTCATACATGGTTCTCAGCGGAAGCTTTCATTCTATAATTGTTGATCGATGTTATTAAAATTTAATATCGTGCATGGGCAAAGAATGGGAAATAATGAAAATATAGGCTGTGTAAAATTAATGCATTTAATAGCATAGACTATTCTAATGATTTAATATAATGTTCAAAGTTTATGCCCATAAAAGGTAATAATAATCACCTCAAGCAAGTCGTTAGTCACTAAAACAGAAGGGGTTACTGAGTACTAGAGAATGAGAAAAATGTGATGTTAAGGTGCGAAGACGATAAATTAACAAGAATTAAAACAGAAAATAACGATTTAAACAGCATTTAAATTTGTGAAGGCTAAGGTTGACAGAAAAGCAGGAAAACTAGAAAATCTCCACGCAACAGAAATTATTAGCATCTCTCTATTTCAACTGTAAAATGAGACCTAGCAGCCAATGTAGTACTGCGCTTAAATTCAGAAAGTCGAGGTATCATAGATCAAAATTCATAAGAAAAATTACCATGAAAGTATTAATAGAAAAAAATTAGTGATTTACCTGGCATATCTCCATTATGTATGAATATATAATATCGCACATTAAGTGTTGATGCTAGTAAAATTGTGCTCAATGTAAAACAGCAATAATTTATATATTAATAATTTTTCATCTCACCTGTGGAACAAATTTGTTTCTCTCTCCTGCTCTTTCTTTCTCTCTCTCTCTCCTGCTCTTTCTTTCTCTCTCTCTCTCTCTGCTTCTCTTTCTTTCTCTTTGTCTGTCTTTCTCTTTGTCTGTCTTTCTCTTTGTCTGTCTTTCTCTTTGTCTGTCTTTCTCTTTGTCTGTCTTTCTCTTTGTCTGTCTTTCTCTTTGTCTGTCTTTCTCTTTGTCTGTCTTTCTCTTTGTCTGTCTTTCTCTTTGTCTGTCTTTCTCTTTGTCTGTCTTTCTCTTTGTCTGTCTTTCTCTTTGTCTGTCTTTCTCTTTGTCTGTCTTTCTCTTTGTCTGTCTTTCTCTTTGTCTGTCTTTCTCTTTGTCTGTCTTTCTCTTTGTCTGTCTTTCTCTTTGTCTGTCTTTCTCTTTGTCTGTCTTTCTCTTTGTCTGTCTTTCTCTTTGTCTGTCTTTCTCTTTGTCTGTCTTACATGATGGTGTTTCTAAAAAACGAAACAATAATTAAAGACGTTGAATCTTTATTAATGGTTGTTTTTTTAATTTTTTACCGCTCTGTAGATACGTCTTAAAATAAAAAATTACTCCACTGAGATATAATTTGTTCGTCACAATTACATTGAAACAGGATTTTTTTGGATAGGAGTGAAGAGTTTTGAAATTACGTCCTGAATACTGAAACCATTTCTAATTTTGTAAGATTTACATTACGTCATAACCACTGATAACAGCAATTGTGTAGTGGCGACGTTTCGATTATCAATTTCGGGTTTCTCATCAGGGATATCTTATCATGCCTCTGCCAAACAAAATACGTCATCCTGTGTCTGCGAATTTATAAAATTTAATTCGATTTTAGCTTATTAATGGCTTGTGACATTTTTTGAGAAATTGTGGGGACTGGTATATTCTTTCAACACAACGCTTCTGAAGTTATATAATTTTTTTCTATCAGAACCGACATAAATATTAAAGGCGAAAAATTGATTTCGTATTAATGTATTCACTATATTCACACGTGAAATATCCTAAGGCAATGTTTGCAGATACTTCCTTCTATACTTTGACCATTTTCTGTATCATTATAGATTTTTTTTAATCGTATCACCCCGAGCAAGGCGGTAACGCCACTGATGTGCAGGGGGCTACATAATAGTGAAAAGATTGGAAAAGAGAAAGCCGGAAACCACATCCTAAACAGGGAACAAGGGATGAGCCTCTTAACCTGTTCAATAGACGTGGGTGGAGTGTGAACCGGGCGATAGTTTAGTCTATCTACTCCAAGATGTGGCAAAGCTAGCTGATCAAACCACACACAAGAGAAGAGCGTGAAGGTTTTTTATGATATAAGTCAGTCAGTCAGTCAGTTAAGTGTCATACGTGATACACGCTTGGGCGATCATGTCTCAAAACAAACATGATTGACTGGGCAGAAGATTATCCCGCAGTAGGTTGCCATTGCTTTCTGCGGTAGACTGGTTGCCGACCAAGGCTACTGTTATTTAACCCATAACTGGAAGGAATAAACGGATTAATACCGTTCACAAGGGTATTTGTGCGTAAGTGTATGCAAGGAATTCAACTGGAATTCGAACTCGGCTCTCCGATTTCTCATTCCGAGCCGATACCCACTGTGCCAAAATGGAGGAAATGTTGAATTTGTTTTCTTTGCCAGTGCAAATCTGTTCAATGCTTGTTCGATCAAAGAACATTTTGCAAGAAGACATCTAAAGAGGACGTTATCAAAGCATAAGCGAGATACCGTAACACCAGCCCTGATAAAAGAAAATATCACAAACGATTACAAACTTTGATGGCACAGAATAAGAAATGTCGTGTTTTGACTTCCGAAAAACACGATCGGTAGAACATTCAGTGAGTCAGTGAAGTGCTACACGCTTGGGCGATCATGTCTGGAAACAGACATGACTGACTAGAATATTTTTCCGCAGTAAGTTACCATTACTTTCTGCGGTAGACTGGTTGCCAGCCAAGGCTGTATAACCCAATCTATCCTGCTATTTAACCCATAGCTGGAAGGAGAAGCGACAGAGTAATACCTTTGCCAAAGGATTTTGGGCGTATGTGAATGCAACATGAAATTGAACTCGGCTCTCCGATTTCTCTTTCCGAGCCGATATCCACTGCACCACAACGCACATCCTAGAACATGTAATTGAGGAAAAAGCAAGAAATGGATGTTTAATGGGCCTTTCACTGACTGGTTAATGGCAGAATTGCTTTTCAGTTTTTAGTGATTTTTGTGAGCAAAGATTTATAACGCTCTATTTTTTTTTTTTTAAACAAGAGACTGGTGTTTCGTTGAAAGAACGCGACAAACAGCGGGGTCACTACTTATCCTATATATAGTAACAAGTTATTTTGATACTTCAAGGAATTAATGAAAATTTTAGAAATAAATCTTTAAATTAATCAAAGGCAATGACTAAACAAACATCCATTCTCTCCCCTCCCCTCTACTCTCCTCTTCTCCTCTCTCCTCCCTCCCCTCTACTCTCCCCCTCTCTTTCCTCCCTCTTCTCTCCTCCCTCCCCTCTACTCTCCCCCTCTTCTCTCCTCCCTCCCCTCTACTCTCCCCCTCTTCTCTCCTCCTCTTCTCTTTTCTCTACTCCTCCTTCATCCCCCCCTCTCTCTCTCAATTACTCCGTACCTTAACTTCTTTTCAAATCATATTCTTTTTATTCTTTCAACATTTTTAATCGGCCCACTACTTCACTTTTTTAATTTTATTTTTTCTCTTCATAGTAACTAAAGAAAATATAGCTTTGTTTATCTCCATTTCAGACAACGCCAACACTTTCCACCGCTTGCAATTAGTTACCCCAATTTTACATAATTGCCCACATCTAACTATTTCTTTTCTCTTTCGCAATATCGCGAGGTCCTTTTTCTTCCCACTTCTGGCTCCACGCTCCCAAGTTACCGATCAGTTATTTGGACACAATTGGTAATTTTACAAGTGCTTGTAGTTATTTGAAATTATCACTAACTCATCTTCTGCCGCCAACATTGCTAGGAAATAAACATTTTCATTTTCAGATAGAGCCAAGTTATCACTGATTCTTGTCGATTTTTTTTTCTACCAGAGCAAAAACTTCATATCCTTGGGTGGTCATTTCATTGAATTTTTTTTCTTTTCTTTTTAATTTCTTTTTAGGTTTGAGATGAAAGTTGTAAGGTTTTACATTCAGGCTATGGAAGAGGATCGTTTAGTGTTTTTTTTTTCTTTGTTTTTTTTTTTCTTTGTTTTTTTTTTTTCTTTGTTTTTTTTTTTCTTTGTTTTTTTTTTTTCTTTGTTTTTTTTTTTTCAAGCTGAGGTAAGAATTTGTAAAGAGAATCAATAAAACTGAAGTGAATCTTCGGTACTTAGTGGCTTTTTTTTTTCTTTCAAATAAGACAGTGTACTTTTCTTGTTCTATAAAGCGTCGGGAATCTAAAGATAAACACAAAAAAAAAAAACAACGCGCATGTATTTTATTGTCTAGCATTGTATCTCCGGTTCTCAAAATAAAAGCCGAAAACTGAAACTGTTCGGAGATTTGTGAAGTATAAAAAATAGAAATTACATTCAAATTTCAATGATTTTATTTTTTTTAAGTCGGGTTTTGCGAATTTTCTGTGATTATTTCACCTTATGCAAGGTAATAAAGTCACTAGAACGCAAGTGGTTACTAAATATGATCTTAAAAATTTTAAACGCAAAGTTGTCTAGAAAGCCAGGAGCCGGATAAGTTCCACTAGCGAGAAATACCAGGTAGTAATCAATAATATTGCTGATTCTTTTTTGGATTTTATTTAAAAAAAGTTTATGTACATATATAATAATAGCACGAGACCATACGTAACAGCAATATTCAAAGTACGGACGAATAGTAGACTTAAATGCAAGAGATATTCAGAAGAAAAATCTCTACCACGACACAGTAACCAACTTTCTTAGAAGACCTAGAAATGGATTCAGTTAAATCTTTTCAAATCATGTCAGCCTAAGAAAGTGCAATGTGTATATCAGGCGGGAAGGAGTCTTTCATGTGATTAAAAGAGAAGTTTCGTTTTGTAGGCGTTAAAATAAACAAGCCATTTCTTGCCATTTTTTTTCCTCAATCGCCTGCCAAAATGACATTATTGAACTGAGACTTGCTCTTAAGATAGGAGTACATGGCTCTTATCAGCATAGAGGTCAAGTCGAGAACTGAGGTCATTGATAAGGTCATTAATAAAAATTAAAACCCGGTAGGACCAAAGATGTGGCCCTTGTGGCCACTTGCATTGCTGCAAAACGATCTAGAAGTTTGGCCGTTCAGGCCAAATTTCATTTCACAATTTCAGAAAAAAACAAATACCAGGACTTATCAATTGAAGACTGTTATAGCCTGTCAAATGCTTTTGAAATGTACAAAGCAACAGCTTAAACTATACTATTCTTTTCCTAAACTTCTTTAAGCAATAAACTTTAGTTGACCTAGAGACGCGAAGGCCATATGTTTAAAAGAAGGTCCTGCTATACGAGATGCATAACTAATTCAGAGTCAGGTTAGCCAAATGCAGACGACAATTTTACTCCTGCAGTTTCCTCTCTCGCACTTCCCGCCTGTGGAACTCGCTCCCGTATTCTTGCTTTCCTGACGGCTACAACCTCCAGAAATTTAAATGCAAAGTCAATACTCTTCTACTAACCACTGGACTCTAGCTCTCTCCCCTCCCCTGTATAACCTTCCCTTTCTCTCCACCTATGTATCTGTCATCGCACCTGCTTTCTCAGCTTTCTGTTGTTCCTTTCTAACTAGCTTGTACTCCTCACTCTTTTCTAATTAATCTTTTTACATTTATGTAACCCCCTGCATATCAGTGGCGTTTCCGCCTTGAAATGATTAAAAAAAAACAACAGTGTATTAGAGCTTTTACTAGTTTGCCACCCCCCGCCCCAAAAAATAGGTTGATAGTTTCAATAGTTGGAACGTTCACCTGAGTTCTTAAAGATTTTCAGCAAGCAGGAAAGCAAAAGCCAGTGTGCCATTTATTGTATACAGGCCAATTTGGGAGCACATTTCTCAAGAAATACTACATGGCTACTACCAGATTAATATGCTTTGTGATGATCCAATTAGAGATTATACAAAAAAAACATCAAAAGGATTATCGGCATATCACTCAACAAGGTCTCCGTTCTAAGTGGGAAGTCAGGCAAGAATACTCCAGAAGAGACAAAAGAATTTCCAGGCCAAACAACCCGCTTTATTAGCATCGCAAACTGAGTGAATAGAGGAAAAACAGAAAGCTTATTTAATACACTGTTGCTCAGACAATTTCAGTTTAGACTTTTACTATGTTCAAATTAGTAAATATTTTCAATTAGTAGCATTGTTTTTGTTTCTATTAAGAACAACGCAAACAAACCTGGGTAATTAGAGGTCCTGGGCATGACGGTAAACTTTATTCGGCAGCAAGGCCTTAGATTGGGAGGTTGTGAGGAGCATGAAACCACCACTTAATTGCAGTTGTTCCCAGGTCCACTCTGACCCGGAGTTGTAGCTCCTGTTAGGGTCCCAGCTATGGGCAAATAGGTAACCCCCAAACTGGGGTAAAAAAAACTATGAAAGTATAAAAATACCCTTTTATAGAAATATATATATATATATATATATATATATATATATATATAGACTTTTATAGAAAAATGTACATTTTTGAAGGAAAAATATTACCAACAATACATTTTTCTAGACAAATTTATTACCGTAATACATTTTTTGAATGAAAAAATTATTCTCAGCAAAACATTTTTGAATACAAAACTAGAAGACATTTTCAGTTTTCTGAAATAAAAAGAATAAAAACAAAACATTAATTGAAATCTGATTAAATCAACCTTCTCACTATAACTAAGCATTAAAAAATACCTTAAAACCCCACCTTTTTGGCATTAAATAACCCACAGAGGTTGATAGGCCATTAAACAAAACTCAACCAATCAAGATTGTTTGGATTTTTATGGCATCTCAATCAACCTACTGTTGAATAGTACTACACTGGGTCTTTAATCACTGCAAGCAAATCTGTTGGTGAGAAATAATTACATCAATTGGCTATGCAAATGAATTAATTATATCAAATAAACTAACTCATGTCAGATAGAAACATTTGAAACCATTTACTCGAGTAAGAGCAAAGGAGCTGTGATTTAAGGTTATCCTTAAATTGCGTTTACAAATTACATATATTTAATATAAACTGGATTTGGCATTAAATAACCCATAGTGGTTGCTATGCCATAAAACCCCAACAATCAACCAACCTGGGTAATTGGGAGTCATTGCTACTTTATCTCACTACCCGCCCCCCAGAAGATCCTATCTTTTGCCGAAAGACAACGCAGATATTCTTAGTTAATCATTTCGATCACCATTCGGTATCTCATTAAAGTTATCTATCACCATTATTTCCTGAAAATTCTGTTCACATAATATCTGAATTATCCACAGGTTTAAATATTAAGTAGGTACCTCCACTCATTTTTAATAACTAAATTTTAAATTTACATTTTTTTTATCTTAGTTTCAATTGAAAGCTAAATGAGAAAACTTACTATTTCCAGTAAGAAAAATACTCTGGTGTATTTAAAAAATAAATTATATTGATTGGAATCTAAAATTTTGAGATTATTTTTTCCATTTTTCAGCCATTTTTAATCGGTTGATACATTAGTAAACAAATTCTCGGTTTTAAAAACTCTTGCAAAAATAAAATATACTTCAGTGACAAGTTATTTTATGAAAATTATCAACTTTAAAGTTAATTTAATTTGGAACATATTACTTGCTTACTGCTTGAAATATAGTATATAAACGTTTCTTAATCACGGTAGCGCTGTTATCTGAGGTGATGACAGATTTGTGACAGCGAGACGCGTAAAAAAAAACTAAGTATGGATGATCCGAATTGACAGAAATTTATAAAACTTTGTTTCGTTCTTGGCTTTTAACTGCATAGTAAAATTAGAAATTTAACGTATTTTCAGCAATTATCTAAAATTTTATTAAATTTTACATATCTTTGCTTTATAAGCTTACGTTTGAAAATGTTTTTTGAAAAATAAAATGATAAATTTTAATTAATCACCAGAGATAATGAAATTAAAAGCAACAGAGGTAAATGAATAATTTATGAAATGTTATATTTATTCATTTATATTTCTAATATTCTTCATTAACAATAATTTTATATCATGATGTTTGGCATGGTAAAGTTATATTATGAAATTGTTATAGTACTTTACATTTTATTAAATACATAACTGTCTACATTATAATTTCATTTAATTATAATAAGTATATTTTGTGGCCCTGAAAAGGGCCTATTGTACTTTTATTGCCTCTTCAACCCTCCTCATTGCCAAACTGAATTTACAAATACAAATCCTGCATAACGTATTCAGCACCAACTTCATATTTGCTAAATTGAGAGCTGTCAATAATATCATCGAGACAGGAAATCCTATAAAATGGCTTTATAAAACTCATGATATTGCCGACATATTGTAATAGTTGTTACAATGGTTTATAAAAGCATAGTATCACTACACAAAAATGTTCATGTTTCGGAGCAGAACCGCTCATCTTCGGGTGATATATATAACAGTTATACATATCACCCGAAGAGGAGCAGTTTAGCTCTGAAACAAGTAAATTTTTGTGCAGTGATACTATGCTTTTATAAATCATTGTAATAACAAAATTACAATATTAAGCTCTACTCTGTATCGAGCACTCTTTATAAAAGTAAATGCTTGAACAGTTGGTTTTAACCTTCGTGTTCTTTCACTTTGCCGACAGTGTTCACGCTATCATTTACCCAAATATGTCTGATCGTTTGGCCAACTATTGTACTCTTGCGTATTTTATGCAGGCCTTCTCCATACTCCGGATACTCACGCATCAAAGAAGACATTCACAGATCTTGTAAGGCCTTTAGCTTTTACTTTTCCTTTATTTACTTTTCCTTCTTGCAATCTTTTGCCATGACCGTTCTAAGTTCTTCGACTTCATACAAGCTTTTCTCCTGCGCAGTCTTGTGCCTGCTGTAAGTAATTTCTGAACTGCTCAACATCCAGATCATCGATGAATTTTTTGAGTTCATTCCGCTTGGCCTTCATGACATCACTTATGCTGGATACATAAGCATTAGGCGCAAGGTTTTTTGGTTCACAAAAGTCACAGATTACGCTTTCAACTCGTAAGATGTACTACCTCACTGATATTACCAATAACCTGGAGGAAGACTATATGTTTAATGAGTGTTCATACTGTCTGTGTAGAACTTTTACAATCCCTTTTAAGCAGGCAGCTATCGTCTCCTGAAACAAACGTTAATTTATGTGGGGTGGGAATCAGCAGGGTCTCTTTAACTTTGTTTGGTAATGAACTTCTAAAGAAGTCCTTGTCAGCATGAAGGATATCCTTGTAGGTCTCAGACAGTACTTTTATATTTTCAGTGACACCCTTGACGATGTTTATTATATCAACAGGATCTTTTTGTGTGTTGATATTGTTGTAGAAGGTATTCAGCCAAGGCCCCCAAAAGTTTCTCCATGATTCCCAGCACTTGCATCGCCACGATAGTTTTTATTTGTAAACAGAAGCTGTAACCTTGATACAGTTTCATTACTGGTAGAAAATCCCAAGACGAATTTCTCGCATATTTCAAGTATGGGAAAGTGACGCCAAGATGGAAAATTATACGCAACCGATTCCCCCGTAATATACAGATTTGGGACAATAGAAACCCTTCTTGATTAAGAAAAAATGACTGTATTGTGTTCACAAGCTACCTGATGGAATTCATGGCCACAATATTTTGGCCCTCTCACATTTGTAGTTTCAATGTTGCGGGTCTCATCCTCAGGAGCTTCCTCGTTTTCGCCGTAACTGCTTCCAGTGGATGCAAATTACAATGAAATTCTTGTTCATCTTCCACTTTCTCTCTCGAGTGTTGTGTGATTAACAGGAGCCCTGTATGTAAAACAGCATTTCATTTTGGATATAATTTATTGCAAACTATCATTAACACTTTGGTCAGTAGATTGCGAGCCTGCTTTAGCCGAGTTGTTGATGCATTTATAAATATGCTGCTTGTAGTCTTCAGCAGTTCCTCTAGTAAGACGTTCCAACGACAGAAAACAAGAGGTTAGTAGTGTAGTCAACAGCACGCAGTTGGAATGGAGTCCATCTTGCGTTGCGTCAGACTAAAGAGCAGTTTTCTGCACTTTAGAAAATGTCTTCAGATCTGAGAAGCCAAGCTTACCCCCACATTCCGTAAACTGCGTTACAGCTGCTGATTGTAATGCATTGTTGCAAGGAAAATGTTTTTATAGATTGCATTAGTTCACTAATCTGAGAGACAGGAACACCATTTAGAAGACGGTCATAATGCAGTTTCCTGACATTTAATATATTGGAAATATTTTGCTTCTTCTTTTCCTAAAGATTTCCTTTCTTTTTTTTTCAAAAATTTGTTTCATTTCTTTGCAGAAATTGTTTTTAAGTAAAATTATATTTGATTTTGAAACAAGAATGGAAGATGAACACTGGGTTGAATTAGCAACAAAAAGAGTAGAAAATGCATCGGACAGGCTTGAATTGGCAGCAGAGAATGTTGAATTCATTAAAGATGGGGTTGAATAGGTAGAAGACTGGGTTGAAGTTACAGCACATACGTTAGCAGTCACATCAGGCAGGGTTGCAGATGCAACTGGAGTGGCAGAGAAGCAGGCAGTAGAAGTAGCAGCAACAATAGGCCACCTGCTCGCATCTCTTAATTGTACAACATTTTTCCTTCATGTATTTCTTTAAAGATTTTATGAAGACAAGCTACACTGAATGAAACTGGGGCGGGGATCATACCTTTGTGGCCCAGTCTGATATAATTCGTTTTGAATTAGAAGTTAGAAATGTATTTAAAGTATGGCCACACAAGATTGGTTGTCCTCTTGGTACTTCTGTACTGTGTTAAAATTTCTTCATCTACAAAAAAAAATCATGTTAGTTTTTTAATAAGACTTTCATGACTTATACACAAATGAATGGATTTATTTCTGGAATTTTAATTTTTAAAGATCTTGGTATTTTTTAATCTTTTACACCCCCCCCCCCACACACACCATTACTAGATTTATGTAAAAGTAAAACAATTTTGGATAAGTTTTCAATCTTAGTACTAATCAACAATCTTGTGGGCGATCTTGTCTCAAGACATAACTGACTAGGTAGAAGATTATCTTGCAGTAGTTTGCCTTTGCTTTCTGCAGTATTATTTAACCCATAACTGGAGGGAAGAGACGGATTAATACCTTTCCCAATGGTATTTGTGAGTAAGTGAATGCAAGGAATTCAACTGGAATTCAAACTCGGCTCTCCGATTTGTCGTTCAGAGTCGATATCCATTGCACCACAACGCACATCTGGTCTACGCAACAAACTTTTCTCTAAACAATTACTAAAAAAAATTATGCCAAACAAAATGGCAGATATCACTTTTAAATAAATTAATCAAATTCTTATCAATATAATTTGTTTGCAATACATAAGTGTATTTTGCTTAGTGGAAATCATGAATTTAATGATTTAAATTTTTGCCATTTCTAATAAGCAAAATTAAATTGAAAGCTAAAGAGAATGAACTTATAGGGGGTATCTTATCTATTCCGTTTGTAGTTGTCGTAGGATTCCGTTCAAGTGAAGGGTAATTGTATACCGTTGCAGGTTAACTGAATTTGGCCTTGTGGAATATAGCCCACTATAAGTCATAAAATGATTATAAACTCAATAAAGGCAATTTGAGTATAAAATAACATTTATAGATATACATATATATCAATTAATGTTTTTACAATTAAAATAATACTTGAATATAAGTCCAACGGAGGTTAAAGTGTTCATGACGAATAATAATGTTGAAAGAGATAAAAGGCTTAGGAATGTGGAAGCGTCTTGTAGGTAAGGGGATGTTCGTTTTGAAGTTGCCGCTTCTAAGGTCCGTAAGTCAGTAAGTTGGTTTGTGAGGAATGTCTTTGAAGAGGTCACTCCTGAGGTCAGTAAATACTTTTGAGACAGGGATAAATGAGGATAGATGAAGGGAGGCGAATGTAGTAGCCGCTCGACTTAAGTCAAGGGGATATCAATTACATTCTTCTATCACCGCCAGTCTGTATGTCTGTTTTGTGTCTCCGCTTTTAATATCTGCCTTTTGGATCAAAAGCTCGTTTTGAATTTCACGCTTGTATTTGATTCGGTGATTTACATTGGCTGGTAAATAAAATTCGCGTAGTCTCGCGAAATGGAAATTTGATATTTGATTAATTTTTATTTTTCAACCGGAACATCTGCGCGAACTCGGATGCGCACGACGAGTTTTATTCATTTGCTTTTTAGTAGGTATAGAGCCAATATCCGGTTCATCGCTTTTGCTCGGTCGGTATCACCACAAACTTTTTTTTTTTTACTGAAAGCTTTGAATTTTTATTAAACCTTGGTTATCACGAGGAATCTACATTCACAATTAATTCTTAAAAATATGAGGAAACTAGGAATTAAAAACAACTTTACATTTTCAAGGGCTGATTTGCAAAGCCTGTGAAATGTGCATGTGAAACAAGGAGAATAAAAGAATTGTACGAAAGCAAAAAAAGTTTTTTCAATTCATTCACACGTTGTGAATAGGTGCCCCACCAATTGTGAATTTCACAATGGTTTGCCCTTTGAATGTTGAAACGTACAGGAAACACGTAATTGAAAACCGAAAAAATTGCATATGCCGGAAAATATTTCAGGTTTTTATCCCTTTAATGGACGCAACCCTTGATACACGTGACCTTTTAATGATATGGTTCTTACGAGCTTTCATATATAAGGAGTAATGTTTCAGTAAAAAAAATAAATATTAAAACTCTTTATTATACATGCCTTGTATTAAGCTTTTCAACTTACGATGTGTAAATATAGTCTTTATTTATTAAATTAATTACCAAGGACTGAGAGTGAATGGAAGAAATTGAAAATATGTTCGAAACTTTGATTCATCATAATTAGCAAAGAAAAAATGAAAACTATTCTTATAAAAAAAAAACATTATTCATTGAATTTTTTTTTCTTCAAAATGTTACCCTTAATAAATATATTATTTATAAAAACGATTAAAGGTTGATCAAAATTAAAAATACCATAATTTTAATGCATTTTGATTTTATTGTTCGTAGCAGATTTTTGGAAAAATGGTCTCGTAATAAAAAATAAAAAAATTAAAAAAAAATTAACTTCCCCAACGACTACTGCATTTCACAAAAAAAGTTGCGGTACATGATGACTTTCTAGAAGTTTCATGCAATTAAGAGGACAAAAAATTCTTACCGAAAAATTAGTAGGTAGTAATCTTACGTAAACATAGTGAATCGCTGACGGGGAAAACAAAAATTAACCGAAATTTCGAACGTGTTAGAAATTATTTAAAATTTTAAAAAATACTGTCAACAAACTTTGATATTTCCTCTTAATAATAGCATAAATATTTTGATGATAAATTTGTTTTTAAGTTTTGAGCACTTTAAATATCATGCTATGCGGGTTTTTTTTGGATGTATGACTGGAGGTATTTAAATTAAAGCTTTGATTGATAAATGTTTTTGTTCGTATCGAATGATTTTCTTTTTAATTTACTGATGTTTATGTCACGAAGCAATTGTCGATTTTAACAGTTGAAAAGATTTGCTGAAATCCACAAAACGCATTTTAAAGTGGGATTCAAAACTGAATGAGGAAGTTCCTTTGACTTAAAAGTCGATGATAAACATGAAGTCCTCGTTTGAAACCTTGGAAGCCCTTCATCATCAGTAATGTTTTCTCTAACCAGATTTTCATATGTAGAAAACAATTTCAAATTAACCGATTGGGCCGATATCAGATCACTGGCTAAGACGAGGTGGTAACTCTGCTACAAACTGATCCCTTAAGAACAACAAAAACAAATAGATGATATAAATTACAGTGAACTGCAGTAAATAATCTCAAATGTTCACTTATCTTGTTACTACTCTAATTTACGCGTTGATATTATCGAGTTGCAATTAAATCTTATTGTTAATCAAGCACCGTAATTACCAAAGCTACAAACTGTAGGGATTATCTCACCGACAAGTAGGGTAGGAGGGAAGGAAAGAAAGAAAGATCTCAAGGCTTGCAACGAAAATTCTGACGTTGCTTACAAGCGAAGTCTTCCTTGTAACGGTAACGAAAGTCAAAATGACTAGTAACACTCAGCATTCTTCTGTACGTAATTAGTGAGCTTGACAAAAGATTTGTAAAGGAACAATATTTATTTCTGTAAAATTACAAAAATTGTGGCACAAGGCCGAAAGGGGAGGGATAGATGTTGGTCAACACTTGCTATCCTATACCTAGCTAAAAAATAGTACGACTCATTACAAATAGTCAATTCCCCACAAGAACAAATCCATCACCTCCCAATCCTTCATACACCACAATAGCACATATTTACAAGGGGCACCTAAAAAGGGGTAACACACCCATGACAATAAAAATGTAGCTATGTACAATATATAATATAATTTTATACATTTAAGATTTGTAAAAGAACTGAAGTGTACGACAGAATGTAGCACCTTTTAATCTCTCTAGGTCTCGTTCAACGTGATTCGACGAGGCCAGAGCCTCTATAACAATCGTCAATCCCTTGTTCCTGGTTAAGTCTGGAGAAAAATTAATATTTTAGACGACGCCAGAGCACTTACTTCCCTCCCCCTACAGACCTACCCTCTGTGAATACAATACCCTGTTCTTTCTTGCTCCTCTTTTAGTCACCACAAAACTTCAACAACTGTCGATTCTTTTTTTTTTTTTTTTTTTTTTTTTAAATATGTTTGCATATATATATATATATTTCCATTTGTAAACGAGGTATTATTCGACTTAGGTTTCTACCATGAGTGGTGTCTTCAGACGATTTGCAAATGGAAAATATTAAAAAGTTCGATAATATAATTGTATTGAACAGCTTTTAATACAAATGTGCACTGGAATAATCTTAGTTTTTGCTCATAATAAGTAATTAAACAATCAACAAATATATATATATATATATATAATTTTAATCCAAAACGACAGGTAGGAAAGTAAATCTCAAAGACCCGATCCTAACTAATATCAATATTTTAATATTAAAAAATGATACAGGTGAAGAACTCAATGTAAATAAAATTACAGAGCCACTTATAAAATAAAATAAATTTCGAAGTTCAAAACTGTTGAATGATCATTTCAACATGAAATACCTAAGAGAGATTTCACATCTCATCGGCAACTACCACATTTCAAAATGAAATTTTAAAAAAAAGAGAGAAATAAAAAATTGAAGGTTAAGATTTCATCACCGGAAGAAGTAAAAAAATTTACGTCACAAAAAAATAATCGGTTAGCAATCAATGTCAATTTATAGATTTTGGACAATTTTACTTTTAGATTGAGTTGTAAGTGAAAAAAAAATTGAAAATTTGGATTAGTCTAGCTTTACAAAGGGAAAGGGGTTAACGGATGGAATAGGAAGTGGTGTTTGATTAAGACGTGGGTTAAACAAAACAGAAAGAGAGGGACGGAAGGTGTTAGAAGAAGGAAAAAGAAAAGAAAAATTTCCATATTTTAGAGACGCTCGATACGTGTCAAACAAAACTAGCGTTTATAAATGGGTTAAAGTATTAGAAAAAAAAATTAAAAAAACATATTTAGGGGAAAAAGCTGATATATAATTTAATTAAATTTAATTCAGTTCATCTAATTAGTGATGAATCAAGATTTAAATAAAATTAAAAATTAAATATAATAAATAATAATAAAATTTAATTTTTTAAAAAGATTTTCTAAAAATTATTTTAAATTTTTTTATAAAAAATTAATGTTGTGAAAAAGATATATATATATACCTGCAGAAGAAATCGGGGGTTAAATTATTATAAGTATCCTTATTTTATAAAGGTAGATATTCAAAGGAGACAAGAAGAGGAAGGTAGAGTGGTTAAAATTACTATCAAAAATAATTTAATTTATATTTACTCTCTTAAAACTGTTCACAAACTTCGCTCTGTGGCGGCACTTACTAATGAATTCCTTTCTAAAATTCAGGAGTAGGTGCTGGTTTGGGTACTTTAATATTAGTATTTTTTTCTTGCAGACACAGATCGCACCTATCACGAAAATTCCTCGGAATTCGGGCTGAACTTTTCAGTCTCTAGCTAATTACAGGATCCAGTCCTTCTTCCTTCATTTTCCAGAATCCCCGTAAAAGGGCTGTCTGGTATTTTTGACCTGGATTCGAAAAAGAATATCTGTGATGGTAATATCTCTGCTTTTAAAATTTAAATGATCTTTTTTCATTTTGAAATGTGGGAGTTGCCAATGAGATGTGAAATCTCTCTTAGGGATTTTCATGTTGAAATGGTCATTCAACAGTTTTGAACATCGAAATATATATATATATATATATATATATATATATATATACAGTAAAGTTTTATAAATCTAAACAAGTTTGCTGTCTTGACGATTTATTGTTTCGTTTGTTTTCAAATAAGATATTGTTTGTGATTAAAGTCAGGGATGATGTATTTGTGTGGTAAGCAGAATCCCTTTCTTTACATTCTGATATTCGTTGGAAAGCTAAAAGTTTGAAATCGTTCATAGTTCCGTTATTTAACTATGGCACTCTAAAATAACATTTAAAAAAATGGTGCATCTATTTGAAATATGAAAATCCACTAATTTTAAAAGTAATAATTCTCTCAAAATAGAAATAAAACAATTTTCTCTTAGAAACACACACACACGCACGAGACAGAGGTTATTTTAGAATAAAATTTTAAAAAATCGTGTGGGGATCGAACTCGATACAGCAGAAATAGCGGGCGGGAAGAATTTGCTAACTACAGCTATTCATTGTTTGTCTCACTTTCTAACACTAAACTTCGGCTCTGTTTTGGAATTTCTTCTGATGTAATGCAGTGTTCATATTTCTTCATTCGCTCGACTGTTTTCTCCAGCTCCTGGGATAGGCCTGGGGCTTTGTATTAAAATGTCATCTTGTAAAACGGCCTGTCCGTTCATTTTGGAGCATAAGCAGCCTTTCTTTCGACGTGCAGAACACGGGCGTTCTTTTCGTCTTTTTAGACAAAGGTCGCCCGATCAAGCTGAGAATTGACTGAACGCATCACCAATTACGTAACATTGTGGACTCCACTGAAAGACGAAGGATTCTGCAATGTTCAGAAAATGTAAATGCCGAGACTCACGAGATAGACGTTATGATTTTCACCAACGCAGAAATGATAACAGAACGCACGCACGCTCTATGTAAAGTGGACAATGAAGACAACACCTAGAGGCAACAGTCACCTAAAAGCCAAATGCAATCGTCAGGCGATGTGCGTTGTGTTTTGGTTGAATTGAGAGACACATACATACTGTCAGTGGTGCACTGTTGGCAGTCTGTTGTATTATTCTAACGGTTATTTTTGGTGAGCGTGGTTTGTTAATTTGTTTATTATTTACTTATTTGTTTCGATTAATTTATTTTACTTTTGTTTAATTTTATTTTCATTTATTGTTGTTCGTTTTCAGTTTTCGATTTTTAAGTAGCGTAGTCAAAATGTTTTTGTGTCTGCATTTTGAGATGAACACTTGTTGGTATTTGTTTTGGCCTGGTTTGTGGTACAGTGGATACCGCCTCGGAACGAGAAACCGAGGAGCCGAGTTCGAATTCCAGTTGAATCCATTGTATTCACTTACGCGCAAATACCCTTGGGAAAGGTATTAATCCGTCTATTCCTTCCAGTTATGGGTTAAATAGCAGGACAGATTGGGTTCTTTTGCCTTAGTCGGCAACCAGTCTACCGCAGAAAGCAATGGCAACCTACTGCGGGAGAATCTTCTGCCCAGTCACTCATGTCTCTTTCGAGACATGATCGCCCAAGCGTGTATCACGTATGGCACTTAACTAACTAAGGTAATTGTAGCTATTTTTTCCTATAAGCAGTTTGCGTTTTTGATTAATTATAGTGGCCTGATATTCTTTGTTTTTTTTTTCTATGATATTTTTGGTGCTGTTTGTTTATAGTCACCCTGATATGTTTGGAAAGCATTGTGTTGTTCGCGTATTTACCATTTGTAAAGGATGTTTTCTGTGCTAGTTGCTTCTTCTTTGGCTATAAAACTCTTACACAAGTTGATAAAATGATTGAACGCTTCATGGTGAACATACTGGTTGGAAAGTTTTTTTTTGTTCTAGAGACTAACATTCTCTTTAGCATTGTGATACAACTACTAAAAAAAGAATAGACAATTTTTTTAAAAAATTATACTTAATCGGTATTATGAGGGTGGTGATATGGACGACTCGATAGAAGAAATTCTAATTTGATTAGGAAGTTTCTTCCCAACTGATATTGTTCTTTAAGAAGCAACTTCATGATCAGAACAGGAAACAGCTCCCTTCGTCGAAATTTGTCCGAAGATTTAATATTTTCACGCTTGTGTGTAGTGTGACAGGCGTCGACTTAGTGACATTTAGATGACGGTTAGGTAAGAGGATTTCGGCCTCTGGACTGTCTAAGCGTTATCTCGGTCCAATTTAATTTAGGTCGTTCTATTTTTAGTTTGTCGATAAAAGGTCAACCTTGCCACAAACAATGTTTCTCTTTTCTCCTTTCTTTAGCTTTTTTCTAATTAAGGGTCAGATTTCAGTTTTCTGGTTAATGCAAGGTGAATCTTTTCACTTCTAGGTTTTATTTCATTTGTTTGGATGAATACATTTTTGCATGATATTAATTTCACTGTTTAAATTTCCCAATTTATTTTTTATTTTTGCTAGTGGTGCAGTGGATATCGGCTCGGAACAAGTAATCGGGGAGCCGAGTTTGAATTCCTTGCATTCATTTCCGCACAAATACTCTTGGGAAAAGTATTAATCCGTCTCTTCCCTTCAGTTATGGGTTAAATAACAGGATAGTTTTATAGCCTTGACTGGCAACCAGCCTACCGCGGGATAATCTTCTGCCAGTCAGTCATCACTTCCGAGATATGATCACCGAAGAGTGTATCACGCATGACACTTAACTGATTATGATAGTGTCTTTTCGTATTTGAAATAGACGCCACAATTTAATTTTAGTTAGATAATTTTTATCACGATCATTATTGTAAAGAGTATTTCGAATACAAACACCGATCTTTTATTAATATATCTTAGTTGGTTTTAAGCATCCACTGAGAAACTGTTATTTTTACTCTTTAACATAAAAGTCTGTACACATGTGAATGGTTGGGACTTCGTGAAGAAATTGCAGTCTTACGGTGCTTTTTAGTGCGACCTCGAAGTGGAAATGTGATTTCGTGATAGGAAAAATACTCGTGCGAATGGGTCAGTGCTTCTGACTATTTAGGTTAAAAGATAGGACAGTGAAAGACCCACTCTACCTATCCCGATTTTTCCATTTTTTTCCTTGTATTACAAAAATAAATATCGGAAAAGACTGTTAAAGGTAGTCATGAAAAAATGCTTATCAGCAAAAGTAAATGACTTTCCCCTGCATAATAAGGTGATGGGGGGGGGGTTTAACAACTTAGAAATTCCTTGAAAATTCTTCTGTTTTAACGGAAGTCGCTAAGCAGATGATGAAAAAATGTACCAGACGTAATTAAAAAAAAAGAAAAAGATTCTATCGCAAACATGAGATGAATAAGAAAAATCGAGTAATGTTTAAAAAAATACAACTGTGAAAAATTTGGTTAAATAAAGTTTTTAGTCTCAAAGCGAGACTTTATATTTATACAAGAAATTTGGACATTTTTGTGGTGTAAACATTAAATTCTTGCAAAAACGAGCTAATTGTTGGTTTTTAATGGAATTTCATGAATTATTCAGAATTAAATAATCTAAATTATTTGAAAAAGAAGAAAAACCATAACCCCCTCAACTGCAGTATTTCAAAAGAAATTTGATTTTGCGTCTATAAACGAGTAGATTATTGAAAAGTGAGCTGCCCATACATATCAGAAAATAAGTACCTTTGATAACCTCTATAAGTAAGTTTCCAATATTTTCTTAAGCATTTTTGTGTGACATTACCTGATGAGACATCGTTCTGTCAATGTCGAAACAAAATGTATGCTTTGTAGTAGATAATTTGTACATGTTCTAAACTATATATAAGCATGCGATGTAGATAAAAAATACAAAGGAGTATTCTGTACATAGAGTAGTAGGATAACACTCGTGATTTGTGTAAAATCTTCTGTACAATAAAGACGGAAGCTGATGATGGTTCAGCTGAAATAGGCCCACACCTCCGATTTACCATAAATTAACGTGTCTGCCTTAATTTTTCTCATATATATATATATATATATATATAGTTTAGAACATGTACAAATCAGTCGAGTTTCGATCCCGGCTAGAAGCAAGTGCATGTGTCTAGCTACACTGATCAACTGTGATACAGCAAAACAGGCGTGTATGTGGATGGCTAATATATATAATTTTTAGGTAACTTGGACTTGGTAGTAACTTCCGAAGTAGTCAGATTTTTTTTTTAAATTTCGGGACAATTTTGAGCGAATTTTCAACAGTGAATAGAATCCCACTTCATCAATCAACCCAGTTTCTGTTTACATAGTCTTTACTGAATAAAATTTAATATTGAGTGATAGAAAATGTTTTGTATCAATGATACTCGTATTCAGTTGCGTCTGACTTAAGCAGCTCCAAGAAAAAGGATCTACAAAATCTTCCAGTATTTCTCACTGTCGTATATTTAATTTACTTCCGTAAGATTGTCAATCACGAAATCCTTTTACACTGGTCAGTCAGTTAGGTGCCATACGTGAGACACGCGTTGGGTGATCCTGTCTCGAAAGAGACATGACTGACTGGGCAGAATATTATACCGCAGTAGGTTGCCATTGCTTTCTGCGGTAGATTGGTTGCCGACCAAGGCTACAGAACCCAATCTGTCCTATTATTTGAAAGGTAAAGAGGGAAGAGATGTATTTTATTATTACGTAGTAATTAATGGGGGATCAGTTTATTACTTTATAACAATATAAAACTGATCCCTCACTTTATACCCAGTAGAAGCCTTAATCATGTTTTCAACTATTACATTCAGTCAGTCAATTAAGTGCCATACGTGATACATATTTTGGGCGATCATGTCTCGAAAGAGACATGACTGACTGGGCAGAAGATGATCCCGCAGTGGGTTGCTATTGCTTTTTGCGGTGGACTGGTTGCCAGCCAAGGTGTTAGAACCCAATCTGTTCGGTTATTTAACCCATAACTGGAGGGAAGAGACGGATTAATACCTTTCCCAAGCGTATTTGTGCGTAAGTGAATGCAAGGAATTTGGTAGTATATCTATTAAAATCTTACCTGGTGTCGCTAGTTTGTTTTCGTTCATCTTTGTCAGGGTCAGTCTTATAACGGACTTTAGCAGTTCAGATTTTTTAAATGTTTTTGCATATAGCGATCTTCCTACTTTAGTTGCACAGTTCTCAGACCTATATGTTCCAGTTTTGGTTTGTTTATTGGAATGTTTTCGGATTTCAATTTTTGTTTTGTTTTGTTGGTTTCAGGGTTTTTTTTATTTATTTATTTATTTTTATTTATTTATTGTTCTGTTATGAGCATTCAAATTCTTGGTTTTATGAAATTTCGCTATTTCCCACAGGAATCACTTTCGGCTTTATCGGAGCCACGCGCCTGACCATAATAGGCATTATTTTTGCCTCTGCTCGCAATGAGTGCAAGAGGATCCTGAATGGTGCTAAGCTGCTGTTTGGCGACTGAATAAAGCATCCCGCAGTTCGGCTTCAAAGACTACTGGCGACTCAGTAAAAAATATGTTAAATAGCAGCAAGCCCTCAATTCCCACTTTAATCAATAAATTTGAGGTCCTCACATCTTCAATAACCAGGCCAGTTGCTTTGCTCGCAGATTATCCACCATCTCAACATTTGATTGATCAGGAGTATCAGCATCCGACTTCCCACCTAGAATTGAGGTTCAAGTGAGTGACGTTCACATTGGCTCCTCGCTGGTCTCTAACACAATTTCAAAGCTTGACCCCTACAAGGCGAGCGGGTGTGACGGATTCCCAATCATTGTCGTAAAGAAGTGTACCCACTGAACTCTCCTCTGTCTTCTTGCTTTCCTGCCTGATGGAAGTCCCCCTCTATGGTTATTGTATTTAAGAACTCCGGAGAAAACCCAGACACTTAATTATCGCCCTATCAGCCTCCTACCAAAGTATTGGGGATTATTACCAATGTTGAAGTGGTTCAACATCCCACAGCCTCTTCTCCGATAAACAGTATAGTTTCCGCTTCACCAGGTCTACTGTTGATATGCTAACGACCATCACAGAGTATATATTCCAGGCTCTTGATAAGAACTGCAAAGCCCGAGCTGTTGCCCTAGATATCTCCTAAGCATTTGACAGTATGGCATGTTGACCTTTTATGCAAGCTACAGGGATGTGGTATAACTGGACACTTGTTTGATCAAATCGAGTCGTTCCTTTCAAATCCTGTAAAGAAGATAGTATCGATACTATCTATACCCCTGAAGACTCTAATTTAGGCCCTACGCCTTTTCTGGTTTTTATCAACAATCTCCCTGATGTAATCAGATCCCAAGTAGACATCTATGCTGATGACACCACCATTTACTTCCGCCTCGATAAGAAATCTGTCGCCGCTGAAAAAGCAAATCTCGTTGCTGATATTGAAAAAGACCTACAATCTTTGATGGACAGTGGTAAAAAAATGGTTTGTAAATTTTAATGCTTCCAAAACGAAGCTGCTGTCTTTTAACCACCATAGAAAATTGCTCCTGCCTCCATCAGCATGGAACAGACTAGTTTCCCTGAAAGCAAAAAAGTGCGCCTCCTCGGCCTAATTCTCTCAACCGACCACAAGTGGAATGACGACTTTGAATCCATAGCTAAATCTGCTGCTAGGAGGATCGGTTCGCTGTGTAGAGCCAGGAAGTTTTTCTCGTCTGAATCCATGATGCACATATATAAATCTACCATCCGCCCGTGCATTGAATACTGCCGTCCCATCTGGTCGGACGCCTCTGCTATTCATTTCGGGGTTTCTTACAAAATTTAATAGAGAATCTGCAATGTAGTCGATCCCGACCTGGTAGCTTAGCTTTAGTCACTTTCTCACTGACGTAATGGTGCCACCTCTGCATGAATTTACTCGAACTACTAAACTAGGGACTAGGTCCCACCACTTTGCAGTAAAACTGATCGAATGTAACCAATTTCTACTCCAACAGCTTCGTTTCTTGCACTTTCCGCCTGTGGAATTCCCTTCCATATCCTTGCTTCCCTGACAGCTACAATCTTCAAGAATTTAAATGCAAGATCAATTGGCATTTCTTATCTCCTTGACTCGCATCCTTTCCCTGACCCCCCCCCTTGTTTCATAGTTTTTCCTTTACATTCTCTTGCAGCTCTCTTCACACCAGTGTTCTCATCCTTCTCTTACCCATTTTCCGACACCCCCTGTAACTTGTTCCTGTTTCTCGTCAATCACCTCTTATGTAGCCCCCCTGTGTACCAGTGGCAGTACTGACTTGCTTGGGGTAAAATGATTATTAAAAAAAATCTGCTGTATCTGACGGTTATTCCACCTTACTCTATCCACTTTTCGTTGAGTCGGTTAATTTGCGTATCTGTATTTTTTTCTCATGTTTGTTTAATGTTCTATATTTTGTACCATTTCTTGGTTTTGTTTGCTTCTTTTTTTTTTTTTTTCATTTCGAGAATTTAATTTCTCATCTACTTTTTTTTCTTTTGGGGTGATCTCTTTGGCCGGTGTGACTAAAGCTTCTCTTAATGTGTTTGATTTCTTGTTGTCTTCACCAAGATTCATACAAAACTGTTAAACTAGGGACCTGAGAAAGCGGTTTTATACAGCAAATAAGATATAAGAATATAAATTAATAATTTTCAGGATAATGTTTTGTTTATCATCAATTTATGGTATTGGGCAATAAAAGTAATCAATATAGAACATCTGAGTTGTTGTATTTATTACAAGAAAACCTTTCTATTAGTGAAAAGACGGCTTATGTGACTTTCAGTAAGAAATAGGAAGTGAAACATTGATTTATTGATTTCAGGACAGCCATAGGGACTAACGCAGTGACACCACCAAAACGGCTCTCTACGGGACAATAACCGTTGTCACCAAATACCAGTATGAGCCAAATATGATGGCAGTCACAGCTCAGCTTCAAGTACTGATTAAATAACACCGCAAAATGGCCTTATTTTTCTCATTTGATTATATATGATTTTCTTCTTTTAAAACGATTTAGTAAAATGCAGTTTAAGGAGGTACGTATTGCATTTTCTCTCTCGTCCGGTGGGGAGATGGCACGAATAGAATAAACCAGTTTATTGAATATGGAGAAATTGCATCGATGCAGAGATTGAGAATGAGCGATCTTAAAATAGAAATAAGCGATCAAAAACTTTATCCATTGAAACAATATTTACCAAATAAAAAGTGCTTATTTCTTGCTGAAAATAACAGTAAATGCAGATTAACTTTAAGTACCTCCTAGAAAATAACTGATAGTATGAAGGAAAAAAGGCCTCAAACTAAATAAAAACAGTTTTATCGGAAAAAAACTATTTATTATTACGAAAGATTTTTTAAAATTATTTTTTAAAATTAATTCTTTCTAACACGTTTGAAATTTTAATAGAAAATCTTGTTTTTCTTTCGTCGTGAAGTGACGTCATTTTTCCAAAGGTTTATTACGGCAAACATAATATTACGTAAGGTAGTTTCTTGCCGGTGAAAGACACATTAATTTGAAAATTCTTGAAAAGAATCAAATAATGTTCGGATTTTGATAAATTTTCGGATTTATACATAATTAACTGAAATCATTTTTTAAAAGAATTTTTTACATATGTTTAATTTCTTGGCTTTTAATTAAAGCTAAAATTAAAACTTCGAGAAAACTTTCTTTTTTTTTTTAAATTGAGTATAAAATTAGGTATCGAAAAGGAGTGGAGGTCAGTCAGTTAAGTGCCATACGTGAAACACGCTTGGGCGATCATGTCTCAAAAGAGACATGACTGGCTGGGCAGAAGATTCTCTCGCAGTAGGTTGCCATTGCTTTCTGCGGTAGACTGGTTGCCGGCCAAAGCTATAGAACCCAATCTGTCCTGTTATTTGACTCATAACTGGAGGGAAGAGATGAATTAATACCTTTCCCAAGGGTATTTGCGCGTAAGTGAATGTAAGGAATTCAACTGGAATTCGAACTTGGCTCCCCGATTTCTCGTTCCGAGCCGATATCCACTGGACCACAACGCAGAACGTACCTACACTATAATACATATTAAATGCATAATAACTACGACTTTCTTGTCTGAAGAGAAGAGAAATCAATGGCTCTTACATCGGTGAACTGTTTTCTTTATTTGGTCTAAGCGAGGAACAGCAGGCATAAAAACGCCAACCGTATTTTTCTTTAAATGGAATAAAAATCTCTTACCTTTTTAGATTCCATTGTACCATGAAGTGATCTGAATCACCAAAATTTATCACATCGTTCTCGTCCTGGTCGTTTTATCAAAGTTTCCGTATTCACATTAAGTTGCGACAATTTTTAAAATCATATCGATTTTACTTTTTTTTTTTTTTTTTTTTTTTTACCTATATTCAGGTCCTGGGCATGACGGTAAACTGCATCCGGCAGCAAGGCCTCTGATTTAGAGGCTGTGAGGAGCATGGGTAAATAATTAACTCCCAAACTGGGGTCAAAACAGGAAGGAAAAATAATTATTACCAGCGATACATTTTTGAATACAAAACTAGAAGACATCTTTAGTTTTCTAAAATAAAAAATAATTTTTCATCAAAATCTGACTAAATCGACCTTCTCACTATAACCAAGCATTAAAAAAATACTTGAACACCCCACATTTTTGGCATTAAATAACCCACAGAGTTTGATATACCATTAAACAAAACTCAAACATACACACAACATTGTTACATATAAGAACCTTCGCTCTCAGATAGTGAGAACTAAATTTTCTGTAAGAATAACGAATTTTAAACAATTGTATGATTTTCTGGGAGGTAGAATTTACATGTAGACTAAAGTCCTCATCATTGAGCCCTCCAATGATGAAGACGAGAGGAAACAACGACCGAGACATACTTTCTTCGGCATGTAAATAACTCCATAGGAATTCACAGATTAACGAAAAAATGCAATAAGCATTTATTTTTCAACCTATTCTTCCTTGGTAATGCACTTGCTTCACCAATTGTGACTAGTGTAAAAAAAAAAAAAAAAAAAAATTAGACATACATTGAAAACTTTGGTCAGTTCGTCATGCTGTGCCATTCGTAATCCACTTTAGTATCTTTTACTCGGATCACGTGTCTAAGGTAATTTAGTCTCAACTCTGCTTACCAGTATGAACAATTTGCCAAAATGTCCGATCGGTTTCGCTGCTTGAAATAAGCCAGCTATTGTGGTATAAAGCGGATGTTCGAATATTGACCAGTTACACAGTTTATTCGTTTCTTTGAAAAAAATGTGTTTACTGCCAAATCACGCTGAAACACTGGTGATCCCGCGGAAAGCTAATATAAGCAACGTTTAATCTAGAAAGGTGACTGGTTGGCAATACCAAATGCTTTAAGCCTGGACGTGCGAGTGGTGTAATGGATAATGGCTCAGAATTGTTAATCGGAGAACGGAGTTCTCATTTCCGTTGGGTTCGTTACATTCACTTAATCCCAAATGACCTGAATAGTTATGAATCCACCTCTTCTACCCCAGTTATGAGTTAATCAGTAGGACTTGCATTACTAAACTCTTACCTCCTAAAAAAAAAAGAAATTCTTAAAATCTAAAATGTTTCAAAGCTTTAAAAAACGCACAAAGCGTTGATAATCTGTAGAAAACTAATTAATATTTACAAAAATTATACAATATTTATAAAATATATGAATATTTTATTAAAAGAAAAATCACAATTGTATATAAATATTTATAAAGATTGTGAAAAATATTTTTAAATTTTGTAATTGATCCTTCCCTTTTCATAATAACTAAATACAGTTTTAAGCGTATATAGTAGTATGCAAAAGTATTAGGACAGGAGCGATTTTCCTAAAAATCTCACTGAAATTCAAATACAGGGTTAAAAGCCAAGTAAATTGCTAATAAATATTGATTATTTAAAACTAGGTGTAAAAGACGTTATAATTAATTTTTTCTATTTTCTATTAAACAAGTTATTTTGAAACTATTCATTATTCTGTTATCCTTGAATATGACTGACTTTTTCTTATTCCCCCTCTCGAATTGATAAATCTAATGTTACTTCGCAAGACATACTTTGGGAACAATTACATGCTACTTGACAGGAGATAACAAATACATTGAAGAAGCTTGTGATGTCAATGCCTGACAGAATAAAGGTTGTGATCAAAGCAAAAGGCTATTATACTAAATATTAAATTTATTTTGTAACATGTATTTTTTCTTGTTAAAGCATTTGTTGAGTAAATCAAATCAAATTACTTTAATTAAATTGTTTATTTTGCCAAAATGCCCCATAAAAGATGAAATAGTTCTTGTCCTAATATTTTTGCACAGTACTGTATATTCAGTTAAAAGTAAAATAAAACTCATTATTTGTCTATACTTCTGAGATGAGGTAGTATTTAGATTATTTGGTATTGACATCACAAGCTTCTTCAATGTATTTAATGGTATCTCCTGCCAAGCAGCTTGTATTTTTTCTTTAAGTGTGTCTTGCGAAGTAACATTAGATTTATCAATTCGAGAGTGGGTGGGGGAATAAGAAAAATGTCATTCATATCCAAGTATAACCGAATAATGAGTAATTTCAAAATAACTTGTTTTATAGAAAATAGGAATAATTAAATATAACTTCTTTTTAATACATTTCTTTTGCACCTAGTTTTAAATAATTAATATTTATTAGCAATTTACTTGGCATTTCACCCAGTATTTGAATTTCAGTGAGTTTATTTAGGAAAATCACCCCTGTCCTAATACTTTTGCACACTAACGACAATGTGCAAAAGTGTTAGGACAGGGGTGATTTTAAACTTTATTTTGATGCCTCTTAAAAGATAAAATATTGTCCTAATACCTTTGCACAGTAATGTGTGTGTGTGTGTGTATATATATATATATATATATAATCTGTGTGTGTGTTTATATATATATAT